>CM021102.1:373015307-373401782 GCA_007115665.2 Sequoiadendron giganteum
TCATGGGTGCATCCGCTAACTGATCTACAATTACTTGTCCTTTTATAGCTTTCCTCTCCACATATTGGATGTCATATTCACTAAGTATCATAAACCATTTAGCCAATTAGCTTGTTAATGTTTCTTTACTTAGGAGATATTTGAGGGGATCAATCTTTGCGACCAACATGGTTTGGCAGTTTAGCATATAGTGCCAAAGTTTTTGACTAGCAAAGACTACCGCAAGACAAACACATTCTATGTTATGGTAATTTAATTCATATCCCACCAAGGTACAACTAATGTAGTACACTGCTATTTCATGACCTTGATCATCATTTTGTGCGAGAAGGGCTCCTAATGCTGACTGAGTTGCTGAAATGTATAGTATCAACAGTTTTCCATCTGTAGGTGGCATTAAGACAGGTGGAGTGAGTAGATAATCCTTGATTTGTTGGAAAGATTCCTGACATTTAGGTGTCCATATAAATGGTACTCCTTTCTTGAGAAAATGTTGGAATGGGTGTATTTTGTCTGCTAGTTGTAGAATGAAGCGCCTGATAGACTATAATCTTCCCTGTAGTGTTCTTAGTTGACCAATGCTAACTGGAGGAGGCATTTCTACAATAGCTTTTACCTTCTCTAGATCTACTTCAATGCGTCTTCTAGAAATGATATATCCTAGAAGTTTCCCTGATTTCACTCCAAAGACACATTTCTTTGGATTTAGTCTGACATTGTAATTTTCTAGCCTCTGGAATATCTTGTCTAGAACTTTCAAATGATCTGCCCTTGTTACTAATTTAGCTATAATATCATTGACATAATCTTCCATGAGAGTATGTACAATGTCATGGAAAATAGTTGTCATTGCACATTGATAAGTAGCTCTTGCATTCTTAAGCCTAAAAAGCATAACATTCTAGTAGTATGTTCCTCATGGACACATGAAAGTTGTCTTGTGTTGGTCTTCAGCTGGGATTTTGATTTGGTTATATCCAAAGAAACCATCCATGAGGGATATCATCTTGTACCCTACTATAAGGTCTATTATCATGTCAATATTCGGCAAGGGGAAGTCATCCTTAGGACATGCCTTGTTGATGTCTCTAAATTCTATACAAATGCGGATGCCCCCAGTTGGTTTAGTCACTGGCACAAGATTTGAAATCTAGTCTACATAGTCTATAGATCTTATGAACCCGACATCCAATAGTTTCTTAAGTTCTGCTTTGACCAGTAGAGCAATTTGTGGATGCATTTTCCTTAACTTCTCTTTCACGGGCTTAATACCTGGTTGTAATGGTAGATGATGCAATATAAGGTCTGGATCTAGCCCAAGCATGTCAGTATACGACCATACAAAGTTTATCTATCTCTTTTTAAAGAAGTCTTGAAACTCTTGTTGTTTTGTCTCTATCAAAGAGGCTGCCAAGTATATTACCTGAGGGTTTTCTTTTGTGTTTATGTTGACTTCCACAAAATCCTCTACTAACATCGGTGACTTTTCCTGAGCAACGGGGAGAATATTCAAACCTCCATCCTTGGGTGCCTCAGAGAGGTTTTCACCCTCAGATATGTCCTTTATTTTTACTATTTCTTCATCCAAAGGCGCCTTTCAATTTTCACCTAGGGACTTGTCATTTTTCTCATTTTCATTGTTTTTCTTTTTATTTTCATTTTCGCGACTAGAGGTGTAAATAGACTCCCCAAAATATGCTTTTTCATCCAAGTCTATGGTAAAACCAACTTTATGATCCCCTCTTGGTATGCCTTCTTGAAGTCCTATGAACTCAGCTATTGCTTCGTCGTTCTCAAATATGTCTAAGATGGGTGTACCTTGTTGATCCTAGTCAATAAGTTGGGGATATATGAGGGGCATTTCATCATCGGAGTTATCAAAGGTGGAAGTTGACAAGGTGAATATAGATTTGTTGACATGGTCACAAAATTTTTGGACTAACTCCTTGTTATTTTTCCTATGGGTAGGTAAACTCTGATGTGGGACTGTTGCAAGGGCTAGGTCGTCAGAAGATGGTTCTTTAGGTGCCCAAGATGCAAGATCAAGGGTTTTCCAATAATAATTCTTAAGCCATTCTTCTTTGGTCAAGAGGTTTTTATTATGGGGACTAGATGGATTTGGTACGAGTTTTATCATTTGGTCGAGTTTTCCAAATAGATTATATAGGTTCATGGTGTTGGTAGAGGAAAGGGAATCCCATTCATAGTTGCTTGAGTCAGGGGATTCATCATAAATTAGGGAAAGTGGTTCGTGAGATATCTCGATGTCTTCATAAGAACTCACTTCCTCTTGAAATGGTGATGAAGTACTAGAAAAGCCAATTCAAAGCAGTTGAAACCCTAGGCCTAGGCCTTTCGGTCGTGGTGAGACAATGATCGGTTTTTTCCTTCCATTTTGATGTAGTCCTAACCCACTATGTCTATTGTAGCCTTTGCTTTGCATTATCTTAGAGCCTTTTCCATATTGATCCTTAGCTATCCAAATAGACGGTGAGGGGTATTCATTGTCTTCCTGGTACAACCAGGAGGTAATATCACCTTGGTCCACAATTTCTTCACTTAACTCTCCCCATTTGGTCAATGTCATTGTAGGGGGAACATGAAATGTGACTACTGACTATCTTCTATCTTCCATGGGTAAGCCATATGCCTTAGGTGGAACTAGCTGACTTACACAATAGGATGCCTTCATGTGATATTCTCCACAACCCTTGTCTTAGATCTCAACCTTAGCAGTGGATGATGGTGGTTTGAATGAAATGGACTTGGTAAGATGTGATGGATCAACGTATAGGGATAAAGTGTATGATGAAGCTTCTTGATTAACTGGTACATGTCGTTGTGGAATTTCCCTTAGGCTTGTACAATATTGAAAAGGATATGGATCACCATCAATCATGATCTCGGTGCCATTATATGGGAATTTAAGACACTGGTGTTATGTGGAAGGTACGAATTTCATTGCATGTATCCAAGGTCTACCTAACTACAAGTTATATGGAAGGGTGAGATCCAAGACTTGGAAGCTGGTGTTAATAATTGTCAGGCCAATTCTGATAGGGAGTGTGACAACTCCTTTGGATGATCTTTCCTCATCATCATAAGCCTTGATGACTATACTCTTAGAGGTGTCTACGCATGCTTCTGAGAATCCTAATGCCTTACCCAATTTTAGTGTACAAAGGTTCAAACTTGCTCCTTTGTCTACCAAGACTCATCTGACTTTGGTTTGATGGACTAAGACTTCAAGATGTAATGGGTCATTATGATCGGTCTTTTCTGTTGAATAATCTTGTTGAGAAAATGTGGCATGATGGGAGTTGGTTAAGTATCCTACCATTTCTTCAAAATGATTGACATCTAAGTTGGTAGGGACAGTCATGCTCTGTAAGGCTTTGTCGAGAATAGCTCGATGCTCAGGTGATAAAGTTAATAGTTCCAAAATGGATATCTGTGCTAGAGTCTTGCTCAGTTGATCAAGCAAATTGTACTTAGAATTGGAATGTTGTGTAGGTGGCTTAGAAGGAGGACCTGGAAGAGTTATTTTAGTTCTGCGTGTATTTACAACACATTCAGGATGCTTCTTAATGGTGATGGTATGGACATTTTCATTTACAGCTCGGAGGTTATTTATGATCGTACCTTTTCCATAGTCATACTTGGTATTTGCATAATTGGTCAATGTATCATTCTTAGTTCCTAAAATGGAGGCCTTTCCTTGCGTGTGGTCATGTAATGGGTCCGTGAAGACCTTATGATCATTGTTCTTAGTATGTTTCTGCCCATTGACCTCTATGGTTTCTTCTTCAACAAAGTCTTGTATGATATTCTTCAGTTGTCAACATTGTTGTAGGTTATGTCCTTTTGTTCGATGGTATTCACAATAGGTGCTATCATCCCACCATGAAGGTTTGAACTATCCAAGATCATACTGTCTTGGTTTCAATGGTTTTAGGAGAACATCTTTAATCAGCTCTTTGAAAATTGTCTCAATTGGTTGCCCCAAAGGGGTAAATTCATGTTTAGGAAATCTCCTTTGTGGTCGTCGTTGTTGTGAATTTTGGATAAAATTTGCTGATTGATCTGGATTACTCATTACATATTGATTGGGGTTGTAACCTCTGGATTACTCATCACGTATTGATTGGGGTTGTAACCTCTAAGTGTGATGACCTATCCTGCATGTATGGTCTTAACATCGACGATTTTGTCATTTGTAACATTTTTGTTTCTAGACCAGAACTTGTTTCTATTGTTGGGAGCATTTTGATGTTGAACAACTGGGTTTCTGTATGGTACTTTAATTTATCCTTTGTCAATAAGGCCTTTTTCAAGGATGATGCCCTTTTGTACCAAGTCTAGGAATGAAGTACAACAATGTACCCTCAAGTCACTTCTCGGTTTTGGATTAATATTTTCAAGGAATATCATGACTTTTTGCTTTTCTAGTATTTCAACTGGACATCTACTAGCTAAACTTCTCCATCTTTGGAAGAAAGTGGTGAAAGTTTCGCCTCCTTCTTGTGTTGTGTGACACAAGGTAGCTATTATTATTTCATTTTTTATGTTAAAGGAAAAGTGTTTGACAAACTTCTTAGCTAATTCACCCCAGGATCTTATGCCATATGGTAATTTAGAGAACCATTCCAGTGCTATCTTGACAAGTCGTGGAAATAGTCTCATCAAATATGTAGGGTCATATGATATGTCCATGCATGTTGTAGAGAATTCTCTAATGTGTTCTAAAGGATTCCTCCTCCCATTATACTTAGGCAAATTTGGTATAATGTATTCGTGTGGGAAGGGTGTCATGTATAACGCTTTTTCAAAAGTACGTGGACATAAATCTTGCACTGAGATAGTTCGTTTGCCTAACATAGACATGTTGTCCATCTGTTGTTGAAGCATTTTCATTTGATTTTGGAGAACATCTACTTGTGTCAATGACATTTTTTTTGCGTTGTTAGGATCAATGTAGATGTTCTAAAATGCTATGTTATGTGACAGATTGTGATTTGGTGAGGGTATATTTCTTGTTTGAATGTTCTGATTTTGTATAGGAATATGTTATGTCTGAATGTTCTGATTTGGTATAGGAATTTTTCCTGTATGAATGTTCAAATTTGGTATAGGAATATTCATGCCTACTTTGAATCTCTTACCAGTAGTGTTTGTGCCAAAGGGGTTTGATGAATTTTCTCCCACAGTAAATTGTAAACCTTGTGTTATGTTGAAAGGGATTGAACTTACAATTGACGATGTTTGATTAGGTATGCTAGTTGGTATTGTTGCGATAATTTGAGGAATAGACACACTTGACATCATGGTTTGCGTTGGTTGAGTAGATGGTGTTTTCAAAGTGCAAATATCAAATCCTGGTGGTAGTGTGGCACCTTCTACTAGCAACTTTGCTAGATATCATTGGGAATAATTCCAGACACTCATCCATAAAGGATGCAAACTCAAGATCTTGTACGGCGGTGTCTATGTCTTCAACATAATTTTTTCCATGTGTGTCTCTAGTGACGTGTTTTTCAAGAAAAATTTTGTGTGGTCTCTCTTTCCCTGATGGTTGGTTTCCGAAAGGATTGACAAATTTGTTAGGGTCCGACATTGATTTATGCTTCTTCTTAGACCTTGTTTCAACCATGAAAAGTTGCTCAAAATGGGGTAATGCAAACTATGTCTATAAACTGATATGTCCTATTTCTATGTTTTTTGGATTTTCTAAATATAAAGGATATTGCTAAAGATTTCTAAAATGACATATACTAAAGACAATATCCAAATTTTCGAGTAGAATATGATAGTAAATGATTCTAAGATGGGTATAACCTACCACCTATGGAATAAATCCAAGCAATGATCTAACCTTACCAAGGAACCTGATTGTAGGACAAAGACAACCGACAAGGTGAATTTCCCAAACTAGACTGTTGATCTGGAAAGATTCACTAATAGGATAATAGTGACTAGGTTCAATGATAATGACAAATCGAAGCATGAACGTATCCAATGACACAGAAAGTTATTCTATTCTATGATATGCAACTTCCTATGGGTTGTCTAGATGTATACAACTTAGGATGACTATGACTAGGACGTATATGACACCTAATAATGCAAGGTTTTTGAGCAATTTTTTTCCAGTTTATGTCCAAGGTTGATCTTAAGAAACAAAAGCGAAAAAGACAATTTTGTTTTCAGACTAAGTTTGTAGTTTTTGAATTTCTCTGTTGATAGTCAATTGTGGTTCACCTTTCAGATGCGTTGCAATTTTTGACAGATGTGTTTCAGGTTTCAGATGCGGTGAATGGACCAAAATTTACCCATGAAACTCCCATGGCATACATCTCATCTCAACACATGAACCATAAGAATATAAGATGGCTTCACAAGTTTGAACCTGCTGCACCACCAAATAGATAGGATTTTGGCAAAACTACAACATGGTTTTTAGTAAGCGCATTTCGTTCGTGGGGCACTATCTAGTACGATGAGAGACCATTTTTGCCCTTCTCGTCGGAATAGTGAGCGTGATTTCTAGGGTTTCCCCCAAAAATCCACTTTTATATATCGACTAGAAGTCGCTTCGCGTCTAGCGTGCTACCAATTTGAGTCATCTTGGGGTGAGTATTTTTTCCCACCAAAATAGGCACAAGTTCTAGAGTCAGTAACCGTTTCTCTTACACCCAGGATCACACGAATGTGCAAGGGGAGAGGATATTTCGATATACCAAATCATGGGGTTCTAAACTAAACATGTACAAACATGAAATACACTGGTTAATTTTAATCCCAAATGACAATTATCTAACTACCAAACACAATGTTCATTTTTTTTTTAAAATAGAGTCTTCGATAATAGGTCTTGCATGCAACTGATTAGTAGTTTATTGGTGTCTTCGACTTTCGTCCTGCATAAAAGAAGATGTTTTTGGTTTTTTTTTTAAGTCTTCTATGCTTCATCCTGCAAAAACAATGTTATCCTCCTAAACACAACTTCAAACAAAAAAATAGCAAAAACAAAAACAAGATGAAAAAGAAAAATAAAAAATGTGAAAATATGAAAGTTAATAAAAAGACAAAAATTCCTACTAGATAGATGTGGCGCTTAAACTCATAGATGCATCGCGATGTCTACAGTCTGATGTGGTGTAGAATGTGCGGATGTGGCTTGTGTTGTCAGATGCATCACAAGATTTGTCATATGCGGTTCACAAGCTCAGATGCATCGTTTCTTCAGTCAGATGTGGTTTTGTTGTACGATATCTGCAAATAAAAA
Organism: Sequoiadendron giganteum; assembly: GCA_007115665.2. Classification (NCBI taxonomy): domain Eukaryota; kingdom Viridiplantae; phylum Streptophyta; class Pinopsida; order Cupressales; family Cupressaceae; genus Sequoiadendron; species Sequoiadendron giganteum. The sequence goes on from CM021102.1 coordinate 373,022,593, forward strand.
ACGAAAAAATGAAAAGGAGTCACAAAATTTGAAGTGTTCTTCACGCTGGGTTCACCAAATGTAACGTAGATAAAATGGATTGCTGCACAATAAGATAGTTAAATCTAATATAACAAGCATAAATGTAAATCAAACAACAAAGAACAAAGTAAATAAACTAAAATGATAAAAACGATAACTAGAACAGTCTCACTGAATATCAGTCCACCTTTTCGAATTATCTTGATTGTCCTCCATTTTGTTGTATCGGTATTCTTGCCCTTAGATTTTATGTATGTATGCAAGCATAGCTTGAATGTATTGTCTAAGAAAAATATCGAAGATTATAAGTTTTTCTCAAAAGTATTGATTTTGGGAGGAGAAATAATGACAATGACAGGTCAATTTATAGAAATTGGGTTTTAGAACGATCGGCTCAGATTTGAAAGATAGATCAATGATCAAGATTGATGAACGCCATGCAATGTGAGTTATGTGTCAATTAGAACGTGAGCTGGGAAATTTTGTAGGATAAAGATTAAATTAGAATAATAATTTAATCTGGTGTTAAGACTATTTGAAAATAGAAAGAACACGAGTTCAAGATTAAATAAATGATTTAATCTTTAGTTGAAAGTCTTCGAAAACAGAAGAATTAGACTTTAAATGAAAATGATAAAATTAGAACTTGAAGAATAATCCGTTCAAATGCACACATGAATAAATTAATTAAATAAAGATATTTAATTAATAAATATTTTCATGCATATGAGTTAGAACTAGTTAACTGACTAGTTGTGACAGAGAGTCCTTTCGCAAAGACGATCAGATATCGAATCCGAACACAACTGGTGGATTTAAATATATCTCGAGCTAGATGGTGAGTGAATAATTAGATAATTGGATGATAGAAGAATGTGACAGAAACAATTAATTATGAATTAGATGTTAATTTAATTCAACATTCGAAATTGAAAGATTTAATTAAATAAATAATGATAATTATTCAATTGACTATTGAAAAGATTAATTGAATAATTAAATAAGGAATATTTAATTATAGTTGAAATATGATAAAGGGGTTAATTAAATTAGGAATATTTAATTATAGTTGAAATATGATAAAGGGGTTAATTAAATAATAAATTATTTAATTAAGAAAGAGAATTAATTAGTTAGAGACATAATTAAATAAATATGATTTATTTAATTAATCAAAGTTGAATAAGAGTCATAACATGAATTAATTAAATAATTAAAAGGTTATTTAATTAATAGAGGAAATATGTGTTTAGGAAGTAATTAAATAATAAACATTATTTAATCATGACCATGGACATTAGAAAATTATGTTGAAAGTGGTACTCGCAGGCTTAGACCAATTTTCGGTGTCTACGGGATTGATGGGCCCTCTAATGGGTTGGATCAGAACACCCAATATTAGCTCACTACAAGAGGCAATCAAGAAAGCTAGGGACATGGATTATGCTAATTTGGAGAACAAAATGTAGTCAAAGGCTTCTACATTTTAGCTAGGACAAAGATAAGAAACTTTTTTAGGTAGAGGGGCCCAAGAAAAATAGATTAGATGACAAGATTAGACAAGAGTTGTGGAGAAATAAATTGTGCTTCAACTGTAGGGAGCCTTGGGAACCAAGACAAAGGTGTCTTGGTAAAGGAAAGGTGCATTATATAGAGATAATTTATGATAGTGAGGAAGAGGAGAAATTTGGTCATAACTAGGGCAATGAACAAAGTGATTCAGATGATGAGTAGTTGGGAGCCAATGGGACATCACCTAAGAGGGTGAAGGGTGGTACTCTTGTGACTATGTTTGGCGCACCAAAATTCAACTCTTTTAGAGTCTGTGGAGTATTTCAAAGTCATAATCATAGTTTTGATTGATAATAGGGCTACCCATAACTTTATAGACTTTGCATTGGTTACTAGGAAGGGTCTATAGACTATGGAGCATGGGGGGTTTAATGTCATGGTTGCATATGGATATCATATTTCCTATGATCAAAAGGTTCCACATATGAGCATCACAATAAGTAACTATAAAATTATAAATTATTTTTATATGGTGGACTTAGGAGACACCAATGTTGTTTTGTGCATCCAATGGCTACACTCTCTTGGGAAGTATTCACAAAACTTCCAGACCATGAAATTCAAGTTTAAGGTAGATGGCAGGAAATTTGTCTTCAGGGGAATGTCTAATGGTGCTCCTAGAGTTGTCTTAGCAAAAATAATGGAGATTATTTTTAGACATGGTGATTTGCATGGACATGAGGAGAGGTACAATTCAAAAACTTTGGTTTGTACACAGTGTGTATCATGGGAACCATGAGACACCTCCTTTGGAGAGCTTATTAAAGGATCAAGTCATGGTTATGGATGAGATAGTTGATCACACACCTTGTGGTGTAGCCAGCAGTGATATACATGCATGTGTTGAAGATTGCTTCATGGAGTATGAGGCCACTCCAGTTTCAAAACTAGTGACACCCATCATAGAGATATTTGATAGTGATGGGTATGTATTTGGAGGTATGGAGTTTTAGCTGGTTTATGATCTAAGGTATGAATATGTTTTCCTATTTGGGTGGCATACAATTGAGTTTCAAATGGACTATAATCTATGGTACAAAGATGAGAGTGAGGGTAGAATTATTCCAATCCTAACCCATTGATTTCTAACTCATATATTATTGATATATGGTTGTAATACCTTGTTGGTAAAGGAGTTTTTAAGGTATAATTTGAGGATAGCAGGTGATTGGATGGATTGGAGAAGTTTGGATCACTACTTCAACATTGGAGGTTGGCATGATGATGAGATATTGTCATAATATGACATTGGAGGGACCTTTCGCACTATCATAGGTATGATTTTCAGTTTGTTTGGTGTTGTTCTGATTTATATTAGTAGCCTAGGAAGGATTGGTATGTTTTTCTATGCACCTATGGTGGGCATCTTTCACATCCATAGGGAATCATTCGGAGTGGGATGGATAGTTGATCATGGTGACACCATGAGAGCCATCTATCTCTTCATTTTTCATGGGTGTAATTGTGTGATGATTTGGGATCCAGGGATCGATGTAATTGGTACACTACTCCATCAGGGTCACATTGATTTGCTTCACAACTTTTTTCATGGTAATGATTGTATCAAAGTGGAGTAGCAGAAGACTCGATATAGGTGGTTGTGCTTCAAAGAACATATCATACATTACTTGCCAATAGACATGAATCTCTTAAGGACTTTGGTTTTGTTTAGTGTTTTGTCTTTGATAGACTTAGCACTCATGGATGGTGGAGCCTTTGGAGGTAAAGAGTTGTTGGTACTTGTGGTTGAGGGTTATGCATCCTTGTTCCTACAACAACACAAGAAAAATACATGGAAGGGGAGCAGGTTTTTAGAATTTGGGGAATGGAGCCAAATTGAGTTTGAGTGTGTTTGGCTAGTTGTGCTTCATGGCTAGCCACCAAAGCTCACTACACATAATATTCTTCATATTCTCTTTGAGAGATGTAGCCACAGGTTGAGGAGTAGGGTGATCACATAGTACTAGATTGGATGGAGATACTTGTCAATTGATAGTATTTTGTAGGATATAAGATTGCAATTGCTTGTGGGCAAGAAATTATGAGAAGGGAGGACTATCATGTCCCCACTTTTTGAGTGATCACTTAATGACACCAGTTAGCCTATTTAATTCTTGTAGGCTAATCTAGAGGGCTAAGGGAGTTAATTAATTTAATTATTTAATTTTTTAATTTTTTTTAAGTACATTTAAAATGGTAATATTAAATAACTAGATTAAAGTGTCATTATAAAGTGATGTCAAGGAAATATTTTAAAAAGGTACTTTATAAAGTCACTTTATTAAAAAGGAGCTTAATATGATTTGAGTAGGAAATTTCAAATGGGTTTCTTCAAAAGGATATAAAAGCGGGAAAGGAGGCTCATTGGGGGCATGTAAGTTTTTATATTTGTTCTTGGTTTTTGTAGAGTTTTCATAGCTCTAAACCTTAGGGAAAAATTCATAAGGGTGTCTAATTTTGGTAGTGAGACTATCTGCCCTAGTTGGATTCAGGTGGAACCACTCTAGTTTCACATTTGCACATAATGATTGTTCAAATATTTGTGAAGTCTCCTTTGGAGACAAATTTTAGGATATTTGATTTATTATTTGCAGAGGATTTTAGGGTTGCGGAATTTGATGAAAGAAATTAAATACTATATTTTATTTTGTAGTTGGTAATGTAGTCATGCCAATTCAATGTATGCAATCAAGAGTTTTAGATAAATAAATAATAATATTATCTTCACATTGCATCGATTTTAATGAAGGTCGTAGCTCTTTGATAGTTCTGTACATCCTCCTCATGGACATGTGAGCATCTAAAAGGTCAAAGGAAGAGAGTTAATCTTTTAATAGTCTAAATTTTGCAAGTTTGGATGGTGTGTCATTTTTCAAGGGTTGAATATTTTCTAGATTACTACTATAGCTCTTAGGAAGGAATTGAATGTAATAAGGGGGTTGTCAAATAGATTTTCTAAGCCCACAAGTCAGGTCAAAGGGTAAAAAAATAGAGCGCAAGACTCCAAAATAATGGTTAGCCACCTTCCTTTGCAAATCGTGGACTTTAGTGTGAGTTGGCCAGGAGTTTGAAAAGAAAAAAAGGTTACATGGAGTCCATAACATTCAACAAAATCAATAAATGTTGGGGCCTAGGTCATAAAGAAGTCATTATCTATTCCAAGAAAGTCATGAGACTTTAGAGGAGTTGTGGAATATTTTTCCAAATGCCAAGGAAAAATACAAACAATCAACATCCTTGTGTTTGTTGATCAGGTCCTACTTGTTTGCTTGCTCCATACTTGTTGGCCATCGTACCAACTAAGGAGATAATTGCTTGGTTATAAAGATAATGATTGGAGTATAAGAGAAAAGTGCTAATATTAAGGCTAGCCAATTTTTTTAACTCTGGTGTAATGAATATTTAATTCTTAGTAAATGTTGAATGTAAATACCTAGAAATTGTAATGACTACACATTATGAATGAAAGGAATAATTTCTAGAATTTATGTATTACTTTTATAAGTTCCTATGAGCAGCATAATTATTTATTCAATAGTGACAATGCTAATTATTATGTAATTGTGAGCTATTGCACGATAATCTATTTGAAAAATAATTTGCAACATGCCTGGTAATTGTTTGACAAAATGCTTGCATTGTCAAACTGAGTAAAATCATAAATACTTTGAGGCATTTGGCTCAGGAACTTTACACAAACAAAGAGTTTCTCATATGCATATGTATTATCACCCACCTCACATTCTTCAAGTGAAAACTCTTCGTATTGAACATCATTAATTGTACAAACACTTATCTCTGTATTTTCATCTTCATGTACGGTTATGCCTATGCTAATCTCATGCATTACCATCAATAGAAAATTCAAAATTAGAAAAGGGGACAAAATAAGGTAAGAGATCAAACAAGAATAAATCTTCTTGGTCACTATTTATATCACCAACATGTGTGTTTTTTGCATAATCATCTACTTGGGTTGATTCCTCTAATGATTTATTTGCATACACATCTTCCTCACCGTCCATACTGCTACAATAAATAGCTAGGTTATACTCCTCATTCACAAATTGGGTGTCATCGTTGATTTATTCATTTTAATCACCTATGAATGATTGATCTAGCTAAAGGTAGGTGCACACACCATCATCTTAATTTATATTTTTATCATATATTGCATCAAATCCTTCTTCTACCTGCCTACAAACACAATCACCACTTGATATTGTGCTTCTACTTGATGTCATCTCCATACAATCATTATCTTCAACAACATGTTCATCACCAACAACTTTAATTTTTTAGGATAAATATTTTGCGATTGTATACCTTCTTAGACCATCAATGAAATCAATGCATATGTATTCTTGTTGCATGTCTACCATATCAAACTCTTCTTGAATTGAGTCGGAACCTAGAATAACATTATAGTCTTTGAGAAATAAATTAATACAATCATGTATGTTAGGTCAAAAATCTATGATTGAAATCCATGCTAGACTCTCCCTCTTGTCATCTATCATTTTCTAATTCATTAACAAGAGCAACATGGTCCAAATGCAAAGAAAATTCTTCTTCATTTACATGTTAAGTCCACTTAGGTCCTAGGAGGGAATCTTTCTAGATAGTGTTAGTTGTCATTGGATCTTATCTTATCTTTTGGCATTTAATTCATATGCCCCAATTCATTTAATATTTGTCAAGGTAGTTGTCTCATTATACAAGATTAAGACACGTGACAAGATCTTTTATAATCCTATGTCACAACTTGCCTTTATAAGCAAGGCATCATATGTAAATTGTCATATTTGATCTAGCAATCTTACATCCATAATCATAACATGATATTTCTACCATTTCTCTCTTGTGGGAGTTATTATTGCCTTGTAGGTGTTCCTAGGGTGTTGAGGAGTTCACCATAAATCCTATAAAATATAGCCACAAGATGATTCCATAAAGAAATTTTTTTATAAGGGAAACCATCATACCAATTCTTTGACTTTCCATCTGGTGACCTAAAAAAAATCTCATCCACATGTATTCATCATCAAACTAATACTTTTCCATGAAATTTGGGAATACTCCAACATGTGCATCCCCCTCCCAATGATCATACCCATCGAACCTTAGCATTAATCTATAGATTGAAGATGTCATTGTTTTCCTTTCATAATTGACACAAGAAAGGTCAAGTTGCATATAAATGGGATCACATGGGTCAAAAGGAGATGGAGAAACCTATTTCTCTATAATAGTGGGGTATCCTTTTCATTATAGAGCCTTAACTATTTCCTCACTATGTCTTTCTAACTTCTCAAGCTCTAATAACTCCAAATATTTTTTAAGTATGGATACATGTGTTTCTAAGTGTATATTTTTTTCTGTGTTGGGTTATATGAACAAGTGAAACATAGAAAAATAGGTTAGGGTTTCAAAACACATAGGGTTTTATACTAAATTTGGAATGTTTCACCAAACTTACTATAAATAGAAAAAGAAAAATGGGGTGTAATGAACCTACCTATTTTTTGTTTCTTTCAAGAAATGAGATCCTCCAAGATAGAATTAAATTTCAACCCTTAGGTGATTCAATAGTATGGGGGATCTAGCAATTTCCTTTATGTGTGTGTGGACGAGTGTCAAGGTCAAACAAAACTTCTGGGAGATGAAAATAAAATAGAAAATGACCTCAAATCTATAACCTAAGGCTTGATTCATGTAGATGAAGAATATCTCTAATAGAAATAGTCAACTATGTACAAATTGGATGTCTGGAGGACACTTAAAACTTACCTAAAAAATGGTTGCAAAGTGTCTTGAGATTCTTTTTTGACAGAAATGACTGAACATGGGTTTTGGGAGAAGGGTTTAAAATACCAAATGCACTCATTCATGACATGTAAAGGTTAGATATGATAGATGAAACATAGGACTAACAGAAACATTGAACCTCTGGCAGATCTAAGAAGGGGAAAAGGTTGTGCACCTATCACAAAATGTTGTTTTTAAAAGTTGTCTTGGGACTCATTCGCCTATAGACGAATGGGTCTTTGTAGGGCTTTCCAAAATTAATTTATGGGTCCTCTGCTCCTGTGTTTGCACTTCCAGATTCTTTGGGTTTCACAGTTAGATAGTCAGAAATAAATTCAAGATTTGAGTTTTTATGAGATGACAACAAATGTAACTTTGCAATTTTGCACTTTTGAGATCTTCAACTTTTCTTCAACCTATGAACCTGTAAATTTGCAACACATAAAGAGAGAGGGAAAATGGTTTATTTTTAGGTGAATGGGGGCTTGCCTTGGTCAAACCCCATTTTGGTAATTAAACCTTTAATTCAAACAATGATAAAAAGAGGGAATGATGAATGAACACTTTTTTGTTGCATCTCACCAAACCCTTGAATAAACCTTTAGAAATATGAAATGTTGATATGGATCTTGCATGAAATGGCTTCAATGGATGTGGATCTTGATACTTGAAATAATGCTTTGAATGCTTTAACTTGAACTTGATCTTGAAACCTATGTCACAATGTTAGCTCCAAAAATATGTATTATTACAAAAGACTTTGACATGATGCTTGAGATCCTGATTGTTGCAACAAACGATGAAGAAATCTGCCCTTGAATGCTCTTGACAATAATATTTTCTCTTGTGAAATTGCTCTTCGAAAATTCTAGTTGATTTGGTAAAAGAACCTTGTATTTATAAAGATTTATCTTTAATTTCCTGAAAATTAAACATTACAAGCCGATATTTAAAATTTGAATTTGGGATGATAAAAATACCACCAAAACATGTTTTTAAAATGGGTTCAAAAGCCTAGGGAGGACCCATTCGCCAATGGGTGAATGGATCCAAGGTCCCTATTCTTGGAACACACATTGCTCAAGGTGTTTAATTGTGTGTTGGCATTAATTGTTGTCAGATTTTCTCCTTCGAAAAATGTAACTTATTAGGTTTGTAGATGTAAAATAGGGCTTATTAAGGCATAATTAAGTCCAATTTAATTAAGAGGGTCCAAACAAGTGTGAAAATGTAAAGTGATACATCTGTCAACACTAAATTAAGGCATAATTAAAGTCCATTTTAAGTAGGAGGGCACAAAAAAGGGGAAATTTAAAGGGATACATTTTCTACACTACATTGAGCCCCCACTTTAGTAAGAGGATGACCTTGCGTTAAACTCACACTAAAGGAGAGAAATACATGTCAAGAGGGGTCCAAGTGCACCAATGTTGATAGGATAGGATGAAAAAGATCAAGGAGGTGGCCAAGACCCCAAGATCTAAGATCCCATGTCAAACCAACATAAGCACAAAGTAACACACACAATATGTATGATATGCAACATCAAGACAAGATACACAAACATACAATGTCAAAGACTAAAAGAAAGAAAAATAAAAATAAAAAGGAGTGGATCAAGCCTCGACTGTTTGTCCAATTCGATGCAGATCAAGCCTCAACCAAAAACATTTACAAGTGGACTATACAAACAACAATGCATGCTCACATAGGTTAGTGAAATCTATTAGGCTCCCATACCATACCAAAGTTATACCTCCAATAAATTTAATAAGGCGCCAAAAAATATGAAATTTGAGCTTCATAACCTGCTTAGAAAGTTGTGTTATGCTAAAAAATTATGAACAAATAAGGCTCCACAAGCAAGCAAAGTGCGTTATGCTTGGTGGCCATGAAAAAGGGTTGTAACATTGAGCTTCACAAGGTTAGAAAGTTGCATTATGCTCAACACTTATGAAAAAAATGAAAATAGAATAAGACATGTTCAAAGGGGTTTTTCTTAGTTCATGTAAGGTCTCCTCTTAGGGAACATCATGCCTAATGTCTCCAAGAGAGGACAAGTCTAGGATAAAAGATTTATAACTTAGGGAATGTAATGCATAGCATCACCGCTAAGAGGAAAGTATGCCAAGAAAGGTCACACTCTTGGATGACATCAAACCCAATGACACCACCAAGAAGAAGAAACATTGCAAGAAGTAAGAAGACCACACAATGAAGCATAAGATATAGTCAAAGATCTCCAAAATGATAATGCCAATATATTCCCCCACTTTAAAGAAGTTGCTAAACACCATGCTGTGAGAAATTACTTTAAAGTAGCAAATGATAAATGCTAAACAATAAAGAAGACATGAGAGCTTATTTAGAAAGAAAATGTTTCCAAATGAAGCTACGTCATGAAGAGGGGTTGCCCCTTGTAGACACTTAAAATTGTCTCAACAGATATTGCACATCTGAATCTGAGTACTAACACCATTTCATTCTAAATTCACCCCTTTTTCGACTGTTTAATTGAATAATCCTAGTTGTTTAATTAAATGCATCAATTTCATATATTAATATGATAATCAATTTTATTAGGTTAATTCATCCCCTTTCACACTAATTTTCATCTTATTTAATTAGGTAATGCAATTTTTTTAATTAAATTGCTTATGTCCTCTTGTTTAATTAAATAATCTTAATTATTGAATTAAATGTCATTTGACCCTCTTTCATTAAATAAATTAATTATTTAATGAGCATCCTAATTTCACTCAACTTGCACAATTAAAACATTATTTTAATCATCTAATTTTTTGTTTTCCCTCACCCTACCACTTGCAAGGGAATATTCCATTGGAATATTCCTCCATTTGCACTCATTCAAAACGAGAAATATCTTCTAACAAACTTCCTAACAACTTTGGAATTGTGCTTCTTTGAATCAATGAGATCCATTGATTAACTCTTTGATCCATGTCAACTTGAATTCTCATCCATTGATGAGAATCATTGATCTATGCCTTCACCTCTCATTACATCTCATCCATTGAATGATAAAATCAATCCTAGCCATTGATTCACCATTTTCTCCTATAAATACACCTCATTTCTATGAGAAATGGATCCACAATCATTTGAGCAAAGTTACGTTGTTGTAATGCATTCATAATTTCATCCATTAGTATTCATTTAAGCATTTTTTCATTCATTGTGGTTCAAATAATCCATTATCACTCATCAATCTATCAAACCAAGCTTGTTTTATCAAAGGGATTGGGAAAGGGCCGACATTCCACATCAATGCAACACCAATCCCCCAATGGGATGAGGTTTGAGACATTAGAATAGGTTTTCATTATTTGTTTATTGTTGTTTATGTTGAATGGCTTCCCTATTTTAGTGGTTTTCAATAATTTCATTGGGATTATAGCTTAACTAGTTAGATATTGCTTAGAATCTACTGGATTTGGTGTATTTAGCCTATGTTATGATTATAGTCACACCCTCAACATGCAATGATAAATATAGCATAGAAATAAGGTATGCCACATGCAAGGCAACTTAAGGCATGTAATCCACATCTCAAGCTTGCTCTTATATATACATGGAAGGTGGTCAACTAGCCAAAAATAGGCAATGCCAAGTGTCATACTAGGACAAGGCTACCTAATCCCTTTCCCCCCAAGGGAAAAAGGTGAGCCAAAAATGGATGATGATATGCTGCTCCTTGTGAAAAGGAAATATGATTGCATAAAGCCAAGTTTATACCCTCATGCATGGTAGTGAATAAGCTATGATACTACAACCACCACATGACAAGGAGCAACAACTAATGTTATTGATTATAATAAGTAGACAAAGTATCAATTTATGCATATCTAATGAGATATTCCCACATGTAGTATCTATTAGTTCAATATGCATGAAAGTTAAAGTTGTCTTAGAAGAATCTTTTGTAATAGTGTTAGTATTGAGTGAAGGATTTTTTGATGCTTTTGTTTCTTTTGAGGGACAATAACCAAGACCACTAGTTATTTCTCATGTGTTAGGCTATCACGTATAGATTTCATTTGATTTATTAAATACAATTATTAATCAGTTGATTGAATTTAGGGATAATGTCAAATGAAATCTATACGTGATAGCCTAACAAATAAATTATTAATAATTCCATCAACTGATAGCCTAACAAATGAAATCTATGGAATTCTAATTTAAATAACAAATAAAACAGTTGATTGAATTTAGGGATAATATCAAAACATAAAACATCTATCAAGTTTAGATTTGAAAACATCTTAAACAAAAAATGAATGTTTTTATTCCTATTTAATAGCACTTTAAAAATGTTCCAGGCAAGATATTTTAGATGAAATATCTTTCAAATTTTAGAACAAAATATCTTTCAAATTTTAGAACGAAATTTCAAGATAGAGATTAAACTCAGCAAAAATTGTAAACAAAACACAAAACAGTCAAAACAGAAATAAGAATGAGTTATTTTCAATCTATTGAAAGATTATTATTTATTTTCTGAAATTATGTTAAACATAAAATAAAACAGTTAAATTTAAAATATGATTTATTTAAAAACAGCCAGAACAAACTTGAAACAGTATCAAATAGATGAGTACAAACAAATGAACGTGTGCTCTTGTATGACTGTTTTATATGTATTTAATTGCATACTAGAGATACACCCTCATTAGTTTTGATTATTAAATTACTCAATTTAAATGTTAATTTTATGTCTTTTATGAATTTAAACAATGAAAATAAACGACTTTTTAAACTGTTTCGCTTCAAACAAGTTTTCAGTTTGTTGTTTTCAAAAGATTGTGTTTGACTATTTAGACCATGCATGATTGATAGATGATTTTGCATGTTATGTTTTTGGGAAAGTTACCTTCCGGGACAGGTGCCGAATATGGGTAAATAGAGAGTGTAGTTTTGCTTTTCCAAAATTGCTTTATTTGTCATGCATGACATTTTACTTGGCCAAGTAACTTAAGGACCATTGAAATAGATGGATTTATTGAACTCTCTACCATATCCTAGTATCGAACTTTCTTATTTATTAAATGATTTAGAAAAATGAAAATGCTTGTGGTTTTACTAGTTATACTAGGCACGCACTAGATTCCATCTTGCTCATAGACTTTTTTTTGCTAAGCAATTCGTGCAGGGTCGGGTATTTCTTGATTGAATAAGGAATTCCGGAGAAGCGTAAGCTTCAAGGTTGGGCGGAAAAAGTGCTTGATCCTTGTTCTCATCTTCTTTGTTGAAGATTTTCTTATGGATGGAAGATCAATGGATGGCATCTTCTTTTATGCTTTATATATTCTTTATTATGTATTGAAGAGTTTAAGGCGACTGAATGCCTAAGTCTCAATTTGTAACTAATATTATTATCATCTGTTGTATTTAGAATTCTAAATTGTGTAATATGACACTTTTATGTATTCATACTAGATTGAATATAAAATTATCTTATCGCCTTTATGTCGTTGTTTGTAATCGACTAGTTTCTTTGATGTCTAAATGAATGAGATGACGACTATGTTTTGAATACAATTGATTTTATTTAAAGTATTTGTCGATGTTGTTTTAAAGGGTTTCACTCTTTACATAGGCTCTATAGGGGCATGAATACCTTATTCTCTAGCACCACATCCTTTTCCACTATAACCAAGTTGTTTCAAGAGTTCGTAACCTCTTCCATAAAGCTTTTCCATTTCTTTCGAATTCAGTGGTTATTCATAATCAACTTCATCAATTTTTGTTATGTAATTTGTTTCTTCTTCTAAAGTGGTTGAAGTGGATACTTTCAAATTTTGTGTTGATATTATCGTTGGTTCTTTTCCCTTTTCATACTCTTTTTTTATGATCTTGTATTCTCCCATGAATGCATGTGTAAAATCTAAGGAACCCCAATCATTGTCCAATAATTTTGTGACTTTTTCAATATGATTTTCTTTTTGTTCCTCTTGCATGGGTTCCGCTTGTATAGTTGGTTTCAATATTTTCAAAGGACTTTCCTTGTCTTTCTCAGTGTGCAAACAAATTTATGGTTCAAGGTTGGCCTTGACTGTGTACACTTTATTTTTTTATTTTTTATTTATTTTATATAGGTAAATGCTACCATAAGGGGTAGCTCCCTATATTTTATTGATTTGGTTCTTTTCTTATTCATCTATTTCAATTTTCTTTCTATCTCCATATTAATTAGCTTAGCATGATGGTTTTAATTGAAGGTTTAAAATGGATGGTTCTTGCATCAACGACCTTGCCCCTATTCCAACCATGTTTTTGATGGCCAAAATGTTGTGGTACCACACAAATTATGAGTATGCTAACCTCTAATTATTTATTTGTGCCTTATAAAATCCTTTTCAAACCAAGAGTGGGATGGTTCACATGCCATGCTCTGCATGTCCTTTTATCAAATCCTTGATGTATCCCTTTGGATGAAGCTATCAAGATTTGGCCAAGCTTCAACATTGTGGGATATAACTTCACTTTGCCCTTCGTCAATCGCTTGGTTAGTGAGATAATCTATCACGCTATTTGCCTCATGGTATATGTGTGAGAAGGAAATGTCATTCATCTTATCCAAATAAATTCCAATCCTTTCAATCCATACTCTACCTTTCCAACTAGGACAAGTGCGAATGGATATGACATTAATTACAATTGTTGAATCTCCCTCTATGTGAATACTCATTATGTTCTTCTCCAAACATAGTTTGATGCTAGTGTGAAGAGTCGCATACTCAGCTTTGTTGTTTATACCTTCAAGAGGTTTTATAGCTCCTGCCTATACCATCACCCCAATATCATTTCAAATTATGAATCCAACCCCTAATAGCCCAGAATTTTCTCGTGATGCCCTATCAAAATATAGTTTGAGTTTCCCAATGGGAGGAAGGTTCCAACGTGCATTTTCTCTTTTAGATGTTGTTTTGATGTAATTACCTTTCGATTTAATGAGATGTGGCCATTTATTGATCATTTCATTATCCCAAGATGAGAAGCGTTTGCATTGACTCCTCATTACGTTTGTGTTTATGTTGGTGTAATTAAATGTCTTGTACCTTGTCCTAGGTCATTATTACACCTTAGTTAAGTTTACTTAGGGACCACATAAGAGTTGTTGGAGAATTTCCACCTTTGGTGGACTTATCATCTTATTAATTTATCACTTCCACCTTTCGTGGACATATCATGTGATTAGGTTTCCACCTTTTGTGGGTGATCCACTATTTGTGGTGATTATCACATTATCACTTTCCACTTTAAGTGGAGTGATAGCTTTTCATTGTTGTCTCATATCATAAGATTACGACACTTGTCATAATATTATGCACTCCTATGTTCTCACTTTGATTATATAACCAAGGGTTCTCACATTGAAACAAGCATATCATATTGACATTGAATACAATTTATTCTTGTCACATTATTTTCTCTCTTCTTTGTGCTTTCCATTTGATCCATAGATCTTGGCATCCATAGCCAATTTTAACATGGTATCAGAGCATGTTCAAATCTAACATGGTATCAGAGCATGTTTGATTCTAACATGGTATCAGAACAGGTTGGGTGTCATTGGAGAGTCTTTTTTTGAAGAGAGGTACCAGATTTGGAGATGATCCATTTTTGGTTTTTTTATTGCAGGTTTATATTGGAGCTTGTTGGTGCAAATTTGAGCTCACCATTGCATCTAGGAGGCTTGAGAAAGTTAGATTTGGCTTTTGGTTCAATCAATTTGATCACCATTTGCATCCTTGACAAATAAGGGTTTGTTGCAAACTATTTTTTATTGTAGTCATCATCATTTTTGCTTCAAAAATTCAATTTTCACTCATTCGCAGGAAAAATGATTTCTGGGTTTTGTAGCCAGCGTCGAAAGCTAAATTGGGTATCTTTTAAATTTTTCATATCTTGCACAGTCTGAAGAAAATCTCTATCCAAAAAGTGTCGCGTGTCATTTTTCTCCTAGCTAAAAGTTAAAAATAATTCATTTTTTCATCTTTTGCTTGTTGGATCAAAAAATGATTTATGGGTTTTGTTTCTAGCATCAAAATATTTCTGGGTTTTTATTTTTGTCTACAAACAGTGAGTAGATTTTCCAAAAATCAAATCAGAAATATTTTTTTTATTAGAAAATTTGTTTCCTACAAAGCTAAATTCAATTTTTTGAAAAATTCACTACATTTGGCCACGGTGTCCGTTTTTGGAAAATGAGATATCATCATAAAGCTATTTTTGAGCACTTCACAATGACCCAAGCCATTTTTCTCATATTTTGTCATCTACACAAATTTGAGGTTATTTTTGATCATGGAGGCTGATGTGAACATTGGTTTGTGCATGGACTCTTTTTTGTTTTCATGCAATAGATTTGCATTTTGTCCTTAATTTATGCAGGTTTTGCATGTTCTTTTACAATCATGGGGTATTGTAATAAATGAACTTATTTAAAGTTTCATCAAGGGGGTTTCTTGCATAATAATCTGATTAGAGTGTAGTTGCACTTTGATCTCATTTTTGTATTGATGACAACTCACATGAGTTGTATCTGGATTCTGTTGTTTTCTTTTGGCCACATCTTGCTCATAGCTTGACACATTTGGTTCGCATTGGTTCACATTGGTTCACATCTCAGATTGAGAGCCTATGGTTAATGATCTTGAATCACATCAGATTCACACCAGGTCACATCTTAGTTTGAGGGTCATTCATTTTATGGTTAATGTTCCAAAATTTTCATGGTACTTGCTCCTATGGATCAGTTTTAGTCACAGTTTGGCATCGGCATCGAGATACACATAGCTTCCAGATTCTTTCATCATATCTTTCCCTCTTATGAGAGGCATCGTTTATTCATCTATTGTTGCTTCATGGATTCCAGGGTTGTTCCAGTTTGTGAGTTTTCTAGTGTTTCTTGGCATCGGGTTTGTTGTTGCTTTATCATGATTCCACCTTGAGTCAATCAGTGACTCACATATGGTTTCAGTAGCAAACAAAAGTATCTTTCCTTGCTTGTCAAATTGAAGATTCTAGTGTTACTCCACAATGTACATCCAGTGCTTCTCTTGCAGCAGGTTATCTCATTGAGGGGGGGCTACCTTGTCTCTCTTCTACTTCTCTCTTATGAGGGGGGTCTTTTTCCTTACATGTGGTTTTTACCTTCTCACGCATCATTGAGAGTATTTCCATTATTGTATTTCTTCTCTCTTTTGGGGAGGAGTTTTGTCCCACTGGGTTTTCTCCTTTTCTTTGCTTGCGAGAGATTGCATTGCATTTTAACATGGGTACCTAACATGGCCTAGTTGTTTGGACCCATCTTGCATTTTTTTCTTTTGTGTACATTCTCTCTAAGTTGCACCTAAGGGGGGGTGTTGGTAAAATTAAATGTCTTGTACCTTGTCCTAAGTCATTATTACATCTTAGTTAATTTACTTAGGGACCACATAAGAGTTGTTGGAGAATTTCCACCTTTGGTGGACTTATCATCTTCACTTTATCACCTCCACTTTTTGTGGACATATCATGTGATTAGGTTTCCACTTTTTGTGGGTGATCCACTATTTGTGGTGATTATCACATTATCACTTTCCACTTTAGGTGAGTGATAGCTTTTCATCGTTGTCTCATGTCATAATATTATGACACTTGTCATAATATCACGCACTCCTATGTCCTCACCTTGGTTATATAACCAAGGGGTCTCACATTGAAACAAACATATCATATTGACATTGAATACAGTTTATTCTTGTCACATTATTTTCTCTCTTCTTTGTGCTTTCCATTTGATCCATAGATCTTGGCATCCATAGCCAATTTTAACATGGTATTAGAGCATGTTTTATTCTAACAGCTTAGATGTTCAATTATCCCAATTTCTATTTTATTGTTGATTCTATCGAACATAGATTCCTTATCTTTAAAGATTATTTCATTATGTTATTTCCAAAGGTTTCAAATTATTTGTGTTGGGACTTCTTTCCATAAACCTTCCCATAGGTTACCTTTATGGATGTCAGGCCACGCCAACAATAGGTTCATAAGGTCATTTTGTAATGGTCTATGCGATTGTGTAAACTTTTTTGTTATAGACATACTTCATTATATGATGAAGAGTAGAAGGAATTGCATGCATCTCATGAATCCACAGTCTTCCCAAAAAAAGATCATATGAAAGATCTTGAGGCATAACATGGACAAGAGTTTACAATGTGGCCTTTCCAAATGTTATAAGTAATGTGATCACACCAAGTGGTTGTTTTCCTACATTATCAAATCCATAGATAGATAAAGACTCTAGTTGTATTTTTATTTTGTCTACTCCAATCTTGTCCAAAAGGTTTATTCTACACATGTTCAAAGTTGAGCCATTTTCAACAAGGGTTATCTTTATCCCAATCCTATTAATAAGAGCTATTATCATGAAGGATTCATTTTGTTTTTGCACTTCCAAAGGAGGTAGCTTAATTTGGTGGAAAACAATGTCTAAATTCATTCCTTGAATTAGAGTTACTATATCATTTGGTTGCACATTAGGAGGAATAGGAACTTGTTGTAAAGCACTTTGAAGCATGTTATGATAACTAGGGGAGGCTTGAATAAGGTCCCATAATGATATCTTTGTAGGAGTCTTTTAAATTTGTTCCAGAAGATCATACTCTTTTCCACTATGTAAAGGTGAATGAGGAGCACTAGGAAAGATAGGTTGAGGTAATGGTAATGAAGTAGGTATGGTTTGCGGTTGCCTATTGTTCCTTGTATTATACTTGTGAGAAACAATATTGTAACTCGATTGCTTCGAAACATTGCTATTTTCAAGTTATAGTTTAAGGTATCTCTTGGGGATAATTTTTTCTTTTTAGGTGGCTCTAAGATAAGCATGGGTTTATTTTGAACTTGAGGTTGATGTGAGGGTGGATAAAGGATAAGTAGTGGCTCAAGAGATGACTTCAAGGGATACCTAATGTTTATAACCTCAAAAGATTTATCCTTATTGCTATGATATTTTAGAAAAGGAGATTCTAATGTCACCTTATCATCTTCATCTAATGAAACCACATTACTATTGTCAATGTTGTCAAGTTCACCAAAATGAAACATAGAAAAATAGGTTAGGGGTTCAAAACACATAGGGCTTTATACTGAATTTGGAATGTTTCACCAAACTTACTATAAATAGAAAGGGGAAATGGGGTGTAATGAACCTACTTATTATCTATTTCATTTAGCAAATGAGATCCTCCAAGAAAGAATTAACTTTCGGCCCTTAGGCGAGTCAATTCTATGGAGGATCTAACAATTTCCTTTGTGTGTGTGTTGACAAGGGTCAAGGTCAAACAACACATTTGGGAGATGAAAATAAAATAGTAAATGACCTCAAATTTGTAACCTAAAGCTTGATTCATGTAGATGAAGCATAGCTCTAATAGAAACAATCAAATTTGTGCAAATTGGATGAGTGGACACTTAAAACTTACCTAAAAAATGGCTGCAAAGAGTCTTGAGACAACCTTTTGACGAAAATGACTAAACAAGGGTTTTGGGTGAAGGATTAAAAATAAAAAATGCACTCATTCATGACATTTAAAGGTTGCATTTGATAGATAAAACATAGGACTAACACAAATAGTGAACCTCTGGAAGATCTAAGAAATTGAAAAGGTTGAGCACCTATTATAAAATGCTATTTTTGGAAGTTGTCTTGGGACTAATTCGCTTATAGGAAAATGGGTCTTTGTAGGGCTTTCTAAAATTGATTCCTGTCTTTTTCTCCTATGTTTGTACTTCCATATTCTCCATGTTTCATAGTCAGATAGTTAGAAATAAATTTGGGATCTGAGATTCCATGAGATGACAACAAAGGTGACAACAAATGCAACTTTGCAATTTTGCACTTTTGAGATCTTCAAACTTTCTCCAACCTATGAACCTAGAAATCTACAACACACAAAGGAGAGAGGAAATTTTTTTGGTTTAAAGGTGAATGGGGGTTTACCTTGGTCAAATCCAATTTTGATAATTAAACCTTGAATTGAAATAATGATAAAAAGAGGGAATGGTGAATGAACACTTGTTTGTTGCAACTCACCAAACCCTTGAATAAACCTTTGGAAATCTAAATTATTGATGTGCATCTTGTATGAAATAGCTTCAATGGATGTGGATCTTGATACTTGAAATAATTCTTTAAATGCTTGAACTTGATCTTGAAACCTACATCACAATGTTAGCTGCAAAAACATGCATGATTGCAAAATACTTTGACATGATTCTTGAGATCTTGATTGCTGCAAAAAATTATGAAGAAATATGCCCTCGAATTCTCTTGACAATAATATTTGCTCTTGTGAAATTGATCTTCAAAACTTCTAGTTGATTTGATAAAATAACCTTGTATCTATGAAAAAATTATCCTTAATTTCTTGAAAATTAAACATTACAAGCTGACATTTGAAATTTGAATTTGGGATGATAAAAATACTACCAAAACATTTTTTAAAAATGGGTTCAAAAGCTTAGGTAGGACCCATTCGCCCATGGGAGAATGGGTCCCAAGTCCCTATTCATGGAAAACACATTGCTCAAGGTGTTTAATTATGTGTTGGCATTAATTGTTGTCGGGTTTACCCTTCAAAAAATGTAATTTATTAGGCCTGTAGATGTAAAATAGGGCTTATTAAGGCATAATTAAGTCCAATTTAATTAAGAGGGCCCAAACAAGTGTGAAAATGTAAAGGGATACATTTTTATACACTACAACAAGATGGGGTCTCATCCTCATAATATTCCTATACATATGTCATATCATTGCTCCTATAGTTTAATATATATTGTATTTTTTGATGTATCCTTAGGGTATATGCATCCATTAGAAAAAATCATAATTGGTTACAACTACTTATGCATAGTAGAAAAGAGAGGTAAAATAAATAATTTCTTTTTTACCAAAAATAAACCATGCTTTAAATTAGAAGAAAATGAGATACCTTAAAGCCAACTATGGTCATTTGATTTGTGTTCATGAGATGTGAACAACAACAACAACAAAAATTGTTCTTTGATAGCAAAGTCGCCACCTCATAGATGTGAGGTAATCCTTGAAGCAAACAAACCTCCAAGGCACAATTTTTAATCTAGGTTGTAGCCACCAGTAGAATCTTCTATGTCTTCTCAAGCCAACAATCCCTTATCATTCTTAGCGCCATTTCATTGATGTAATTTGATAGAAGTTGAACTTACCTAAGCAAAATCATAACTGCAAAATTTTGTTAATGAGGTACTTAAAATGTTTCTAATTAGCTAAGCCTGACAACATCTAATTTTTCCTCAACAACGATGCCATTCAATTGGGTTCCAAAATCATTGCTCGACTTCATAAATCCAAATATAACTCACAAGGCTAGGGTTGTCATCGTGCAAGTGAAATTAGCTCATCAATAAATTATGGAGGGTTGAAGGCCAGCTCTATGAGAGTAGGATATATATCATATGCTTCAAGCTTAGCTTAGACTCAAGAGGGTATTCCCAAGGGTATAACTTAATGGGTATTGAAATCACATAAAATTAACAATAATAAATAACGACAACCAAACCCAACTTGATATCTTGATCTCAAATAATGTCATTGAACCAAGAATAATTGGTTGCCTCAAAACCCCTATATATAGCTAATAACAATATACAATCATAACCCACATAAAATGAGTTAATTTGAGCCTCATTAAAGATATATCCTTCGTTATATTGCAAGGTTATGAATGTATGCAATAGAACCCACTTATAATATTAATCATCTTTGATTCTAGTGGCTTGTACCCACAAAATGAATTGGACTGGCATCAATAGCTACCCTACAACTTCCTTGGTGTCTATAGACCACAATTGAACCAATCTCTCTTGAAAATGATAAAAAATCAAGCCTTAATAATTGCATGGCATCAAACTCTAATCACTACACTATAACACATTCAAAATTTACGGCTGGGGATAAATCTCTCTTAAAATGGGCATTCTATATTTGAGGAAATTCAAATTTATTTTTGGTAGTTGGAAGAAATAGTTCCATTAATGTGAGTTGGTGGAGAAGGTGGAGAAAAAGCACACCATCGAGCCTTTACAACATTTAAAATAATCACCATGATTTATCAAACCATTTAATGATTTGGCATTAAAATTATTGAACCCTAAAAAAGGAACAAGGAAGTCATTAGGGATCAAGCCTCAAGCCTACCATCTACCATCAAACCATGGAGAGAAGCAAGAAAACCCCTAATGACCTAATATAAGAAATGTATCAAACATTGAGTCATTGTCCTATTGCTAAATCACATACTAGTCAGATCATGTCACCAACACATTCATATCTGAAACATTGACAAGGCATTGAGCCATTAGGCATCCATTTTATCACATGATAATGAGGAAGAATTTTTTTGAAATTTTAAGAAGGAAAAGAAAAAGGAGAAATTGGGAAGTCAGGAGTCAGGGGAAGATTTGTTAGGTACTGAGTTAAGGGGAAGATCAAAAGTCCGACTCCAAAGGACTTAGAAGGGTTTTGAGAAAGGGGGAAGGGAAGTGAACACTTTAAACTTTGAAAAAATGAATTAGAAGAACTTGGAATGAATAGAGGGAATAATTCATGGTTCAGGGATTGGGGAGACGAAGGGAAGGATGCTAAAAGGAGGATGAAGTAATGGAAGATGTTGACAACCTGAGAAGTTGATAACTCAACACATAGCCAATTTAGGGACTTAGACTTTGGGGGTCAAGGAGTCGAGAAACCTTGGAATAAGAAAAGAGTTAGAGGAAACCTCGATGGATCAATAGACCAATAAACAAGCAAAATTGGGAGCCGATAAAGAAGGCATGATGGAAGGAGGAACACCGAAACTTTGACAATCCAACAACACAAACACTTAGTCAATTTTGGATTTTTACAAGTTGGGGTATTTGACTAAGACATTTATATGAGGTCATCAATACAACATCCAAAGGCACCATAAAAGCAATATGTCCCATTCAAACTTTCTTAGATCAATTATCTACAATTGGTCACACACTACTAAGATGCACAAAAGGAAGGTACTCAAGCAAAAAGGACATAAAAAAAATGAGTGCCAATAGGTTCTATGTGAGATATTTACCATTCTAAGCTTTCACTCAAACTATATATAATTTTCATCATTGAACATCTTTGGAGCTCATATCCATACTTTCTTTTTACTATCTTTTATGCATGTTTGATAAAAATATTTGCAACAATTTGTGATATATGTACTTTTTAATATAGTAAATTTAAATTTTAGATTTGTCCCATCAAACAAAATTATTTTCAAATGTTAAAATTCTAAATAATTTTCCCCTCCTATTTCAATGAAACATGTTGTACCCAATAACTAAAGGTGTACACCATTGATTACCAAGTAAAGCTCAACAAAAACTAATTCATATATGTACATCCAATATTCAAAATATTGAGCACCTTATTCATATAACCAAACTTTTGGAGTGGATCCAAACTATCTTTCTTAGGAGCATTTGGTAGAATTGTAAAAATCAACCTAAGAATGTTATCACTATACTTTGGATAAATATCATGTTTTTATCATTTGTAAATTGATTTATCCACCATTGTAGGTAACTAATGACCAATCAACAACCAAGTGAATAATAATTATTTTCTTTTGGATTAGGTAAACTAGACCATTGTTCACTTATAATAGAATTTTGCATTTTGCATTAGGATTGTCAAACACTTAACATATATCATAGGAACACTCTCCTAATACAAGAATGTTAAATTTCTCATGCTTGTCAAGGTATAAATATTTAGTTTTTAATATTTATCATTGCACCTCATTATTACTTGGACACTTGTAAATTCCTATAACTTATAAAAAACAAGTCTCCACATATAACTAACTCCTATCAACATATAAAAATTTCATCTTAATGAAAACCTTGCATTATAATGGTATCTTCATTCAAAAAATAATGCAACCCAAAGATAAAAATATATGCATATTAAATATTAAAGAGTGAAATCTTAATTTTAAGCCCCAAAGTGAAAGGAGATTATACTTCCAAAAACATTTGAAAACATATTACACTCTCAACAAAAATATGTGAGCAACACAACATATTTGTTAAATATGAGTCATAGTTAATATAAATCCAATGCCAAGTAAACATCATTTGCACTTCTTCTTTGATTTTTTTTTTGCATGTATCTTGCATGGATTAACATGTAGTCTCTCATGTATGTGTTTTGGATTAATAGATAAATATGGGTTAATGTGTGGTCTTTCAATCTATGTGTCTAAATTAATTGACATAAACGTAAAGATGTGCCATGATGTCTATTATTGTACCATTAATAAAAAAATTCAACACATAGGGGAAGAAGACCCGTATTCCCACGGTGAAGGAGGATCTAAGGCACAAATGATATTAGTCATGTGCCCATGGTGTTTTTGTATTATTATGTTTACACAGTATAAAAGAAGCTCCAAGTCACCATAGGTAGTAGTGAGCTACCTCTAACTTTATAGGGCATTGACAACTATCAAATAGAACTTCAACTAATCATTTTCATAACTTTTTATGTGATATTTGGTTATTATTATAATTCTCTCCCCAATCATGTATATTTTAGATTATTACACATTTTGTAGGGCAATCATTGCAAACCCCTATGTATCTAGATAAGACTACATGACATGGTAATCTTAGAAATAAAGATTTTGTTTTAATACGCTCTAATATAGTAGTAATCAATTTTAAATAAATTTTGGGTGCATAGAAAACATATTGTGTGTTTCTAGTATCAAATCAAAACTCATAATTCAAATTGCATGTAATATGTTAAAGTAAAATATCACAAAATATAGTCTATTTTTTTAAGGCTATTTTTGCATTCCAATCTCTCTATCTCCTTTCCCCGATGATGGATCACTAGGTGTGATCTGAAACATTGAGCAAAAAAATACACAACTTAAACCAGAAGCACACAACATTCTTATCATAAAATGAGTTACATGGTAGACAAAAGAAAATCCCAAAAATAACAATTATTGGAATATAGTCACATATTCACATGTGTGATATTTGTGTTGGTGTAGGTTTTTTATTTTCCTAGTGGGTTAATTTATCTTCCCTTAGTCCTAGGTTTTTCATACACTTTGATTAAGACTTTTTAGGTTAATAAAGTGTCTTTGGTCATTTAAATACTACGAGATAAGGTGTTGGGGTGTCACCATCCTAAAAGGGTGGAGCATTTACTATTTTTAGACCACTTGGCTATGCTAGGATTTTTTGATAAGATTGGAGCAATAAAATAAACGAGTTAAACAATTATAATGCAAATTTAAATGATAGAACAAATAAATGAATCACTGAGGTGAAAGAAAACAATTTTAATGTGGTTCACACTTTATCCTACATCCACAAACAAAAATAGTCTAGATTTTTATTAAACTTCCAACGATAAACAAATTACTTAAACTTGCAACAATCTATTGCAACGTGCAACTGTTAATTCCTCACATTTTTTTTTGGCTCAAAACTCAACGTGCTTTGTTGTATGTAATCTTCATTGAAACCATGACTTTCCAACTTCATCTATGTGTACCCTATTGTTGGATTCTTCACAAAGTTGTGACACTTTGAATTCCAAATTCATAGTAAGAAATAGTTATTATTTTGGGCAGTTTCAAATTGGTTTTCAACCAAATTACATTGGGAATTTTCAGTAATCTCTTTATTAAAATATTGACTCCCTCGTTCATTAATTTGGGGGAAAATTGCACTGAGAAAAGTCACAAAAATCTTAACCTAGAGCATGATCAGGCTACACATACCAATAGGTGGTCAGTCCCTATTGGTTGGTTTTGCCAACTCCATCCTCTCCCTAGTTCTATAAACTCATTACCTAGCTTATAGATACTAATTCATTTGTTGTTGCACACTTTTACATACATGTACATTGATGCATGCAGTCATTATTTTGTAAATTTTCTTTGAGCTCCCAATGCAATCTTTTCATCTTGACATTTGCAAATCTTTTGGAATTTTAGGTTTATAGTTGTGTTATTTTATTTACAATTTTATAGTTCGTCTCTCTCATAGAAAGATCTTGGTTATTCATATGTTTTAGATTTCTTACACTTTGTTGGTTTAACTTTAAATATATATTTTGAACCCCCTGGTTTTGGAAGAAAATACTTTATTTTATTATGAAAATAAATAATTTGGGCAATTGCAAGGACAAAACACATTAAGTATTGTTAGTAGTTTAAGAACCACAAAAAGAATGAACCAAAAATTATTGGAAGACCAAGTGGTATAAAATACCATTCAAATCCCAAAGATATCTTGAGAACAAGGGACATGTCTCTCTATGTATTCATGTACACATATATACCACACAAGGATAGTATAAAATGAAGAAGAAGAAAGGAATAAGAGAAGAAAGATGTGTAAATAGAAAAAATTACCTAGGCATATGTGATGTATATATCTATTCTTGCAACAAAGACTATATAATGTACAAAGTGTATATGAGAAAACATATATTACGGTGTCAATGAATGTTAAATTATATGGATATTTATGTTATGTGTGTGTGTGTTATCTACCACACCACTTATGGTTCCCCTCCTATTATACTATTTTGTGATTAATTATCTAGACATAATTAGTTCAAATTTCAAGTCAAAATTTATTTTTATTGTTGGGACACTAGTTTGTGGTTTTCAGGAAGAAATTACATAAATAAAGTTTTTTTTTGTTAGCAGTAAATACTACTACCAATAGAAAGGAATATTTATAATAATTATTTCAGTAAATAAGATATGTAGTAACACACTCTTCATATCTTATGAGAGGGGTTAAGCACCTAATGGGAAATAAATGTAATGGGCGGGATCTTGAAAATGAATCAAAGACATATGACTATTGAGGTATATTTAGATTTATCCATTAAGGATGGATAAAAGGATTAATTAAATCACAAATCAAAAAGACCCATGGAAAAGGAAGACAATGAAATTTTCAAGAAAATATGTGAAGAAATCAAGATGGCTTATGAAATGTAGATGGAAGAATAAAGGAGGTTGAAACAAACCCAAGAAAGACAAGAAATATATTGCAAAAGGATGAAGAAGACAAGAGAAGCCTTTATATATCATGCCACGAAGACTATTGCGAAAGATGGTGTGATTCTACCAATATATGAACAAATGGTTGCCATACTACTCAATAGCAATGAAACATCTAAGAAATTAACTATTCACATAAAAAGAGTAATTTTTTCTATGACTAAATTAGTAGATATAATAAAAATATGATGAATTTTAGGAATCAATGAAGAAACTTGGAATCCACAATGCTCAACCAAAGGATTGAAGTAATAGTGCTCCATAAATTAAATTTTTGACACCAAGGCATAAAGACGAGGATGCTATACAATTTAAATTTTTAACTAGAGATTTATATTTTGAACCAAATATATCTAACATCAAGGTCACAATTAATGAATAATTTGAGGGTTTATTAACCCTAATATAAAAAATTAAACATCTATATTTGAGTTAAGACTACTTAGAAAAAGTAGTAAGTGGAAATAAATATTCACTAAAGGAAAAAATGATGAGAATTTTAGAATTTCAAGAAAAAATAAAAGAATGAGAGAAGACGATATAAGGGATATGTGTAAGTTGTTAGCCATGGATACAATTGAAACAATTGAAGAAAGATGAAAGAATCCTATATTAGTTAATGACACATTATTAACAAAAGATAAATTACCAAAAGTTACATCCTCAAATATGAAACAACCTCATTAAGAGGTGAACCTCTAGACCAAGATTCACCCTCTATTTCAAATGTAGCCTCATAAATTGTCACCCCTAATAATTTCACGCAATATTTAGCTCCCTTTAATATGCTTGGACCTAATTGTGCTTATAATTTTCTCATTTTATAGTTCGTTTCATAAAATCAAATAAAATTGGGAATAATATTAATTATTTATTTAATGACTTTAAAAGCCCAAAAATAGGTTTGGTTTAGGGCACCACTACCCTTGACTAGCCTATTTTGACCCAATTTTGGATATGAACTATTGTCAATATTTTTTACATTTGTAAATCTAAATTTCTCAACTTTTCATAATTAATTTTGCAAGAAAAAAAATAAATACACATAAGAATATGTCTTTTTCACCATTTGAAACTAGAAGTAACCTAGGAAATTTGAATTCCAATTGAGCATCCTAAAAATAAAAATAAGCATTATTTTACAACACTTTTCATTAGTCAAGTTTCATGTTAGCAATGCATTAAGTTTATGAGTAAGATTTTTCATGTTTTGTGTTAAGTTGTCTTGTGAGTACTAACATTTGTAGGACCTTCAATCAAGCATCTTATTCTCCCTGTATGAGATGAGTACCATGAATTTAGTTCATAAAGGAAGGAATATATGAGTGGCAAGTTGCAACACTTGTTACTTATCACTTGATTTTATCCATTTCCCTTTGTCTTACCAAGGGTAAGCACCATTTACATCATCATAGCCATTGTGGAGGTGGAAACACCAAAGAAGGGTTTGATTAGGCAAGCCCCTATATGACACAATCCTTTCTCCCCTCTCTTGTTTGCAGGTGGTATATTTTAAGTAGATTTGGGAGAATTTTGAAGACCTAATAGTAATATTAAGCATTCAAGCCTCTTATTTCAACAAGTTGGGCAATAAGAATTATTTGTCAAGAGATAAAGTTCTAAATCTGATTCTAGGAGGAAAGAAACTACAAACTATAACCTACTGAGACCTGTTCAAAAATTTCAAAAAGCTTCATTCTCCAATCTAGGGTGCCACCCCCCTGTCCAAGCAATTTCAACCCCAATTTGCATGTTAGGTTCCTCTGCTCTACACTATGCTTTTTTGTCATCAATTCTTGTGTTGTAGTTCTATAAGGTTTTCTAAAATCATATCAGTTTGTTGTAGATTCATAGTTGACCTAGTTTTACATTTACATAATAAAATTAGTTCAAGTCCTAATCAATCTAATCAACACACACAAAACACAAAAGAAGACCAAAACCCTAATATACCATTTTGGCTCTTCCAATGAGGATAGTAGCCAAGTGGTATTGTGTGATCAATTTTGGTTCCTCTCTAATGTAGTTTTGAGAAAGGTGTTCTTTAGACCCTAGATACCCTTTCCCACATAATACCAAATAAAATAAGAAGAGTTTAAAAATAAGAGATAAGTATTGAAATCCTTGACAAGGCTAGAAAGAGTGACAGTAAGAATAGATATTATAAATAATTTTGAAGATATATTGGGCAATGTATACTTTGAAATTTGATTGCCTAGAAATAAAGATATAAGATAAAGGTTCATGAAACAACAAAGTAAAACTAGGGAGAGAAGACATGAGGAAAATATAGAAAAATAACCTCAATCAAATGGAAGGACAAGCCCTAAAAAACACATAGATTAATCAAATACACCTTTGAACCTTATAAATATGGTTATAAATGGGATTAAACTCCTTGTGTTTGCTAAAGATACTAACAATGCAAGTGAGCATCTATTTATTTTGGAATCTCATTGGAATGGAGCTAGTATCAGAAAGGATGAGATTTGATTGTATGAATTGGTATAAATTCCAAGAGATGAAGCCTTGAATTGGTATCTCTTCTCTTATTCATATTTTGCAATGTATGGTGGAACCCCATGTCTCAGTTCTATTCATTTTTTGAGTATTTTATTCTATAATTTTACTTGAAAGTTACAAGTCAATGCTTTTACCTTGTGCATGTCACTTATGTTTCACATTGTGTTGTCTATAATTTATAGTGATTCATTTTCCCTACAAACTGGGGGAAATTTAGCCCAATAGTCCATGTTGACAACTTTGTGCCCCCTTTTTCATTTTCCCACTGGTTAACCAATTCCAAAGACTTAGATGGGTGAATCCATGTAAAAATATGCCTTTGGTATTTGTGGTTCCCCTCCTTATGCTTCAGTCAATTCCCCAAATCAAAATCCAAAAAAATGGATAAGTCAAGGGAGTGGTAAGAACTTTTAGGTCAATTGGGAACTCCTTTGTTGAAGGTTCCTAATCCATCGAGAACCTATTTCTAAAAGGTTTTTTAGATATTTCATGGACTCCAAGAACCTTAGAGGTTCCTAGTTCCTAGGGAACCTCTGACAGGTTCCTCCTCGGGACTAATCTCTAACATTTTCAATGGTGTAAAGGGAAAGGTAATGGTTGGAGGGTTGGTAGTCTTCCACTTGACATTTCAAAACATAAGGCTTGGAGAAAATTTATGGTGCCAAAATGAAAAGACCAAGTCAAAGGTTCCATAAGAACCAAGAGCCATTGGTTCCTAGTTGCCATGGAACCCCTAACAAAGGTTCCTGAATGATAGAGAAGCAAAGGCATGGTCGAAGGTTTCATAGGAACCGAGAACCATTAGTTCCTAGTTCCCATGGAACCCCCAACAAATGAATATAAAAGAAGTAAAGGCAACAAAAGGAAAAAAAAATGTTAAAGGTTCTATAGGAACCATGAACCAATAGTTCCTAGTTCCTATGGAACCCCTAACAAAAGGCTCCAAAGCCCTAGGTGTCAAGGAAAAGGAATAGGTCAAAGGTTCCATAGGAACCAAAAACCAATGGCTCCCAATTCTTATGGAACCCTTGACAAAGGAATGCAAAGGAGTTGTAGTGCAAAGAATACAAAGAAAGGAGAAAAATGGTCAAAGCTTTCAATGGTTTTGAGAACTTTGTTGAAAATTTAACAAGAACCAAAACCTAAGGTTTTGATTCCCAGTGCCCTTTCTTTCACCAATGTCAACTATTATAAGTCAACAAAGATGACACCAATGTCATTTTTTGTTCCTACCTTCTTTACAATGTTATTAACCCCATAACTACTAGTTTTTTGATTCATGGAGTCTTTTAAGGAGTTCTAATTGAATTTTCAGCATAGATTAAGGAGGGAAGATGACACCATGCTTCATTTATGATTTACAAACCTTCCTTTTGCTAGATCCCATCCCTGGGTCACATTTTTGCAATAGATTTTTTAGGTGTCTTTGTAGGATCATCAATGTTGGAGTACACTTTCCTTCCAATTTATTCTGACACATCTTGATCGCTTCACTTTTGAGAAAGGATATAGGTTTTTCAGCCTCATTTATAAAGGGGTTTCTTTATTTTATTTCTTTTTAGAGGTTGCATGCTTCACAACTCTGCTATTGCAAATAGGCTCCAATCCTCTGGATTAATGAAATTGTTGTTTTATCACCTCTTCTCACTTCTGACACTCTGTGTAAACTTAATTGCCTCCCAAATTTTGAGTGTGCTCTCCATCAAGTTTTCACACTTTTCAATTTTGATCTAAAAAAACCACAATAATGTCAAGCTCTCTGTTACCTTTCTAACCATATTTTGATTATGTTAAGGTTTTGACCTTTAATTAATTTTTTTATTGTCTTATTTTTTGCTAAAAACCTATGTATAGTATTTATGGTTTTATTTTTTATCAGTTCATCCAACTTTTAAAAAAATTACATTTTTACATTTTAGACTATATGCTATACACATTCAACAAAAATGACTTTCGATTAGTTCCAAAAAAATAGGGGGAAGCATGCTCAATTTTTTTGTTTTTTCAAGATGTGTCCACTTTGAAAGTAGCAAAAAATCATAATATTTATTAAAAAATAGAAAAAAGGCATAAAATACATGGTGTTAGCTAATTTTCCACTAAAGTGATTTTTGAAATGCTAGAAAAGGTTAAAATTTTAGGGGGAGTGCACCAAATGCTATGTTATATTTTTTTGACAAAAATAGGAGCACTTTGTATGCTCCCCCTATTTGAACTCCTTAATCTCCACCATTTTTTAAAAATGAGTAGTTTAGAAAGTAGATTCAAAGCACTATATCTCTTGTTCTTGTTTCATCTTTAATTTTTGAGCATAACTATCTTCAATTTCTCCTTCAATATAAGTTTTTTATTTCAATTTAGAAGAAAAAAGTGGTCACTTAGGACTAATTTTTGGTTCACCATTTCCATTCACATACCCAAGTCCTACATATTACTTCTCAAAATAATATCTAAGAAATTTACTAATTTGTAGCCTTGTGTAACGTGCCCATTTTTCTACCCATTTTTTACTATGTTTTACTCAAAAGTTAAAGATTATGCTACTAACATTATGAGCCATAATTTTTTTTCCTTTTCACATGAATAATAAGACACATATTTGAAACATAACCAATCCAAATTTCCCATTGCATAACATAGAATAATTTCAACAATTCAAGCAACGACTTAACATTAGATAATTGTATGATAATATTTCCTCATTTTACAATTCCTCAATAAGAATAGAGTTACATGTTTACATGCATAGCTTTTATGAGCTCAATGATAAAGATATATAACAAATTACAATGGTCTAGATGTCCCCATCTCTTGGTGCATACATTCTAGGTGTCCCTAAACTGGTGCTACATCCTCAAATTCTGGTCACCAACTGTATGAGGGAGAGTATCACTCAAGCACTTTTTTCCAACCATGGACTTACTACGGTCCCTCACACATCTACCTATCTGCTAAGATGGCCCTACCCTTCAATGAAGAGATTGGTTTGGTAACCCCATAATCCTGACCTTCATTAGCATAGTGTGGTGTCCTACATATCTAGAGCTACCATAAATTGGTTTCCCTACCTAGATTGCAATCATGGATCATAGTGAATTTTTAGTGTAAATGGTGGCTACTTACACTACTTTGGCCAAATAATTCAACACCCAGTACTTAGAGTGATAGTCATCTTCCAACCCACCCTTAATCTCGATTTGATATTGACCATACACATAACACACATTCACTCTAAGGTGATAACATAATAAATTCAACAAGGTAATTCCCTTAACCATGGATTACCCTAACCCCAAGAATACCCAAGTCTATAATAAACTAATTATCTAGGATACCTACACCCTTACCCATGGATTCCTCTAACCCCAGGTATAACCATACTAAACATACATGTACATAAACTAGTGTCTAGCTAGGTTACCCCCTTTCCCATGGATTTCACTAACCCTAGGAATAACCCTACTAACCTCTTATGTTTAAATTGACATAATCATAAATGTAATATAAGATATCAACACATTCCATCTCATACATTATCTATATAGACTTAACGAACTAGTATAGTTCTAATAACATATGAGCCACACATACTTCACATAATATAAATGTGTTCCTAAATAATAGGGTTCACTAATTCAAGACTTATTCAAGAATCACACAAGATTATTCCACACTAGAAAATAACTAATTTCATAAGAACAAGCATATCATGCATTCAAAAGGCTATTCCAAAACTAGGTAATAACTAGGTTCATAAGAATAATCATATCATACATTCAAGACTATTCTAACACAAGGGAATATCTAAGTTCACGAGAACAAGCATATCATGCATTCAAATATTATTCCAAAACTAGGTATAATTAGGTTCATAAGAATAAGTATATCATGCATTCAAGACTATTCCAACACAAGTAAATATCTAAGTTCATGAGAACAAGTATAACATGCATTCAAAGAGCAATCTTTCCAAATGAAGACATTATTTCAAATAACCTTTCAAACATAAATTGTGGAAGATTAGAAATAATCATGCTTGGATATTAAGTTCCAACTTGATAATATTGCCTTCTAATCTTAGCTTTCACCTCCACGAATGCTACTGCACCAAAGATGAACTAACCTCCAAACACTAGCCTCTTACAAATTCTCTCAACAAAACAATTGCAAAATAATAAAGCAACTCACTAACTCTCAAGCTCTCTAATTCACTTGGATAGAAAATACAACAAAAAAATGATAGATAAATCAAAATGAGAAGTGTAACAACAACCAAAGGCTACAAAAAAGCTAACAATCTTGCCACCTTTCTACTCCCATGCAACGACTTAGCTAGTTAACTCACAAATTTGTAACACATAATAGTCCTCACATTTCCAATAACCGAGTCGACTTGTTTCAAGAGACAACATGGATATTTTATTGAGTCAAGGGACAACAATGCCTTTTAGCAGGTTTCCTACTTGGTTTGCAAGTCGACTACCCTCTTACATTGCTACCAACTTTACATTGACCGGGTTTATGCATATCCAATGGTTTAAGACTTCTTATTTTCTTGGACACATGCTATAGGTTTAGCACCACATTTTCTTGTTTTAGTGCCCCCAAGAATAGCGTAGTCATTGACTTATTCTACCTGTTCAAACCCACATTCATTCTCTTTGCCAACGTATAAACTTCATGCCTTTTATCATGCATGAGTATTTGACTTAGTCCAAGTTTATTTCATGCATAGATTATAAGCTTAGCAATGCATTTACATATGAGGTAGTGCTATATGCGCATAAGCATTATTCAAAGTGCTTTATTCATATCAATTTCAGCACTATTACAATGCACTTTAAATATATTTCAAACACTTATCATATATATAATATATTTATTTTCTCAAGTTTACAAAATGCATTAATTTCCAATTAATAAATATATAAGCATATATTGAAATAAAAATCATATATATATATATATACATAAATATATAAGTATATTAATATTTATGCATATACATTATTATATACATATATATGTATATTATGTATATACATAAAATTGTTTTAATATCTTTATATAAACACACATACTCTCATTTCCATTGATCGACATATATACATGAAGTGTATATATACATATATACACATACATATACATACATATACATATACATATATATATATATACATATATACATATATACATACATATACATATACATATATATATACATATATACATATGCATATACATACATATACATATACATACACACACACACACACACACACACACACACACACACATATATATATACACATACACATACACACACACATACACACACACATGACACACACACACACATATATATGTCACCTTTGTCCAATTGATATTCCCATGCATATGGGTAATCCATCTATGAGCATGCGTAGATACTTCTACCTACATATACTCATGCACGCATTTACTCATATGTATGAGTTTATTGTAGACACATACACACACACACATATATATATATATAAATTTTATGTTTATATCTCATCAATATAATATAAACACACAAGGAAGGACTTTCACTTGACATAAAGACTTAATCACATTCCTCAATCTCAACATTCATAAAACAAGATTGTAAACCAATACAAAACATTAACAACCAAGACAAAACATTACTTACCATTTACCCAAATTGACTTGAATCAACTTAGACCAACTAGGGTGTGAGTGTTTGTATGCTCAATTAGGTTCATCAGGGTTACTAGACCAAGTTCTTCTCTTGAGTGATACTCCCCCTCTCTTTCAGAGGTTTGAGCATGTTCCTGCATCCAACTTAGTACATCATAACAATAGTTAATTGATAACAATACAATCATATGCATCATATATCTCATTGTCAAAATCATTATAACACATAAAATTAAATCAAACATTCATTCATCATATTCCATCAAGATTCATATGCAAAACACAATCATAAATATATATCAAAGCATTTTTAACCCATTAAGGTAAAAGTAAATAAGTAATAACACAACGGGGTGTAACTCCTTGGTAATGAATTCGATGGAGACTCTAATTTCATAATAACTCCTTAAATTATTCTCTGAATGACCTCCAATATAGATTGCAGTAGCTTCATTATGTTCTTCATCAATCCTCCCAAAAAAATATTTCTATTGTTGATTTGCAACCTTGGGAGAAAATTTGGTGAAAACTCAAATGTCATAATAACTCCTTCAAATCTGATCCAAATGATCTCAAATTTTGACTATATTTGATTCAATATTTCCTTGATAAACCCTCCAAAAATTTAAAAAAATGAGAGAAATATATGCTTCACAATCTCACCTCTAAAATAAAAAAATTCCTTGTTTCTTTCCTTAATTCTAAGTGACAAGATCGTGCTCGAATACCACTTGTAATGAAATAACTAGGAAAAGAGAAGAATAAAGTAGAAAATGTACTACAAATACTTAAGAATAATAAGTTACATCAATAGGTAAAACCTCCTAAAGTATCCAATAAGAGTATAATTCACAATATAATGTCAATAAATTAACCACTACCTCCTATATATACTAGACTTATGTCATTGATTCTACAAAGGATTACTTAGCTATTTATCTAAGATTATATTGATGATCATATAACTTAATTTTATGGTATCCCCAAGTTGACTATTGATATCCCCATGCACACTATAGGATTAAAGGTGTAGCAAACTTGGAAATTGATGAAATTGATAGTGGGAATACATTTTAGAAGATTGAAACCAGTTATGGTAAAAATTTGGGCATTGTTGAAAAAATTAAAATGAAGGCACTAAATTTGTGTTGATGGGAATAAAAAATAGTTCTCATCTATGCTATGATAGTTTTGGTGCATGCAGCTACACTTATTGGGCATAGGTGTCCTAGTCTTCACAATCTCTAAAAGTTTCAAGACTAGCTAGCCTTAGTCTCTTGATCTTGTTTTTCCTTGCAAACTAACAAATTTTGATCTCTAGAGAGTGAGGATACTTGAGCCAAATTTTAGGATAAATGATAAATGGTGTTCTATAAAGTATACTATCTCAATCAATCATTTATTTGGACCTCCACAATACATTATATGAAAATATGGATTTGTGCAAACCTATAGATAAAAAGTGACAATGTGCGTAGATTTTTTGTTCACAAGGAGAAACCTTTGATGATGAAAAGCTACATATAACTATTGTGTGATGTGAGGGAAACTCAAGAAAATTAATTGTGATCATGAAATGAATGAAAATAAGAGATAAATATGAAAGAAAGAGTTACAAATTTATGGAGAGAAACTAAGACAAAGGTTTAAGGAAATGTTTTATTTAGTCGAGGAGAAAATAATAAGGATTTATGGCTTTTGAATGGGGAAAGGAGAGGGTGAAATTATGGAATATGAATAGAAAGGAATTTTAGACAAGAATCATGGTTGAAATATGGTGATGGAGTGCCAAAGTACAAACTTGTGACTTGCCGCCCTATGTCAAATTAAGCATAATTAGTCGTTCTTTTTTTGGAATTTTAAAAATATGACACTCAAGAGGCATAGTTTCATATTTACCTTCATCTATAAAATTTTATATCATTTTTCTACCACCTTATCTTCCACAATATTTTTTCTCCCTCAGTAATGATTTTCTTTGATATGACTAGGATGTGAATTTTCACCAATTCAACCACTTCCTCTACTTGTGTGGTTTGACATCCTCTTTATTTGCCAATAATATTGTAATTACCTCTATTATACCATTTAGAAAAACATCTTCCCCTAATTTGGTTTGATGGCCAAGTAGGCTATTGGTTTGTTATAATAATAAACAATACATGTCTTTCTATTTTCTCAAGTTTTCTATCAATTGTAGGGTTTCTACAAAAAATATATATGAAGAGAGAATATCGTTCAAGAATATTTTTATCATGGCTGGATCATTAACTTTCTTAATTTTTTTTTTTGTATTTTTTATCTAATGTTTTTTTTAGTTTTAACAAATGTTGGTGTGAATAGGGGTATTGTTGAATGCATGAGATAAATGAGAAGGGGGGGTGAATCGGTTGTAAATTAAATTATCAAAAGCCTCATTAACATTTAGATCTACAGTAATCCTTAAACCATTAGTAACCTCCAGCTCACTACTATCATAAACTTTAGGTACTTTGCAAATGTAGACCCTTTTGCTCACTGCATTGGATTCATAAGCATTAAGATCACACTTCAAATCTCTACATTTGATTAAACTCACATCTCAACACATCCTCACATCCACACAAACTTATCCAATGATTCACCTTGCTTTTATACCATTCACAACCTTAAAAACATCTTTCAAGGTTGACTATGCACCTCAAATGTGCAAATTCAAATTAGGTCGGTACCAAAAACATTCTCGCAGTAGAGAGGAATGAAGGTAGACCACATCACACCTTAAATCAGACCTAAATCCACATATACATGCCTCACCATGCTTCCACAAACATCGAAGCATATACACAATTAGTGTAAACACCCAAGGTCAGTCGAACCTATGTTAACACCATTAAATATTTAAGTACACACTTCCTCAAATCCAAAGATGACTCACAGACCACACAAAACATTTAAACACAATCTAGAATATTCCATCAACACCTTGAAATTCAATAAATCCTTCACCACATACACTTGAAGAACATACTCATTTTTTACACCCAATTAACCTTCCACACATTGTAATAAATAAATCAAACAACCTAGACTAAAGATAGATATGAACAATTTAAGTACACTTCCAAATCCATAAAACCAAAAACCACAACATAGAGATATGTGGAGCAAAACCATTTCTCCCAGACAATACTACATCACAATTCACACAATGGTGAACACAACTTCTTCTATCGAACGATCCAAAACCTCAAACTCTGAATATAACACCTTTGAACACCTCTAATCAACATAGCCAAACCACACAATTAGATCTTCAACCATGAATAAATGCAGAGCAAAACACTAAACACCACTCTGCCACACTGAACACTCTTTAGCACATTTTATCCTCT
Organism: Sequoiadendron giganteum; assembly: GCA_007115665.2. Lineage (NCBI taxonomy): Eukaryota > Viridiplantae > Streptophyta > Pinopsida > Cupressales > Cupressaceae > Sequoiadendron > Sequoiadendron giganteum. The sequence continues at coordinate 373,060,751 of CM021102.1, forward strand.
TTTATTCAATTTTTCTCAAAAGCACTTGGAAAACCAAGTACCAAAAACACCTTCTCAACATCTCAACCACACAAGAGGTTGAACATCCACAAAAATATGCTCATCAAAGCAACACTCGAGGTTGATATTTGTGAGACTACTAATGACAACATAATACAACCAGTCAAAGCATCTCCATGGGTTGACATCAATGAAACAACAAATATTTTTTGACATCAATAAAAACACAAACTTCCAACAATATCCCCCTTTTTCTTTGATGGTAACACATGATACAAAAAGCCATCAACAACATATACTGCACATTAGTGCACACTGCTCCCCCTTACACAAGCATCTATCTTTTCTAAGACTTTTTCTTTCTCCCCCTTACTTCATAAGGTTTTCAGTTAAATCTCTCCCCCTTTGACATCAATGGAAAAGGGAAACATATTTTTTTTCTTTGCTCCTTCTTTGACAAAAATCACATATACTTTCTCTCTCCTAAAGGCAACACCTATAAGGGTCAAAAAATGCTATGCAACCTCATCTTTCACTTCCTTTGACAACACCAACATACAACACAATGACAACACTTACTCCCCATGACTGCAACAATCGATGCCACTACCTACTCCCCTTGAGAGGTAGCCACCAACATCACTCCAGAACAAGGAATGAATCTTGAAATCCACTAGATTGATGCATAACCATATGCATGTAATTGGAAGAATAAGGGGCAATAACCCCTAACTTATCTCGAAGATACTCAAAAGTATCCTCAGGAAGATCCTTTGTGAAGATAACTGCAAATTGATCTTTAGTAAGCACATAATCTAGCTTCACCTCATTCTCTGCAACCTTCTCTCTTAGAAAGTGATACTAGATTGAGATATTCTTTGTCCTTGAATGCATTACTGAATTCTTTGAAATATTGATATGCACTTGTATTGTCACAAAATATAGAAATAGGTTTGAATCATATACCACTCTAATATCCTTCAAAATTTTCTTCATCCAAAACACCTATGTGCAACTATTCTACCTCTACAATAGATAATGACACCGAGTATTGCTTCTTACTTAACAAAGAAACCAAATTGCTTCCCAAAAATAAATCACCACCACATATAATTCTCCTACCATCCACACAACTTTCCTAATATGCATGTGTATAAGAATTTAGAGAGAATTCAATATCCTTTGGATACCATAATCCATGTTCTAGAGTGCATTTCAAGTATTTGAATATTATTTTTGTTGCTGCCACATGTGACTCTCTAAGATCTTCTTGAAATCTAGCCACAAGACAAACTGAATGCATGATGTTCGATCTAGTAGCAGTTAGATACAATAATCCACCAATCATTGATCTATACTTGCTTTGATCAACCTTAGGAGATTCTTCATTATTACTCAGCTTGCAACTAGTAACCATAGGAGTACATGTACCCATTTAGAGCCTTCCATTCCAAACTTTTTCAATATTTCCTTAACATACTTTGACTGTGATATGAATATTCCTTTCTTTGTCTGATTGATTTGAAGTCCAAGAAATAAATTCATCTCCCCAAACATAGACATCTCAAACTCTTTATGCATTTCTTCTACAAATATCTTACACTTACTTTCATTTCCTCCAAAGATTATATCATCAACATACACCACCACAATCAAGATTTTATCTTTCTCAACTTTCAAGTAAATATTGCTATCTACGGTACCTTTATTGAATCCCTACTGCAACAAGTACCTATCCAATCTTTCATACGAATCTCTAGGAGATTTCTTGAGTCCATATAATTCCTTATTCAATATGTAGACCATATTAGGATCATCTGAAACTAAAAACCTTAAAATTGTTCAATGTAGACCTCTTCTTCTAACTCACCATTCAAGAATGAAAAATTCACATCCATTTGATAAACTTTGAAATCCTTATGTGCTGGAAAATCCAAAAACATCCTAATAGCTTCCATTCTTGCCATCAGACCAAATTTTTCTTCAAATTCTATTCCTTCTACTTGTGAGTAGCCTTACACATTGGAATTGCCTTGTTCCTAACAACTTCTCCATTCTCATTTATATATTTTTAGAACACCCACTTAGTTCCCACCACATTATTGTTCATTGGTCTTGGGACAAGTTCCCAAGTATGGTTTTTATCAATCTACACCAATTCTTCTTCCATAACTTTGATAAAAAATTCATCTTTGCATGCCTCAATCACTGTTTCAGGTTCAACTTTGGAAAGTAAACACAAATTTACTTGTTCTCCTGTCATAAAAAACTTTCTTCTTGTCAATACACCTCTGCTTTTTTCATCAATGATATGATTTTCAGAATGATTCTTTTGCACATACTTAGGAGTCTTAGGGATCCATTTTGGAGCTACTTCTTCTTCTTCAACCTGCACTTATTTTTCCTTACCATAATCCTTTTCTTCTTCTTTGCAAGAGGCCTCATCTGATTCATATCCTTCTATCAACACTAAGTTTCTATGTAAGTATTCATCCACTTTGATAATTGCACTTTCAACAATCCTCTTTAGCCTCTTGTTATAGCACCGACAAGCCTCGCTCTTTGTAGATTATCCAAGGAAGATTCCTTCATTAGATCTTTCATCAAACTTTCCTAAGTTTTCTTCATCTCTTCTGATATTACACTTGCTTCCAAACACTCTGAAATATTTGATAGTAGTTCTTCCATACCACAACTCATTGGGACTTTCTGAACTGTTTGTCCTTGCTTGTGCTCTATTAATTATATAGACTACAATATGAATTGCTTCTCTCTAGTAGACATCCGATAGATTTTCTTCTTTCGCCATTGTCCTTGTTGCTTCCTGAACTATCTTATTCTTCCTTTCCACCACTCCATTCTACCGAGGAGTCCTAAGAGCTGAAAAATGTATCTTTATTCCATGATCTTCACAAAAACTATTGAACTCATTGGAGGTGAACTCTCCTCCTCTTTCAGATCTTAAACATTTGATTTTCATATCCATTTTATTCTCAACCATAGCTTTAAATGCCTTAAACTTATCTAGGGCTTTTGATTTTTCTTTGAGAAAAGTTACCCAAGTCATTCTAGAGTAATCATAAATCAACAACATGAAATACCTATCCTTGAAAACTTCATGTTCTTGTAGGTCCACAAAGGTCTATATGCACCAACTCCAAAGGTCTCATGATAGAATTTTTTTGACATTCAACCTTTTTCTTGTTTGCTTCGCAACTTGACATTCCTTGCATACTAAATTTATAGGCTTTGTGATCTTTGGAAAATTTCTCACAACTTGAGCAGAGTTGATCCTAACTAGGCTATCAAATTTGATGTGACACATTCTTCTATGCCATAGCCAACTTTCATTTATTTGAGTCATTAAAAATATGCCATTAGAACCCTTAAGTTGATAAACATTTCCATCTGTCCTTCCTATATAGCAATCAGAGTTCTGGAGCCTTTTCTAATCTCACAACCACCATCTTGAAATACAAGATTATATCCTTTGCTACACATTTGTCCCACACTTGGAATATTATGCCAAAGACCCTTAACATAAATAAAATCATCTGTATTATGTTTTCCATCAAAACTAAATGAACCTTTTCCACATATCTTAGCAGATGCATCATCTCCAAACTTAACAAGACCACCTTCAAACTTCTCAAGTTTAATAAACTTAATCTTATCACCTGTCTTGTGACTTGATCATCCACTATCAACAATCCAACAGTTTTATTCCTCTCTAGAATGAAAAGCAATCAACATAGTTCCATTGTGACCTGCTTCCAAAGCAACTTCCTTCATACATATCTCAAAGTTAACATAATTAGTCTAAACATTTAGAGCCATGAACAAGAATTCCTCATTTTCATCATCTAGGTAATCAAATTCATCATTAGACATATTGACATCTTCTTTACCATAATAACTTCTCTTAATTGATTTACCTTTATTCTTCTTAAATATGTCATTTGAAGCTTTGACTAGACATCTTGAAGCAGATGACCTATCTTTCCACAATTGAAACATTTGAAAGGTAACTTATCTCTGTATTTTCTAGTTCCCTTTTTCAATCTCCTCAAAAAGTTTGCTTCTAGCTCATCCAACTCATCCCAATCAGATTCCTCATTCTTCTCTACTTTGCCAGATTTAAAAGTAGTATCTTTTCTTGAATCACTTGGACCAAACTCTCTCAATTAAAAAATAGTTAAATAACCAAACAACTGATCTCTAGAATAATGATCTAAATTATGAGCTTCTTTAATAGCAAAAACCTTATGACTATAAGATTTAGGAAGAGTTCTTAATACCTTCTTTACTACCTCATCTTCTTTAAGTTTTACACCAAGATCTCTAATGGAATTGATAACTTCGTGCACTCTATGCATGTAGCCTATAATATCTTCATCTTCTTTCATCCTTAGGGTTTCAAATTTAGTCTTCAGATTTTGCATCTTTGCTTGCTTGACCTTATCATCTCCTTCATAGACACTTTCCAACTTCCAAATCTCACTAGTAGATTTATAGCTCATAACCTTTACAAGTTTTGAATTAGAAAGACCACTCAAGAGAGAATACCTTACTTTACCATTGTTCTCATATGCCTTGATCTCATCATCAGTGCTCAAACCATTTGCAGGCATTGTATATCCAATTTCAATAGTTTTCCAATATTTAAACCCTAGAGAAACAAGGAAACCTTCCATCCTGGTCTTCTAGAATGCATAATATGATTCATCAAATGAAGGAGCCTCCTTCTTGTGCACCATCCCAGATCTACCTCGAGCGGTTAATATTTCTTCCAAGGAACCTTGCTCTGATAGCAATTATTGAATGCACAAGACAACTAAGAGGGGGGTGAATCATTTGCACATTTAAACATCAAAACCATCATTAATATTCAGATCTACATTAATCCTTATACTATTAACAACCTTTAAAACCTTATCATGTATTAAAAGAATATAAACATGAGAAATAATAATTCAAACACATCCATACACATGAGAAAACCAGACTTACATGGAAAACCCGAGAAGGGAAAAACCACATTGAGTATTAGCTCACAATATAAAGTAATTGCAACACTAAATACAATAGGTTCACTACCCAAAATAAAGAAGGGATCATTGCCAATGGCTCTCTTCTAGATTAGAAATAAGAAGAAAGAATATTATTATAATGATAAATCCTTCTCAGAGAAATAGAGAATATCCACCACTACAACTTTGCAACATTAGTAACCTCCAACTCCTTGCTATCAAAAACTTCAGGTACTCTACAAATGTAGATCCTTTTGCTCACTACATTGGATTCATAAGAATTAATCTCACACTTCATATATTTGCATCTAATTAAACTCACATCTCAACACATCCTCACATGCACACAAACTTCTCCAATAATTCACCTTGCTTTTATACCATTCACTACCTTAGAAACATCTTTCAAGGTCGACTATGCACCTCAAACATGAAAATTCAAATTAGTTTGGTACCAAAACATTCCCTTGGTGGAGAGCAATGAAGTCGGACCACATCACACATTAACGCAAAACTAAATCCACATTTACACAACTCACCACACTTCCAAAAACACCAAATCTTATCCGCAATTAGTGTAAACACCCAAGGTTGGTTGAACCTGTGTTAACACCATTAAACATTTAAGTACACCCTTCCTCAAAACCAAAGATGACTCACAAACTGCACACAACACTTAAACACAATTTAGAATATTCCATCAACACCCTAAAATCTAACAAATTCTTTTCCACATCATACACCTAAAGAACATACTCGTTATGTACACCTAGTTAACCTTCCACACACTATGAAAAATGAATCCAACCTTTCAAAGCACAAAAAATCAAACAACTCAAATTGAAGATAGATATGAACAATATAAGCACACTTCTCGATCTGCAAAACTAGAAACCACAACACAGAGAATCGTAAAGCAAAACCATTTCTCCCAGACAACAGTACATCACAGTTCACACACTAGTGAACACAAATTCTTCCGTCAAATGATCCAAAACCTAAAACTCTGGATATAACACCTCTGAACACCTCTAATAAATATATCTGAACCAAACAAACATATTTTAAACAATGAAGAAATCTGGAGAAAAAAAACTGAACACCACTTTGCCACACTGAACAGTCTTTACCACACTGTCTCCTCTTTTATTCAAATTTACTCAAAAGCACTTGGAAACCAAGCACCACAAGCACCAAATCAATATCTACAACACCTTCTTAGCATCTCAACCACACAAGAGGTTGAACATCCACAAAATATGCTCATCAAAGACACACTAGAGGTTGACATCAATGAGACTACTGATGACAATGTAATGCAACCAATCAAAGCATATCCATGGGTTGACATCAATGCAACAACAAAGATCTGTTGAAATCAATGACAACACAAACTTCCAATAGGTATTACCTAACTAATTCCACTATTAGGTCCTCTTCAACCTTATCACTTAAGTTTACTTAGGGTACACATAGGATAATTATCACTTTATATCTCATATCATTATAATAAGATACTTTATAATCTTATGATATCTTATATTTCACCTTGGCTTATATAACCAAGGGGTTCCCTTTGTAATCTTAATCTATTATCATTGTATATTTGCATTCATTGATAGGAATATAATTTGTTCTTGTCATATTGATTTTCTCATTTCATTGTGATTCCTTTAGGCCTCTAGATCTTGAGTGGCTATCTCCATAGACAACTCTTGCATGATATCAAATCAAGTTGGGCATGCCTTTGGTTAGTATTTTTGAGATATCTTGGGTGCAAATATTATAGATCTTGAAAATTTAAGTATGTTATTCTTTTGCATCAAATGATGACTTGGAGAACCAAAAAAACTTGATAGAAATACTAGATTTTGGGGGGTTCCTCTTTGTGTCTTTGTATTATAAGTTCATATTTGAGCATGTTGATGTAAATTTTCACTCACCGTTGAGTTTAGTGTGTTCAAGAAACTCATTTTTTCCTTTTGTTTCATCAAAATTGGACATGTGAGGCTAGATCTATAAGGGTTTGAAGGTGGGAAGGTTGCCAAATCTAGAAGGTAGCTACAATTTTGGAGTATTTGGGATAAATCTAACCCTTCCATCACATCTAGAAGGCCCAAGAACCCTAAGATTGACTAACAATTCATCACATTTGGAGCACTTTTCTCTGAGCCATTAGAGAAAAATTATGCCTCTCAGTCATCTAGATTTGTGTGGAGTATTATGCATAACATACCTATGCATCGCTAATGTCAGCCTTTGTACTAGCGTATGGAGGTATTTTAGATTTATTATTAATAAAATATCTAATTTTTAATTATATTTCTAGAAAATTAAAAAAATATATATATTTGAAATACCTTGTACAGTCTGTAGGGTCCATGTGTAGGTGGATCATACCACTAAGTGCCAAGAGGCACCGTGCGACCTTGCCAATAGTGACTTGCAAGCCCTATTAGGCTTGATAGTGATAAGAACAACTAGCAAAAAATTAGTGACCTCCAATAGAATAATTTAGTGGCAAACCAAAAATCGACATAAATGTTCTCTAGATTCAATCAAATATTCTCTAAATCAGAATATTTTGTAAGCATCTCGAATATTTCATCAGATTCGTCATCGAAGAATATTCTAGCAATCATCATGGGAATATTTCATTGGTTTAGAGTATATTCCATTAGGTCACCTATGATGACATTAGCATGATGTCATCGATCACTTTTGAATTTGGCTCCCCTCTCTTTAATGCAATTTTTATTTTAGAAAATGATCTTCAAACACTCATAAATTGGGCTCAAAACCTCTACCTTTTTAGCATTTTTTATTTGGGGTAGAATTTTGTGCTCTACACAATGGTGCAACTATTTTCTAATTTTAATCTCTATTTGTTTTTCCAAAAATTATAGATTCTCATTGGTTTTGTTAAGCAGTTCTCATTTCGAGAACTTCTAAGGCTCTGTTCTTGCTCCTACAATAACATGTTTGGTGCAAATTCTTTTGAAAGTGCATGTACCAAGATCAAGACCACTTTCTATTTTTAGAAAGTGGTAATTGTAACTGCAATAATTGAAAATTCATACTTTCTTGGGGTTATCTTTCATTGAGTGAATTTAGGGGGATAATATAGAGGTTGATTCATATGTATTGATCTCAAATTTTATTATTTGAGGAGGTATAATGGGTTTTTCTAATCATCCTTTTATGGTAATTTTGGAAAAAGGAAAATTACGAGTCTTGGAAAAAGGGTATCCTAACACATCTTAGGTGTCTTAAAAGATTTCCTTATCTTTATGGACTCTTACCTAAACCAGACACACCTTGGAAGAAATCAATTTGAGGTAATAAATAATAATCATATTGTAGGATTTATTAGTACAACTATTGATATTGATATTCTTGTGGAGATCTGGAAGACTGAGTGCCCACACACACTTTGGACCAAGATTTGAGAGATATTTATATAAATTCATATCTCTTCATTCCCAAATGATCCTATTGAAAATTTCCTCATTCCTCTTGATGATACAAATAATATACCCTTTGATGATGATATTTTAGAGGAGCTTGAATATGGTGAATATCTTGAACATTCAAATGACAAAGTGAATTATATTCTTGCTTCTCCTCCTCTTATTGAAATCAAATCTCCATCTATTATTTCTTCTGATGAGACTGGTGTTGCTAAATTCATGGCTTCTTATGATTCAATGCAATAAGATATACACCATCTTCAAGATATGGTTACTTGGGATGAGTGCTTGAAAAATTGCAAGTTTGTTTGTAGTCTCACATTTTAGATTTGGGAGAGACCATTGATTGTATCCATCTTCTCTTTGATGGAGATGATTATTCTCAATTGTTGTGAGGGAACATTCACCATTGCTCATTCTTTACATGATCATTCATGATACTTTTGAGAAATATTCAGAGGAGACATATTTATCTTCAAAGGAAATATCCTTGTCTTGAATATTGGTTTGCATTTGTCTCTATTAGATATTATATTTTCATCTTCATTAGTGTGGCTTGGAACACATGACTTGGAAATGGTAGTTTTTGATACCAACATGGAGACACACAAGTAGATTTTAGAGGCTTCATACATCTTGAGTTTTATTCCTTTCAAGAATGAGAATAAATCATTCACACACCTTTGGTTTTGTTTCTTCCTAAGGAAAGGAATGTTGTTTGATGATTGTTGACCATCTTCTACATTCGATTTCATGTTAGCCACACAAGAAAACTAAGAGGGGGGTGAATTAGTTGTACATTAAAACCTTCAAACCCTCATTAATCTTCAAACAATTATTTAGCATTAGCATGAATTCAAACAAATGAAACATCAACACATCAAAAACCATACACAATAGAACACTATATTTATGTGGAAAACCCTAATAAAGGAAAAACCACAGTGAGGATTAACTCACATATATATGAATCAAAATACAGATTACAAAAGGCTCACTGTTGAAAGGGATCACTACTCAAAAGACTCACTATCCAAAAGAACGAAGGACTCACTACCAAGGGCTCACTGATAAAAGAAAGAGACTACTACAAGGAGGTTCACTACCTCAAAGCAATAGGAGAATCCACCACAATAAATCTCCACCATCTACAACCTTTAGTTCATTTCCTCCAACAACTTTAGGCACACTAAAATGTAGACGCCTTCTACTCACTGCTTCTAGTATTCATAGGTATTCATGCTCGCACTCACATCACAACACTTGATCACACTTACATAATTTCATACCACACATCACCAACCTTCTCCAATAAATGACCTTTCATATATATTCTCTACAACCTCAAATAATCTTCTCCAAGTTAGCTTCAATGAAATGTATGCACCTTAAATGTGCAACCAACAAATAGGTCAACACCAAACACCTCCATGGTGGAAATAAGTGAATTTATACCATACCAAGGGTTAACCAAGACACAAATCTACACCAAAACACTACACCACACTTTCATAAATAATGAAGCACTTTAGTAAGTAATGCTAACATGACAAGTTGGCCAAACTGATATTAACACTACCAAGCAACCACATTCACACTTCACCAGGTTTAAAAACATTTTTTAGGCCACATAGAAACATCACACAAAATACTAGAATATTCCAACACCAAAAAAATACTCAAACACATTGGTGCAAACACATGCAACTGAGAATACTATCATCCTATGCAACCAGTCAAATTGTCAATAGGACACAACACATAAACCAAGCTTTTAGAATAGTTGAACACAAAACCATCCAAGGGAAGATAGACACAAGAAATATTAGCATATTCCCAAATCCACAAGAAAAAATACTTTAACACAGAGAAATGCAGAGCAATTCCATTTCTCGCATTCATCCTTCTTCATAGTCCAACACACTTTCAAACACAGAGAAACGTAGAGCACAATATAGAACACACTCCTATCACCTTTTACACTCTTTATACATTTTTTCTCAAAAGCACTTGGAAACCAAGTGACCATGCTGCATCTACAACACTTTCTCAACACCACAAACACCTTATCATCATAACCATGCTAGATTTTGGCATAGGTTGGAATCAATGGAAATACTAAAGACAACATAGTGTAACAATCTCATCCTTTGCCATTAATGGCAACACTTGCTAAAAAACCATCAACAACAAAAACAAATCTGATCTCCAACTCTCAAGAAGCTTTCCTCTCTCCACTTCTCTCTCTCTCTCCACTAATCTCTCCATTTTTTTTAGTCTTCTCTCACCCTTTGAAATCGATGGAAAAGGGAAACACATGCACACTTCACTTCTCTCTCTCACTACATATGCTCCCCCTAACTACACCAACCAAAGACATCACTACCTACTCCCCCTGAGAGGTATCCTTCATCAGTCTAGGAAAAAGAATTCATATTGAATTGCACCCCTAGACAGATGCACCATCTTATGCATCTAGTTGAAAAAATGAGGGGTATTAACCCCTATCTTGTTTATGAGATACTCAAATGTATCTTTTAGAAGAGCCTTTGTGAAAATATTTTCTATTTGATCCTTTATATGCACATACTATAACTTTAATTCATTCTCAAATAATTTATCTCTTAGAAAGTGATACCAGATAGAGATATGCTTTGTTCTTGAATGGATTATTGGATAATGTTGATAGCACTTGTATTATCACACAGGATAGAGATAGGTTCATCATATGATACTCTGATATCCTCCAATGTTTGCTTCATCTACAACACTTATGTGCAACAAGATGTTGTAGCAATATATTCCACCTCTGTAGTAGATAATGATACTGAATCCTACTTCTTGCTCAACCAAGAGACTAGTCTATTTCCAAGAAATAAATCACCTCCACTTGTACTTCTCTTGTCATCCGTACAACCTGCCCAATTTTCATTTTTATAAGCACTAAATGAGAATTCGGTATCCTTAGGATACCATAGATCATAGTCTGGAGTGCTTTTCAAGTATCTAAATATCCTTTTGACTATTGCCACATGCGATTCTCTAGGATTTTCTTGAAATCTTGCCACAAGGCATATTTCATGCATGATATTCAATCTAGTTGTAGTTAGATAGAGTAATCCACCAATCGTGGATCTATACTTGGTTTGATCTATCTTAGGAGATTCATCATTTTTTCTCAATTTATGACTAGTAACCATGGGAGTACATACTAGTTTAGTTTCCTCCACTCCAAAATTCTTTAACATTTCCCTAACATATTTTGATTATGTAATGAATATACCTCTTTTTTATTTACTGATGTGTAGCCCAAGAAAATCATTTCCCCAAACATTGACATTTCAAACTCATTTTTCATCTCTTTTACAATTTTTTTACATATTTCCTCATTTCCTCCAAAGATTATGTCATCAACATACACAACCAAAATCATAATTTGATCTCTCTCAACTGTGAAGTAAAGGTTTCTATCTACAATACCCTTTTTGAATCCCTATTGCAATAAGTACCTGTCCAATCTTGCATACCAAGCTCTAGGAGCTTGTTTGAGTCCATATAATGTTTTATTCAACCTACAGACCATATCAACATCTATTGATAGCTAAAAACCTTCTGGTTGTTCAATGTATACCTCTTCTTCTAACTCACCATTCAAAAAATATTTTTTATCCATCTGATATACTTTGAAGTCTTTATGTGCTACAAAAGCCAAAAAACATCCTAATAGCTTCCATTCTTGCTACTAGAGAAAGAGTCTCTTCAAAAAAAATTCCTTCCACTTATGATTAATCCTTACACACAAGCATAGCCTTGTTTATGATAACTTCTCCATTCTCATTCAAATTGCTCCTAAAAACCCATTTAGTTCCTATCACATTCTTGTTTGTTGGTATTGGGACCATTTTCCATGTCCGATTCTTCTCAATTTGCTTCAATTATTCTTCCATATCTTTGTTCCAATTTTCATCCTTGCATGCCTCAATTACTATTTTAGGTTCTATCTCAAAAAGTAAACAAAAGTTTACCTATTCCTCTGCCATAGCATCTTTTCTCCTTGTCAAACACCTTTGTTTTTGTCTCCAATTATTTGATCCTCTAAATGATTCTTCTGCACATACTTAGGAGTCTTAGGAGTCTTTTTTGGAGCTTCTTCCTCTTCCACTAGCATCTCCTTTTCTGTCTCTTCTTCTTTTTCTTCTTCTCTACTAAGGGGTTCATCAAATTCATATCCTTCTATCAACACTAAGCTCTAATGTGATTCTTCATCCACCTTGACACTTGCACTTTCAACTATATTCTTTAGCCTTTTGTTGTAACACATGTATGCCTTTCTCTTTTTAGAACATCCAAGGAAGATTCCTTCATATGATCTTGCATCAAACTTTCCTAAGTTTTCTTCATCTCTCTTGATATAACTTTTACTTCCAAACATTGAAATATTTCACAATAGGATTTTTTCCATACCATAGCTCATAGGGGTCTTTGAACTGTTCACTCTTGCTTATCCTCTATTAAGAATGTAGACTAAGGTATGAATTACTTCTTTCCAGTATACATCTGGTAGATTTTCTTTCAACATGGTTCTTGCAGCTTCTTGAATTATCCTATTCTTCCTTTCCACAACTCCATTTTGTTGCAGAGTCCTAGGAGCTGATAAATGTCTCTTTATCCCATGATCTTCACAAAAAATTTAAACTCCTTGGAGGTGAACTCACCACATTTTTCAGACATCAAGCACTTGAAATTCAAATCCATTTCATTCTCAACCATAGATTTAAATACTTTAAACTTATCTAGAGCTTATGATTTTTCTTTGAGAAATGATACCCAAGTCATTCTAGAGTAATCATCTATTAAAAACATGAAATAACTATCACGTTGAAAGATTCTTGTTCTAGTAGGTCCACATTGGTCTATATGCACCAACTTCAAAGGTCTTGTAGTAGATTATTCTTTCGTTTTAAACCTCTTCTTTTTCTGCTTTCCAACCTGACACTCTTTACAAATTATATTGATAGGATTTATAATTCTTGGCATGTCTCTCACAACATGAGTAGAGCTAATCTTCACTAAGATATCAAAATTAATGTGACACATTCTTCTATGCCATATCCAAATTTCATTGATTTGAGTAATAAAGCACTTACCACCAACACCTTTGAGCTAATAAGCATTCCCTTTTGTCCTCATTCCTGCAGCAAAAAAAGTTCTAGAGCTTCCTTTTCTAATTTCATAGCCATAATCTTGAAATATTGGAGAGTATCCTCTGCTACACATTTGTCCTACACTAAGAAGGTTATGCTAGAGACCCTTGACATAAAGAACACCATCTGTTTTACGCTTGCCATCAAAACTAATTGAACCTTTTCCATAGATCTTGGCAGATGTGTCATCACCAAACTTAACAATACTACCATCATACTTAAATTCAAGTTTAAAAACTTACTCTTATCCCCTGTCATATGATTTGAGCATCCAGTATCAATTATTCAATAATTTATTTCTTCTCTTGCATGAAAGACAATCAAAATAGTTCCTTCAATATTGTGACCTGTTTTTGGAGTAGTTTCTTTCACACATCTTTCAAGGTTAGTAGAATTAGTTCCAACATTCAAAACTATGAACAAGAATTCATAACTTCCATCATCTAGACAGTTTGATTCCTCATCATCATATATACATTTTATTCTTTAACATAATAACTCTTCTTGAAATATTTACCTTTATGATCTTTATGTCTGTCATTTGAAACTTTGCCTGGACATTTTGAAGCATAATGACCTATCTTTCCACAATTGAAACATTTGAAGGGTAGCTTACCTCTATATTTTCCAGTTCCCTTTTTTAATCTCCTTAAAAAATTTGCTTCCACCTCATCAAGATCATCCAGATCAAATTCATCATTCCTCTCTTTCTTGATAACTTTAAAAGAAGTTTCTTTCCTTGAAGAATCTTGGTCAAACTCTCTTAATTCAAAAGTAGTTAAAGAACCAAAAATTTGATCTCTAGTATATTGATCCAAATTCTAAGCTTCCTCAATAGTAGAAACTTTAGCACTACAAGATTTAGGAAGAGTTCTCAATACCTTTTTCACTTCACTTTCCTCTAGCTTTCCACCAAGACCATTGATGGCATTGAAAATTTCATCCAACCTTAGCATGTAGCTTGCAATGTCTTCATCTTCTAACATCCTTAGGGTTTCAAATTTGGCTTTGAAATTTTGCATCTTTTCTTGTTTGACCTTATCATCTCCTTCATAAACAATTTGCAACTTTACCCAGACCTCTTTAGCAATTTTGTAGCTTATCACCTTCACAAGTTCTGAATCAAAAATCCCACTCAAGATAACATTCCTTGTTTTTCCATTGTTCTCAAAATCCTTGATATCATCTTCACCTTTTAGATAGTAGAAGGTATAGTATATCCATCTTCAACTAACTTCCATACACCAAACCCTAATGAGACAAGAAAGGCTTCCATCCTTGCTTTCCAAAAGGCATAATTTGTTCCATCGAACATAGGATCTTTGACACCATTCCTAAGCGCTATCTAGATCCACCTAAAGCGATTAAGCTTCTTCCAAGGAACCTCTACTTTGATACCAATTGTTAGACACACAAGACAACTAAGAGGGGGGTGAATCAATTGTACATTAAAACTTCAAAACCCTCATTAATCTTCAAACCCTTATTTAGCATTAACATGAATGTAAAAAAATGAAACATCTACACATCAACAACCATACACAAACAGAACACCAGATTTACATGGAAAACCCTAATCAAGGAAAAACCATGGTGAGGATTAACTCACATATGTATGAGTAACAATACCGATTAGAAAAGGCTCACTACCCAAAGGACTCACTATCCAAAAGAAATAAGGGCTCACTACCCAAATAGAAAGAGAATATAAAAATACTTCTACAAGGAGGTTCACTACCTCAGAGCAACAAGAGAATCCATCACAACAAATCTCCACCATCTACAATCTTTGGTTCACTACCTCCAACAACTTCAAGCACACTAAAATGTAGACACCTACTACTCACTGCTTCTGGTAGTCATAGGCATTCATGCTCACACTCAAATCACAACACTTGATCACACTTGCATCATTTTGTACCAAAAATCACCACCCTTCTCCAATAAATGACCTTGCATATATATCTGCCACAACCTTAAATAGTCTTCTCCAAGTCGGTTTCAATGAAATGTATGCACCTCAAATATGTAACCAAAAAATAGGTTGACACCTAACACCACCACAGTGGGAATAAGTGAAGGCAGACCACACCAAGGGTTAATCAAGACCCAAATCTACACTGACACACTACACCAGGCTTCCAAAAACAACAAAGCACATCCGTAAGTAGAACTAACATGCCAAGTTGGCCAAATCGGCATTAACACTACCAAGAAACCACATTCATGCTTCACCAAAATCAAAACATCTTGCACACTACATAGCAACTGAGAATACTATCATCCTATGCAACTAGTCAAATTACCACTAAGACACAACACATAAACCAAGCTTGTAGAAAAACTAAACACCAAACTATCTAAGGGAAGATAGATAGAAGCAATATTAGCATATTCCCAAATCTAAAAGACAAGAAACTTAAATGAAGAGAAATGTGCAACAATTCCATTTCTCCCATATATCCATCTTCATAATCCAACACACTTTCAAACACATCTTCTATTACCGCATGATCCAAAACTTGAAACTTTGGATATAACACCTTTGAACACTTCTAAACATCACATCCAAACCACACAAGAACATATTCAAACATGAAGAAATGTGGAGCACAATACATAATACACCCCTGTCACCTTATACACTCTATGGAAATTTTCTCAAAATCACTTGGAAACCAAGTGACCATGTTGCATCTACAATACCTACTCAACACCAAAAACACATTCTCATCATAACCACACAAGAGGTTGACATAGGTTGACATCAACGAAAACACTAAAGACAACACAATGCAACATTTTTAGCATCTACCATTGGTTCACATTCTACTTTAAGTGGGGGCTCCATTGTCTCTCTTCTTCTCTATCATGGGGGGTATTTTTCTTCACATGGGGTTTTTTCCTTCACATTCTTATTTGAGAGTATTTTTTCTTGTATTTTCTCTCTTTTGGGGAGGATTTTTGTCCCACTGGGTTTTCTCCTTTTCTCCATTTGTGAGAGATTTCATTTGTGCATGGTTACCTAACATGGCCTAGTAGCCAAGACCCATCCTTACATGTTTTCTCATTCACCCTAAGTTGCACTTAAGAGGGGTGTTGGTGTGAATATGGGTATTACCTAACTAGTTCCACTATTAGGATTTTTCACACTTTATCACTTAAGTTTACTAAGGGTACACATAGGATACTTATCACTTTATGCATCATATCATAAGATTAAGACACTTGTCATAATATTATGATACCCTATGTCTCACTTGGCCTATATAACCAAGGGGTTCCCTTTGTAATCTCAATCTATTAGTATTATTTACATTAATTGGTAAGAATACAATTTATTCTTGTCATAGTGGTCTACTCATTTTATTTTTCTTTCCATTAGGCCTATAGATCTTTGGTGGTTATCTCTATAGCCAACTCTTACAAAAAATACTCACTTCTACTCTCTCAAATAACATCTCATTATACAATTACAAAATTTATTCTATTTGTTAGTACTATGGTTATTTGTCATACAAATCACTTAGTGAATGCTAAGCTTTCCAACCATATTTGGATGAATCAACATACACATAGGTTTTAGATATGTATGAATATTGAATTTTGGCTAAAAAAATTATATTTTGAGTTCACTTATAGTTTTACATGCAATCTATGTGCAATCTATTAAACCATTTTTATTGTATACCGAGTCCATAAATCATTAAATATTAAGGTTCCTTTTAAAACAAATTTATATTGTGTAGTTTGACATAGTGGGTCAATTGACTCTATGAATAGTTTTTCAATTTTGAAATGTTTAAAAACACACACACACACATCAAAAGAGAAGAAATTAACAAATTGTTGCTTTTGAATCTTTTTTTCTGCTTTCATATAGTGTTTTATGTGTAAGTGCTTTGGACAAAAAATTATTGAGGCCCTATTAAATTTTGTGTTCCTCTTCTTATTTCTTACAAGTTCCCTCATTATTTCTTCATATAAATCATCTTTTACTTCAATAAATATTTTCCATTCTTCAAATTTTTTTATTCAATTTTGTTTTTGTCTTAAGTCCTAACATTTAATCACATCAACACAAAAACCATCTTATATATAATATAAGTTATCCAAGGGCACTATTTCACTCTTGTATAGTTTGGTTTAAAATCACTATTCATGTTCTACTATGGTTAGGTTGGATTCCACTAATAGTCCCTACCATATACAAAAAAACTAATCTTTAAAATTCCTTTTGAAAATAAAAAACCCTTTACAACTAATTTATAAAAGCCCTATACAATATAAGACCTTGTTTAACCCAACCTACAAAATACACCTTGCAAAAGAATATTATTCTCTTAATAAAAAATATTCGAACCAAAAATTGTTATATACTTGGTCAAACTCTACAAATAATGTGCACTCCTCCTTTTTTGTGATTCCTACCTTATGTGGATCACCCTTTTCATTCGTTCCATGTTTTGTTCTTGCAACATGCACTATGCACACTCCTTACATTTATGGCTTGTGTAGGTAGTTTTCAACTTAAGAAGTTATATGGAACATTTTGAATAAATTTCTCTCATGTCCTCTCCCCTCAAACCAAGGTGATGGAAGCGATATGTGGATGAAACCAATGTTTGTTGAACTCTTGGCCTTAACAAGTTAGAATAATTTCATGCTCACCTTAACAGGATAACGCCTTGCATATCCTTCACCAAGGAGCTTGAATCAAATAACAAACTGCCTTTCCTAGATTTTTTGCTCACCAAAAAATCTGACGGGTCTCTTGGTCATTATATTTTTTGTAAAGCTACCCATACTAATTTATACCTCAATTCATCTTCCGATCATCACCCTAGACAAAAAAATTGGGATCCTTAAAACCCTAGCCATAAGAGCCTATCAAATTTATGATGAGAAAAACTTAAACCAAGAGTTGGATCATCTTTGTGATGTCTTTAGGTTGAATGGGTATACCAAGAAACAAATATCTAGAGCCTTCAACCAATCCAGATTGAGTTTCTATTCCAACTCCAACTCCAAATCTTCCCAACCTTTGCTTCTCCTAGGTGCCATCTTACCTTTTGTTGAAGGCATCTCCCACAAAATCTCCAAAATCCTTCTTAAAAAAGGCCTTCAATGCACTTTCAAGCCCTTTTCCACATTAAAAAATTGTATCCCTCCTCTTGAAGACTCTAGAGACATATTTATAGACTTGGGAGTTTACAAGATAGTTTGTTCTTGTGACACTCCTTATATAGGTGAAACGGGTCACTCATTCAACACCATAATTAGAGAGCATAGTGATGACATCAAACATGAATGTGTTCTTAAATCTACCCTAGTTGAGCACTCTTCATCAATCAAACATCGTATTTGTTTAGAAAACACTAATATATTATTCAAAAAATAAAACTTCTATAAGAGGAAACTAAAGGAAGCCATAGAAATCATTAATAATCTCACCAAACTCAATTGTGATGAAGGTTGGAGCTTAAGCCTCTCTTAGAAACCTCTCTTATCGAACATGAGAAGCCACCATAGTCCTCGATGTTGACTCCCCCCGCCTCCTTGCCTTCCTCTCTCCTAACCTTGGTTTTCTTCCTCTCCCCTTTTTTGGCTCTCGCATCCTCCATGCTCATGTGGCTCCAAAATAATTTAGAAAAAATACTATTGCATCAAAAGATAAACAAAGACAATACAAGCAACCAACAAGTAGCAAAAAACCAACAAAAAAGCTACCAAAAAGAGGAACATAAACAAGAAGGGACTACAAAATATTCAAGATATCATCTGATTCCATATCATTGTCAATAATATTCTGGTGCACATTCATAACCTTAGTGACCTCCTTGGAAGGGATCCCAACATTAAACATAGTTTTGTTACGAGTCCTTGTACAAGAACCCTTCTCACTAGCCCCTCTAATAAAAACACTAGGGAGGTCAGCCACTTCATCAACAACATCCTTCCCACCCAACGCTTCCTCCATCCATTTCCTTGCTTTCTCATTGAGGAAACACATACCCTTAGCTTCATTTTCCATAAGAGACTTAATAACATCCACAACTTGTCTAGCTTTTGATAAGCACAATCCAATTTATCTTCTAGAATCACAATCCTCTTTTCAAAAGCTTGTTTCATCTTCAACATCTCATCGGTGACAATCTTCATCGCATCAATAAGCTGGTTGATTTGGGTCCACATAGAAGGCTATGAGGGAGTAGAGGACTCCCCAAATTTATTAACTAGACCACGAACCTTCACTTTAGTGAGATTCAATTCATTGAAAGCCCACTTAAAAGCCTAAAGAGAGTTAAAGTGCCACATTTTCCAACCCCAACACATTGGGTAATTCCTCCTTGTTGCAGTTGAAGACATCCCAATCATCTGCCCAGTCCTCCAAGGAAACCCTACTAAGATTCTCATTTTCAAGAACATCCTTCCCTTTCTGGCTAGCAACACGAACCTTGACCTTGCATAAGGAACTTTTAATTTTATCAGCCACGTTCCTCCCCTTTTCCTGATCCTTCAAACCCTATTCTTACACTTTTGCATTATCCAAACCTCCAGTAACCCATAGGGGCTTGACATTAGGGGAATCAACACCAATACTAATAGTCTCCTCTTGATTTAGGCTAGCATTCTGCTTAGAATTCTTATGGGAGCTTCCTCCCTTCAAACCCACCTTCCTCTTTGAGCCAAAGAAAGGGGGTTTCCCAACCTTTTCTTTCACAATTTTTTTCTTACCTTTCTTCAGAGTTGAGGAATCACCCTTCAAATTATTGCCCCTTGAGGACTTACCAACAAGCACCTCATCACTACCCATTTCATATTCTTCTAAATTAAGGGTTTTGGGTTGTTTTTATTTCTTACTACTCTTTCCCTCAAAAGAAGCAGGAGGCTCATAATAGACTTCCATGGAGGAATCTGAACAAGGCTCATATTCTTCATCAATAGACCCCAATTCAGACCCAGTGTCATATTCCAAATCAAGCTTCTTCTTTCGCCCTTTAGTAACCCTCTTAGGTTGATCAGGAATAATGTAGGACTTAGAATACTCAGAGATTAGGAGGATTAGACCCTCATGGAGAACAAGATTCTTAGGGTTACATCTATGATCTCTAATACCACACTCCAAGGAAACAAGTAGATAACAGGGAAAGGAAACCTTTTTCTTGTGCCTAAAATGATTGAGTAAAATGAAATGGTAACTAGATAAAACCAAAAAAACACCCATCAAGCATAAATTACCTCATAATCTCTTCAACAACATCACCCCAAATCGCCTTATAGAGCCGTGAAGGTAACCCCCACATTTCGCCTTCTCCAATCTATCCCTTTCATCATTCTTTAAGAAAATTTCCATAGCAACGTTGGACTCCTTTTTATCTCTGTAAACTTTCCTTCCCCTGGTAGAGAGACACTTAATTTCAGCAATAAGATCTTCAGTAATATAAACTCAGTCCCACCAAGCTTCAACACTCTATTTTTCCATCCCTTAACGAAGGCCTCAATAGTCTTAGGGTCATGCCCATGGAGTCTCTCCATGTAAGGAGTAACTCCCCCAATCTGCAACCGTTCCCAAACTTTCTCATTGGTCTTTGAGGTATCACAGGAAATAGGTTCAGCTCTATTTTGATCACCACCCATGATCACAACAACTTGAAAGGCTTACAAATAATTAAAAGAATCCTTGAGAAGATTAAATCCTTTGAGCCGCCCACAATCCTTGTGGGAGAGGTAAGGTGGCAGGGAACAATAATTAATCTTGAAATCCACCCCTTACGGACAATAGTCAAATCATCAAAACACAAGGTGAAGCCAAAATATAGATCACACAAAGATTTAATCTTCCACATAATAAAAGGTCATGTGATAAACTAATGATGGAAAGAGCGCCCTCCTTAGCACGTTTACAAATCATGATTTAAACTTGTAAGGGCTTCAATGGGGAGGGGGTCATTCCATTCTCATACCATATGTTCATTAACCCCAATGTTAGCAGAAACATCAACAAGACAATTTCCCTCTCTAAAGATGTGGGAAATGAAGCATTCATTGAAAGGAGCTCAAAATATCCATAGCATCTAGAATGAGAGATTCTACTGTCCACAAAGGGGGAGTGGACTTCTTTAGGTTATTAATAACATTTAGGGAGTCACCCTTGATCTAGACTTTCCTAAAACCTTTAGACTGAGCCAAATTCAGCCCATGATAGGTAGTTGAAGCTTCCGCAAAGTGGCCTTTATTGTTTGGTTACCTTTATGTTCTTATTTTTTGGGTTATAAAATTTGTTCTCAATTTCCCCTCTTTTCACTTGTGAATTTTTTGTGGGTTCTTTTTCCACTTATTTGAATTTGTTTCTCTCTTTTGTGCCTTGTATGTTTTTACTTTTCCATTATTTATTTTAATTTGATGTTATTAGTTGGTTATCTAAATTAATTAAGTTTTGAGCAAAAATTGATGATTAAATTTGTGTCATCAAAATTAGTTCTCCTCTTATTTCTTGTTCAACTTGCATTCATTTTTTAAACTTATGTCTGATTAATTAGCTTATATAATTTTGTCTCTAGAATCTCATTCTTAAAATTGGTTCATAGGCAAAAAAATACAATTTCCTTAGTCTCTCACACCCTTAATTCTGTAATATCATGCATTCTTTTAAACCAATAAATATAATCCTTTTCTCCTAAAATATTAGTATGTATATATATATATATCTTCTTAATGTATAATCTTATACTTTTATTTTGTATCATACATTCTTTTAAACCTATTGAAACCATATCTTTCAAATGTTTTTACATATTAATTAAAAATCCAATTCTTCAATCATCTTCTTGCAAAAATTGGAGCTTTCAATTTTGTTATTATATTTTTTAAATATTCTTCTTTTTAATTAATCTTATACTTTTATTTATTTATTAAATATTACAATATATAAATGCATATAGCCTTTATTTAAATATTTATTTCGTTCTTCTTGTTATTTCTTAATAAGTTAATTAGTCTCATTCTCATGGTTAACACATTCCTTACTTAAATATATTTAAGACCATATAAACTATTAAGAAATTGTTCTAGCTTTCTTTATTTATCAAATTTAATATATTTTTAGACATTTATGTTTTAATAATTATATCTCCTTTAATTCTTTATTACCCCCCTTTATCTAATGTTGTTAGAATATATTTCTTTGTAATTATTTATAATTAGTCATTTATATCTCCTATTTCATTTAGAGAATTTATTTCAATTTTTCTCTCATAGTTTTTAAAATTTTATATATCCTATTTGGTCTCTTTATAAATTAATTTAATAATTATATATAGACATCTATATATAAAGATTAAATAAATAAATATATAAAATCCTCAAATTTGTTATTTCATATTCATAGAGAAATTAAAATGCATATTATTTTTATTTTTAGTGTTAAGGGATATTGGCATATATATGCATTATGCATATTTGGCTTATTTTTATAAAAGGGGTGAAAATTAATTGAATAAGAGAAACTAGTACAAATCAGAAGAAATCAAGAGATCCACAATAGGTCAAAATCACCTTGACCCAGTCATTGCCTTCTAGAGACCCCCAAGAAAAAATTCATGTCTTCCATAATAAAGTGCTCCAACTGTTGAGAGCATACAATTGAAAGGTTATCCCAATCATCCACACTCCACATCCCCATTTGCTCAAAGGCCCACTTCGCCAAAAAATCAACTGCCTTATTCCATTCCCTAGGAATATGGCAAAAAGTGATAGAATCCATCAAATCACAAAGAAAGGATATTTCTTTGGCCACCAAAGCTAGTTACCAATTCGCATCATCCCACTGCCTCCTATTCAACATCTCAATCACTACCTATGAGTCTGACTCACAAATAATTCTTCTCTAGCCAAGGGCACATGGCCGCTCCAGATAGAGAGAATGGCCAACACCTCCATAAAATTGTTAGTTTACTAGTCTCTATACATTGAAAAGAACACAACTTCAGAGCTATCTCTTCCAATGCCTCCAATCCCAAAAGGACCGAGATTACCTTTGGAAGATATGTCTGCGTTGATTTTCAACACCCCCTAAGGACGAGGAGACCAACCACCAACTCCCTAGATATTCCATCTAGCCAACTGCCCCAACTTATGCCTACATCCACTTCCACCTCCACTAGTAAGACCCAAAGTCTGAACAACACCAACATCCCCTGGATCCACCAAGATAGATAAATTACATTTTGTCACTATAGTCTCCTTAAGAGTACTAATAGCTCTCATCCATAGCTAATGAACATACAAAAACTTGTCTCAAAAAATCTTGTGGTTTCTTTCAACCTAGATATGCCAAATAATGAAACTGGGACCAATTTTCCAAGTGATTTGAAGAAAGGAAGTCTTAGCGGGTGGATCCCCCAAATGGCCCCAAACTTCAGCCAAAAAGGAGGCATGATAACAAGCCTGGTTCCAAACTCCCCACCAGGAATGTTTAATCTCATTGGAAAAAGGACACTAAAAGAATAACTGTAGTGAATGCTCTTCACTATTGTTGCACATAACACACATGGAAGGACCCTAGAAACCCCTCTTTCATAAATTTTCCCAAGTGAGGCACTTATTCTTCACAACAAGCCAAGATCAATAATTAAGTTTAGGTCAAGAGAACTTACTAAAAACCTATTTCCACCAAGGAACACTAGCACTCCCAAAAATATGCCTATCCAACTCCTAATACCCAGAAGCAACCAAATTTTTTCCTTTCGAGTCCAAACCCCATGCAAGAACATCAAATCCCAATAAAGAATTGCAGACTCTACCAGCCAAAATATTATCCAACTCATGACGATCCTCCAACAAACCCTCAAGTGGCCGCTCACGAGGATCTTTCCATCTGAACACTGTATATTGATCAAGAATTCGAGGAGACTTAAAATCAGCCACACGACTCCAACCAACATCAAGAAAAATATGGCATAAAAACTACAAATGAGGGTACATTTCCATAATAGGGGTATTTCCATCCCAAGAATCAAACTAGAACAAATCCTTAGATCCCCCGTTGTAGATCCAAAATAATCCTTGCTTAATGAGCTTAGTGCCCCTTTTAAGTGTGCCCTAGATCGTAGAGCCCTTCCCCAAGAGGAAAAATCTTGGCACATCAACACTCTCCACCCCTCCCAAATACTTAGATGTGAGGATCTTGGCCCAAGTCTGGTGTTGATTAGTACACCACCTCCAGTATAGCTTATCCACCAACACCTAACCATTAAGCCCAACTTTTCTCAACCCAAGTCGCCCACCTGCTTTGACTTATATATACAATCCCATTTAACCAAACTCCACTTCCTTGAGAGCATATTGCTCCCCCATAATTGACGAGAGAGGATTTCAAATTATTTTATGAAACTTGAAGGCATAGAGAGCACAAAGAATCTATATATGGGGAGAGCATGAACCACTGACTTCAAGAGAGTAAACCTGCCCGATGCAGACAACCACTTGCAAGTCGAATGGTTGACCTTCTTGTAGAACTTATCAATAAAATCTTGTCAGAACTTCCTAGGAAGAGAGCCCACAACTAGGGGGATACCAAGATAAACAAAGGGGAGTGATCCAATCGGAAAATGAAGAATTTGAGCTATTCTCCTTTGGATAAGCTTCAGAGTATTACATAAAAATATTGATGATTTACCCTCATTTACTCTTTTCCTTGAAGCAGCCAAATAAATATCTAAAATATTTTAACAATTGAAAACCTCTAAAAATTTGTCCAAACCCATCAAGGTAGTGTCATCAACAAATTGTAGGTGAGATTGGGGAGGAAGAATGTTACCCCACGTATAGCTCTGAATCAAGCCTTTCCATACATGAGATTTAAGAAATCTCTATAATCCATCAACTATTAAAATAAACAAATAGGGGGATAGGGGGTCCCCTTGACGAAGACCCCTAGATGCACCAAATAACTCAAAAGGCTCGCCATTGATAAGAATTGATAAGGAAGAAGATGATACACAACTCATTACCCACTCGATCTAGTCGCTACCAAATCCAAAAGCATGTAACATCTTGTCAAGGAATGCCCATTTAACACGGTCGTACACTTTGGTCATGTCAAGATTAATGAACATAACCTTCTCATTAGAGGCAACCATATAATGAAAAGCTTTAGTAGAAACTAAAATCCAATCCAAATTTTTCCTACCAGTAAAAAAACCTCCTTGCTCCTAAAAAATCAACTTTCCCAACCATGGCTTGAGACGTTCAGCTATCAACTTGGTTATAATTTAATAAACCACATTGCATACACAATAGGTTTGAAGAGGTCCATATAATTAGCTCCTTCCTTTTTTGGGATAAAATAGAGAAAGGTAGCATTCATGGCCTTTAACATCTGCTTGTTCCTATGAGATTATTACATAATCTCAAGAAGATCAAACTTGATGATTTCCCAAAAATCTTGATATAATTCCAAAGGAAACCCATCAAGACCTGGAGATTTACCTTTCTTAATATGAAACACAATCTCTTGTAACTCACTCATGGAAATAGGTTTGATAAAAAATCCATTGTCTCAATAGACACCAAAGGAGGAACATACTCCAAAATGAGAGCTTCATTCTCACTGGTAGGAATAGAATCTTTGGAGAATAAGGTGGATTAGTATCGAACAACCTCTTTTGAAATCTCATCAAAGGATGAAATTTGATTCCCCTTAGAGGATCTAAGAGAAGAGATGAGATTACCTTGTCTTCTATCCTTAAAAGAGTTGTGGAAAAAGAAGTATTTCTATCACCTTCCTGGAGCCAATCAATGCATGATTTTTGCTTCCAAAATATTTCTTCCCATAACTCCTATTTTTCCAACTCCTTCACTGGCGTAGCTTCCAGCTTATTATTTTCCTCTGTAAGACCATGGTCCTGAATCTGTTGTGAAATAGAATCTATGTGTGCTTGAGCCATCCTTTTTTCCTAAAAGATATTACCAAAGTGTTGCCTATTTTGTCATTTCAGCATATAGTTAACAAATTGGAGTCTCTTTGAAAATGAATACATTTTAGTGCCATAAGCCAGATTCCCTTTATGCCACCAAACATGAACCAATTCATGAAGCAGTGAATCCCTAAGCCACATTAGCTAAAATCTAAAGGACTAATTTTTAAGGAAGCTAAAAGAGCATATAGAAATTTTTATCGACCAATGATCAAAGCCTCTCCAGTCTAAGATCTCCGAACTAGTAATCTAATTATCACCAACCCAGAAGTTGGAAACCAAAAACCTATCCAACCTTTTAGAGATAACATCTTCCCCACATCTTCTATTGTTCCATGTGAACACACCATTATAAGGCTTAGTATCAACCAAGTTTAAATAGGCAACATTATCCCTCAACAACGCAAAAGAAGGCTCCAACTGAGCTATACCTCCCCTCTTTTCCTCCAAGGAAGCAATAGAATTGAAATATCTTGCCATAATCCAAGGAAGATAAGAGCCAGGGCACACACATATCTAACATGAGACCACAGTAGGGATTTACTAGGAAAATCTATAAGTGCATAAATATTAGTAAAGAGGATAATTTCACCAGAGTCCAAACTCAAGGCAATGAGAGACAAGGAGTATCTATGAGAAATCCACCAAATGGGAGCTATTATGTGTGGATTCCACAAACAAGAAACTCCACTTTAACTACCTTGAGCTCCCACACACTGACATTAACCTCCCACCCAAATCTTAGAGGCCAAATTTAACAGAGCGTCAATAGTCAACTTAGTCTCTTTGAGAAAAAACAATATCAGGAGAATGAGAGTGAATCACATCACGAATAGCCTTTTGTCTAGGGATGCTATTCATATCCCGTACATTCGATGAAATGAAAATCATCTTTGAGAATGAGCAAAGTGAGAATCAATGGTTTTCACTTATCTCGATTCCACTAACGTCTCACCAATCAATTTCACCTTTTCTAGATCTTTCTTCCGGCCTACCTTAGGAGGCTTCTCAAGAGCCCCTTTTTTAAAGATCTTTGGTTGTAGGCCCAAAGCTGGAAATATTTATTTGCTTTTCCTAGATTCAACAACCTCCCCTCTGAAGTAGGACCTGAATTGGGCAAAACAACCCCATCTTTCTCCTCTAAATCTCACCACCCCCAACATCCCAAAGTCAAAGAGAGGTGAATCACTATCCATGAGCCTTCTGACCCCCAAGTTGAGAAGAGATGAAATTAGTTGCTTCATGAATAATTGAAGTATCCCCACCCAAAGGTCCCTCCAACAAATGCATTACTATAAGAAACCCTTCTTTTTGAGCCAAATCATTCAGCACATCAAATCTATTATAGGTCTCATCTTCCTATCTATCTCTAAGAGTCCTCTCCTAACCTTTTCCTTTGTTGCAGGCCTTTTCTGGAATAAAGCCCTCCTTATTCATCCACCCCCAACATTGGAGCTTTCCCTTTATCCCCATTAGGCTCAAGAAAAGGCAGGTAAGTACCTATACCTTTTGCATGGATGAATATAGGACACTTTTGCTATAGGTGGCCATACTTGTGGCATGTTCAACAACAAAAAGGCGGGGCCTCATAGTCCAACTGTTAAGTCTAAGAAGAAGACCTCATACAAATTTCCAGAGTTTAGTAGCGAATTATTTAAGTCAATTTCAACACAAAAATGAGCAAAATAAATTACCTTTTTTATTCAGGGTTTGTTGAGAAGGTCTGATAGGCTTCCCTAGCAAAAGATCAACCATCTACAAAATATCACCTCTCCAAAACTCCAGAGGCATGTGTGGGAGACACACCTAAACAGGGACCTAGAAGTATGGCCCACATAGTTGTAGAAGTATGGATCTCCTTCAAAAGCCCTATTCCTATCTGAAAAATAGGAAAAATCCACCATAAAGTAATTATTGGCAGCCAACATAATATCTATGTCATCCTCAGGTTTCCAAAAATGGGAGAAAAATCTACATCCCCATAAAATTATAGATTAACACATGGTTGCTCAAATACCACACATCCTCACCCATTGAGTCTAGTTGGATCATTGAAATTGGGTGATCTTGAGATCTCTTCAGGCATCCATTTACCTTTTGCATTCTGAAAACACCATTCTTCGATGAAACCTCACCAAGTTTAGCCATAGTTGGGCAATTCAAACCCCCTCCAAAAGGAGATGAAGCAAGATTCAATTGACCCAAGGGCTCATAGAGCGCCATACATGGAAGAGCCTGATCCCCCACACTAGCACCAAAATGCCTCAAGGAAACCAACGATTGAAACAAAACCATAGATCAATTGCCCAAGCAGCTGTAGCCAAAAGAAAAGAATAGCCCCCACCTCCAAGCTAGGCGCCCAACCCACCACAAAGAAAATTCTCAAGAAGAAGTGCACAACATGAAAGAAAGGGAAAAAGAAGATTATATGTAGCCCAACCCAAGCTATAACCCATCATAACAAGTAGTCACCCCCCACATAGCCAAAAACATTGCTCACCAAGCATAGGGCACACGACTAGGGTGCAAAAACCCTAGCCCGCATGCATGCTAGTTTGCAGCTGAGAAACACCATTTTCCCATATCATAATCTATTTTATTCTTCTTTCATTGCATATTGGGCTTATTTTATCTTATGCAATTTTTCAATTTCTTCTATAGTGATTACTTTAAACTTATATCTACGATATATATAAGATTTATTTGTCTTAATTCTTAAGTGGTTTTGTGTTTTTTGTTTTATGTCATATAGATGCTAATAGTTATTTCCTTAATTCTCTATTAATTTTCTATAATTTCATTTCTCTCCTCATTTTATTTACATTTATTTTCTTAGCATGTGTCTTTTTTAATTTTCTTTTTGGGTCGTGTGTCTCCCTTTCCCCCTCCCTCTTACCACAACCTCTCTCTTTTCTTCCTTTTAAGCAATTTGGGTTTGCAACTAACCATAATGAATCTCATTGAGCTCTTTATCATCTTGATGATGGATCATGGAGTGTGATATGAAACGTTGATATAGAAACTTTCCCACAATATCCAAAAACAACAAAATTGAAAGTTATACCTCACTATGAATTGATGTTCTTTTGCCTCTACGTGTCATCCTTAATAATGTTATTAAATGGTTTCCTTAATGTTGTTATTGCACCATAGACATAATTTATTTCCTTGTATCACAAAACTCATTTCTTCACAACTCTTCTACACCATGCTCTTCAATGATTTTTATGACGATACTCAAAGAAAAAACAAGAGGCTCTATAAAAAATAGGGAGTAACTAAAAATACTAACATTGAAAAATATTTAAAATAACTATTTTTCTTAGACAACTAGGAAATTGAGCACATTTTTTGATCAACAAAACACCTTCAAAACTTTAAAAAAATCCTTACATCTCCATGAAATCACCATAACCTTGGTGTTTATAAGCAATGTACCCATTTAAAAATATATTACATGAAGATTGCAACACATAGAAGGTCAAGAATCATGGAATTTCACATTACTCTTCCATTATAAACTCTTATTTCCCTACTTCTCTAATTTCTTAATCTCTAAATGTGCAAGTATCTCAAATTCAATAAATGTCTCTCTCACATTTTATTTAATATTCTCATTGTCTTGGGGCGGTGGGCCTAGCTCGATTGGCTAAAGCATCCTATTGCAAGAAAGAGGTCACGAGGTCTGGTCTCCCCATCATCCTCGTGGTACCGAAGGGTGTGTCGCGACATCACCGATCATGTGATTTTTTTTTACCATGTGCACTGCATTTTATAGGGGGGCGGATATCCGACTGATTCTTGCAGTCTAAAAAATAAATATTCTCATTGTCTAGGAAATTAAACTAACTTTACTTTGGATCATGTACCTATCAACTACCTTTCCCATCTATGAGAAACATATAAGGTGGATCCCATGTCTTCACTCTCTTTAATAGGTAACATGCATTAGATGTCTCTTTCAATTAGTTATTCTTCTTGAAAATATTGGATTAACTTAAATGAAAACTAAAAATGAGAGTTCATGTTCAATGAATTATGGGGCTTGATGCAAAATTAGATAGAAAATATTATCAAAGTACTCATGTCATATAATGTGAAAGGAATTTAGATAAAACTAAATAATTTCCTACTTAATCTTGAGAGGAAAAAATGTTGAATTGACTAGGATCTAAACAATTTCAAAAAGTTAATCAAACATGCAATACTAAAAATCAAACATGACACAATATATACCTTAGGAAAACTTTTTCAAGAAAAATTACAACACCAATGGAACACTCAATATATTATAAGTAAACACCATCACTGTGGTTACAATACAATCTCATAGTATCTACTTCTCCAATCCCAATCACCAATTATGTTTGAAGAAATTTTGATAGCATAACCTCTTGTAAAATACAAGTACTAATCTCCATCCCACACATTTCATTTACAAACCAATTCTAAATAGGAAACCATGAGTGAACAAATCCTAGACAAAAAATGGTGCGCAACCCTATGTTGACTCAAATTCCAACACCCCCTTCATGACAGGTCACGAATTTCTATATAAAATATAGCTCTTATGTCATAAGTCACCCACCAAACTTGGTTGCTCCACTTTCAACTCATTCGCCCTTCAGAAAGATGATCTATGACACATCATTCTCATGCATCATAAGTTGGTCAAATTCATACACGACTTTTCTAGTCCACATTGTAATTCTTTCTTACATGCTCTTACATGTATCATTGAATATCTTACACATCTTACAATTTCATAAATAGTTTTACACATATTGCATGGCATTAAAGACATTTTTATATAATGTCGTATTATAAATTACATGTGGCATAAAGTGTCACCTTAAGTGGGATACCCTTTTCCATGTGGGCACATAATTTGAAGTACCATGAAGGTGTCTAAATGCCCTCTTCACTACAACCTATTTTTTCTTGCCAAGATTAGACATAAATTTATTGAAGACATATTGTTTGATCTATGTATAGTCTGGTGTAGACCATAACATACATAAGGCTTCCAACTGAACTAAAATAAGGGGTATGACTTGTGCCCTCCATCTCTCTAGGTGTAAAAGGAAACTACTCAACTAAAATCTTTGTTCTCATAGTATTAGGAGCTCTCACTAGTTTGTAATCCTCCATGTTGAAGCATTGCAAAATAGAGTCTTCCTCTTAACCAAAAAAATTTGGTAGATCTATTTCTTATAATATTCATCCCTAAGACAAACTTAATAGTCCCCAAATCCTCAATAACAAACTATAACTAAAGATAATATTTCAAATTATTTATCATATCATTACTCTTACTATCCAGTGTGTCATCCACATACAAACTGACAATAATAAAATGATCATAATCTTGCTTTTAATAAGCATAATGATCTAATCCAAATCTAACAAAACCCAACCCTAACACATAAGAATCAAAATTCTAGTACCACATTCTAAGAGACTATTTGAGGTCATAAATATATTTATTTAATGTGCAAACTAGTTTCTCGTTATTCTTTACCATAAATCGTTCCAATTGTGTCTTATAAATCTCTTCCTCTAGATCTCCATACAAACAAATCATTTTCACATCCATTTGTTAAATCTCAAGGTCAAATGCAACAAAAAATAAAATAAATATAATTGATGTAAGCTTCATAAAGTGGAGAAAAGGTCTCATCAAATTCTATTCCCTCTATCTAGGAATAACCTTTAGCAAAAATCTTACTTTGTACTTCTCTATATTTCTCTCATAATTAAATTTATTCTTAAAAACTCATTTGCAACCAAGTTTCCTTCCCTTGAACAATTGAATGAGGTCACATGTGTTGTTATTTTTAGTGTTTCCATCTCCTTTTCCATAGCCATCCTCTAAAACTCATTGTCCTTCATCTCCACAATTATAGACTCACTATCATTAATAGACGAAGTAAATATAAAATTGAAATTAGGTGGGCTATACCTCTTTAGTTTCTACCTTTTCTAAAAGGTCCTCTTCACAAGCTAAGGTGGAGGTGCCTCATCAGAACTCTCAAATCTCTTTGTATCCTCCTCCTCATACAATTCGCCTTGAAACTATAGTTTAAGCTTAGGTGCAAACTCTAGGGTCTTTTAGATGTAATTGAAAAAAATTGTTTCATCTAGTTGCTTGACTATAGGAAGAAAATCTAATCTCCTCAAAGATCACATTTTGATTGAATATCATCTTTACCATCACTACATCCAAAGCTTCTACCCCTTTACCCCATTACTATATTTGATGAAGATGCATTTTACCATTTTGAAAGTTTAAATTTGACCTCTTCTCCTTAGGTACATAGACATATGCATTATAACCAAAAACTTTGATATGCTAAAGTGAGGGATTCTTTCCCATCCGAACCTTCTTTGGGGTTTTGTCAATGAGAGCTAAAGTAGGAGATTTGTTAATTATATAACTGGGTTATACTAAAAAAATTGTCCAATTTTTAGCCAAACTAACTCTAGTGAGCATACTCTTAGCACCATCTATTTGTCTTATTTTTCCTCTCTGCTACCATGTTGTATTGAGGGGTGTATAGTGTTGTCTTATGTTTCATAATACAATTTTTAAAAATATTATCAAACTTTTTTGGACATAATTCCCCACCATTATATCTTCTTCACACATTAATCTTCCTTTCTTTCTAAAGTAATTGTTACTCTTCCATTTCCACCCTTGGCCATATAACTTACTTTAGATATTGTATCTACTCATTTTCTTTTCAATTTGGAAAAAAGAGAAGAAAGAGAAAGGGGTAGAAGTTGTCAAAGAATGATTAAATATTTTATTACAGGAATGAATTAAGTAAAGAACCAAATGGAAAAGAAGATTGAACTAATAAAAGATCTTAAATTTATACTTGAGAAAATAGGTCATGTCTTCTTAGAGAAATCATCAATGAGAGAACTGTAATACAAAGTTTTTGTAAGTGAAGGTACATCAATTAGACCAAATACATCACTATGAATCAAATCCAATTTTTTTATAGATCTAGTAGAGCTAGAGTAAAATTGAACACAATTTTGCTTTCCATAGATACAATTTTCACAAAAATTAAAATCCAAAGCACACGCAACTATCCCCTCAACCATGATTTCACATTTCAAAGCTCCAAGGCCCTTTTCACCAAATTGGCCTATGTTTTCATGTCACAATAATCTTTTTAGTTGGAAGCTTATGACTTTTAGATGTAAGGGCATGTTGTGTAAGATGTGTAGCTAGTGCCAAAGACCAATTGTTGTCAAAGTGACAATATGCTACTAAAGTCCAATTACTATCAAAGATGCATCAAGTGTTGCCAAAGTTCCATCTTCTACCAAAGATGAATTAGGTGTTCTTAAACTTGCATCTTGTTGTTCAAGTCCCCTAATTGCTATTCAAGTGACAATTTGTTACTAAAGACCAACTACTATTGAAGTGGCAATTTGCTACTAAAGAGAATGCCAAACTTCAAAATTGTTACATGGAATGTAAGTCTTAGCTTGAAAATGAAATAGAGTTTCAACATGAACTCTCCTAATAAGCACAATAGCTTTAAGAACCATTTTACACCCTTCTTTGCTAAATATTACCTACACACCTGCATCATTCATTTTACTAATTAATAACATGCTTTGTGCTAAACCCAAAATGTGCAAAACTCTTGAGATTTCATTAATCCTCTCATCACAAAATCCTGTCTAGACTCTACCACATCCTAAAATACTAAGGAATGTGTTAGGTCTCAAAAACACAGGTTTGAACCACGAGAGGTTGCCACACTCTCACAATTTTTCTGGCTAATGTACAAGGCCAAATAATGAATTTGAACCTTCTACTCTTCAGACTCTACTAAACCTAGGCAAGTGTACCTACGTGAATGATGCAGATTTAACTGTATGATTCTTATTTGATCAATCAATCCACAATGGCAATTGGAAGTGGAAAGATATAATCCTAATTTGGTATAAATTGTATAAGCAGTATCAAGGTAAAATTTAATATGTTCAATTAACAGATGTAGTATTTTGGAAATGAATTCAACGAAACTAATTAAATAAAATGGGTGAGACCAGTGCCTTGTTGGGTAAAATGAAGTCAAGTGAAGATCTAGAATGAATGGTTGGTATTGACAATTATTCAAACTATTTGGCACACTATGTTAGTTTATAACTTGTATAAACTTGTAGGAAAGTAACTAACAAACTCTACTTGAGACAAAATGTCAATCCTAACTATGTGATTCTTCTTACTAATCCAAATAATATTTTCAGATTATTATGATTGATCAAAAGGACTTTAATTCTTTCTTGAAGAAAACAAATAATCACATCACAAAGTACAACAAATGTGCATTGATAAATTGAACATATACTTGATATATCAACTTAAATAACCAGAAAACATTAAGTTCAAGACAATCAGATAATTGAATAATTTTAACAAACAATCGATGCTAATATTGAGCCAGAAAATCAGAGTTCTTCTATTGATTCCTCCAAAATTTTATACATGCATCATAGTCTCCACTGTATAATTTATATGATAAACATTTTAAAAATAATTTCAATATATTCCCTATCTTACTCCTAAATCTAATAATATTTCAATTTTGACTCCAACTCGGCAAAATAGTTTTCCCCTTTGTTTAATTATTCTCCACAAAATAAAATATTTAATTAATTGTCTTTCTGACAAATTAAATATTTGGATCGATCTTCAACATCTTCTTCCATGGACTAAATAATTAACTTTAACTTCTATTCCCGTGAAAATTAACTTTAATGATTATTATAATCTTCACTTTGGTAGCAATTTTCATACTCACATTTACTTCCTATATATTTTCACTATTTAAAAAAAATTCTTTTGAAAAAATTAATTACCGGCTTATAACTCCCTCGGTGAAAGTATTTCACTTTGTAATTAAAGGTACTTCTTGGGTAAAATAATTACCAACTCCATTTATTTTCTTGATTCCTTTGGTGCAAGTATTTTATCGAACTTTACCATTAGTGAAACTTTTCATCTTCTCAAGGTAATATTACTTTTAAATATTTACTAGTCACATTTTTATTTTATCTTTTATCTTTTGTGTCGTATACTTTTTTGTAATACTACACCAATATTTAAGGTTTTTGCTTTATTTCCTATGCCTGTTCAATGCATTTCGTTTGGTCGTGGGAACTTTAAAATGACTCACGCCAATATTCATTTCAGGTTTTTCTTTTCTGTTTATGCCCCGTATTTGCTTCTCTGCCCATCATCCGTCCTACACTCCCCACGACCATGTTATCCTTGCAAGCGTTTCCCAGATAATACATTCTTTGCACATGGCGTCCTCTGCAGTAACTCCCATTTCGATATTGACTTGGGACCTTCATTTATCATATCATCCTACTTTTCTACGAGCTTTGGCAGCGTCAAGAAAACATTTCACAGTAGTCAATATACAACTCTATCTTCTTCTTATCCGAGCCATGTGTATGAGTGCATTCACTGATTCTAACACTGCTTGTCGGGCCTTATCAGTAATAGGTTGTTGCTTTTGAAGTGTTTGAGGTTCACATCTCCCTTAGCTTTTATTTGCTTCGACCCAAACAACCTCTTTGTTCAAGTCTTGTAATGCATTTCGGAGGGCTACTTTTAACTCATCAAACTTTGGGGCTGTGTGTAGTTATTATTAGTGTCTTTGTCTTACCAGAAAAATCACCTCTGTCGCCGCCTTTTATTCACCCTTTTGCATAGTCCATTGTGGCTTATCTTTGCAACTACTCTGAAAAATAGTAGTTGTGCAAACCTTGTATTTCTCACAACTAGGCTAGTCCATCAATAATATGAAGTACCTCTTCAACTGAAATGGGTAATTATTTGATTTCTGATATTTTGCAGAGTGATTAAAATGATTAAAATAGCCTCCAAAATTGATGTGGGAAATTGATCAAGCATTCTAAAGGCCACGAGAATACATCAGAATGTTTAGTTATGATAGGGGAGTACGATTGTCAAACGGTTTTGAATGAATCCATCAGATTTGTAAACTG
Organism: Sequoiadendron giganteum; assembly: GCA_007115665.2. Taxonomy (NCBI): domain Eukaryota; kingdom Viridiplantae; phylum Streptophyta; class Pinopsida; order Cupressales; family Cupressaceae; genus Sequoiadendron; species Sequoiadendron giganteum. Next base: position 373,097,479 of record CM021102.1, read on the forward strand.
TTAATGCTCAAAGTTGGACTTTTAGCATTTTATGAAAATTTGCATCTGTCAAAAATCATTTAAACTCATCAAATTTTCTCTGAAAAATATCAGATCTGATTCTTAGAAGCTGCCACTTTGAGGATTGGTTCATTTAGTTCACATAGATATGTGAGCAAATGGGTTTTTCTTCAATCTTCTTTCTTTACAAGATATTAAAAATCAAACTTGACCACTCTGTAGCTGTCTGAAAATGCAGTCATCAAACTGTGTAAAACCCATTTGATTTTATTTTTGTAAAAATATCAGATGAACTACTAAGGCTCTAAAAAATTTCATAAAAGCACATTAAGTTGGGAAAAATTTTAAGCATCAATTTATTTGTCATGATATATTTTCATTTTCTGAATATTGCTTTCCAAAGTTGACCTACTTGGCAGATTTCACTGTGTGCAGATAGCCAACCTCCACAAAACCCTTTAGTTTGTCCTTTTGAAACTCAATCAAAACTGATCGTATGAAGCTAAAAATTGGTGTGCACACTCCCATTTGTCAGATAAACACACTTTGGTTTGGCATGAAAATGAACAGATCCAAAGTTATGATTTTTCAAAATGTGCTCCTGAGACTGATTTTACAACTGAGTTTTCTGAGTGTTATTTAATTTTTGTGACATGACACCTTCAAATTTTGTCAAAATTTAAAGGTTCCAACAAAATGTATTGCCACCTAAATATACTTTTCCACTATTAATACTCTCATAATAATAAAAACACTCTTTGTAGGGAGTCATGTGGAAAGAGGCTCTAGAGTCAATCATCTATATATCCTCACATGCATGCACAACCAAGGATACAACAAACACATCACCAATGTTTTCCTAAGAAGTTTTTGAATCTAAATCATTGTCTAATCCTTCCTTGCACTTCTCCTTGTAGTCCTCCTTTATGTGATTTGGCTTGTCATAGTTCCATCACTTAATTTTAGATTTACTAACTAGGAGACAAAGACCTTCCTTTAGATTCAAATCTTCTAGCACTTTTCTTGTTCTTTCCCTTCTTCAATCTATCTCTAGCAACCAATACAAATTTGATGGAATTTGAAGTTTTCCATCTCTTGTCCTTTAAGAGTAAAGAACCCACCACCTCCTCATGCTTAAACTTTGTGGTGGCACTATCAATTGCTATCACTAGGTTATCCCACAAATTTGGCATAGAACATAGCAAATGTAATATACTAATCATTATCATCTACATGCATGCTTGCACACTATAACTAGCTCATTATTATGATGAATGTGTTTAGGTGCTCTACAACAAAGTACCCATCAATCATGCTCAAACAATAAAGCTTCTTCTATAAAAAAATTGTTTACCAAGAACTTAGCCAAACACAAGTTTCTCAACTCCTTCCAAAGACTCTTTGTGATGGCTTGTTCTAAAACATTCAAGAGCACTAAACTTGCCAAAAAAACCTAATTAGGCAAATAGCCTTTTTTTCCAACACAACCCAGTCTTCATCTTTCATGGTTGCATGTTTTTTCTAGAAATTGTAACCCATAGATCTCTATATATGAGCATATCCTCCATTTTAAGTTTTCATAGCTCAAATTTTGTGTCATTAAAATTTGTTTGTCTCTGATCATGATGTGCTCACCATCTTCCACTTGAAATAAGATCATTCTTACACAAAGCTACCACTCAAATCAAGATTAATAGAAAAAAAGCCCTTTTTCCTAATTAAATATCTCACTAGTTGGCCAAACTTTGATGTCAAATAAAAGGAAGCCAAATAGAATCAAACAACTTCATACTTAATTTTGAGAGAAAAGAAATGTCAAATAAGCTAAGATGTGAACAATTTTGAAAAGATAATCAAACATACAATACCTTAAAACCACACATGATAAAATATATACCTTGAGAAAACCCTTTAAAAAAAAACTCAAGATCAAAAGATCACTTAATGAATTATCAATAAATACCAACATGGTGGTTACTAAAGATATAGTCCTCTAATCCCAATCACCAACTATGTCTAGATAAATTCTTATGGCACAATTCTTGCAAAATACAAGTACTACTTTTCTCCATCCCAAGCATCCAATTTAAAGACCAATCCTAAAAACAAAACCGTAAGTAGTTTTCTAGAACAATTAGCCAATAAACCATGGGGAAAATGGTGTCCAAACTAATTGCTCAAATTCTAATGCCCCCCTGATGATGGGTCAACATATTTAAGTCACCCACCAAGCTTGGGTGTTCCATTTTGCTCTCATTTCTCATTTGAAAAGATGCTTTATGACACATCATAAGTTGGTCAAAGTGATGTACATGACTTTTTTATTCCAACATATAGTTCTCTTACATGCGCTTACACGCATCATAGAAAGTCTTGTATATCTTACATTGTCACAGATATTCTTACACATCTTACATGAGATTAGACACTCCTCCATGACACTGTATTGCAAATTACACATGGCATAAAGTGTCACCTCAAATGGAATGCCCTTTTTACATATGAACACATAAATAACACTAAATAATAAATAGAAACATTAAGAATTGCAAGTTGAATGACATCTAATCCTAACATAATAGAGGAGAGTATTATTGATCCATAAACTTGGGACAATTATGTCAAACTCCCATATACAACATTTGGGCACACAACAGTCGCTCGGTTGTTAGTTGATCTTGACACCTCCAAACCTCTTCCTGCTGATGTTGTTTTACTAGTGGAGGATCGACTGTGGAAGCAACTCCTGGACTATGAGAGTCTCCCCTTTCGGTGTAGAAGGTGCTTTTCGGTTGGTCATTTGGCCTCAACCTGTCCTCATGCTCGTCGCAAAGGCGCTACGACTTGGTGGAAGGACGCCCTCTTGGATCATCTCACTGTTGGTTCTTCTTCGGATATTGAGGAGGTTGCTCCTCAATTTGTTGCTCCTGTCTCGGACCTTTCTTCTTTATAGCCACCAGGGTCTTCTTCAGAGGTTTCCCCTGAGGAGGTAGTCCATCTTGTTGTTGCTCCTCTCCTGAACCTCTCTACTGTGGATCCTCCTTTGGTCCGTTCTGTTGACACTGTTGTGTCAGAGTCCCCTGTTGTCGCTGCACTGACAGACCCTGAACCCCCTTTGTTGGGAAATACTTTTGTTCCGTTGGGTGTTTCCTCCTCGATTGCCTCACTGCCAACTCCCCCGCTGTTTGGTGGTCCCATGGTGGCTATGGCGGAGTTGCTCCTCTCTCCATTCTCCTCGCTTCCTACTTCCGAACCTCCTTGGTCGGTTGTTCTCCGGAAGAAGAAATTTGTGTTGGCTCCTCGGACTCGGGCTCGTGGAGCCAACCTAGACCCGTCTGTGTCTGGTGCTGCTTAATTTCTTTGGGTTCTACAGTTGTCTGGCAACTGTTTCTGGTTGTTCTATAGTTCAAAGTCTGTTTTGAACTATGTTTTTTCTTTTTTGGCCCCTAGGGCCCCTTGTGAAGGGCATGACACCCTGAAAATGCTGCTTAACTTTTCAAAAACATATGGATTTAAATGTGAAGCTCTCAAACTACCTTGATCCTCCACCAAAACCACCAATGATAGATGCCAATCTACATGGCACGTGCAATCAAGGAATAAAATGAAGAACTTTAAAGAACATGCAGAAATAAAGTAAGTATTGTAACTCACATAATTGCAAGACAACATACGCTACAAAAATCCTCAAATAGGTAGAAAACTCAAGAGTGATCATTCATTCTTCATGCCACTAATCCACACTTTTACAAGTGATTGCATTGCCCTCACGGCTTTACAAAACTCTATATCATATGGGAGCTCCCACACAACTACAAATTATCCTGAAAATGACATATGGTTGCATCAACTCTTGCTACAATAGCAAAAAGAAGTACAACCTTTAAAAAACAAAGAGGACTATAATCTGCAACTCCAAAAGACAAATTCTCACATCCTCTATTACAAATCTGGGAAAACTGAACACGAAGCATTATATAAGTATCCAACATATCCTCTTAGCAACAATGGAGCCTTCCCTCATATTTGAAGCTTCCATGGTAATTGCAATTACTCTTGATATGAAGGAAAACTATTACAACAACATTCAATAATTCTTTGTTGAACTAAAACCACCAAATAAAATGAGAATCCCCCTCTTCCAAGTGTCAAATACCTACTAAAACCTTCCTCTAATTAAAATGGAAGACCAAAGTAAGAGAAACTAAATCATCACATGCTTTGAAACCACAGAAGTCATTTATTACAAACATTATTTTTTTGTCTTTCATACAATTGTGTTTTGATATCATGTTTGATGACTATTTTACCACAAAGGATGATTATACACCCTTAATAAATTGCCAAAATAAATCAATAATTATATAAGTCAATTAAAAACATAGCACATGATCTTCAAATATTCAGCAGCAAACTGTGCAACTGTGAGAATAATTGTGCACTTCGGCAACAGTTCAATAGCAACTGCATCTTCTTGAAGCTATTTCTCATATGAACTTCAAACACAATACCATTTTTTAAAAAATTGCATAAAATTTCAAGAGGAACAAGAATATGCAAATACGTTCCACCTTTGACTCCATCTAACCACTATGTTTGTCCCTACACTAGAACTGGACACTTATGACATGACCAAATTGGCCTAAATGTAAAAAAAAAATTGAACCACTTAATCAATTTATGATTAATTACAAATAGGGAGTAAATTAACTATTATATCAAAGCAATGGGATATTAAGGGAGCTTGCAATGCCATCCTTTAAGAGAATGGAATTGCTAAGGAAGAACACGTTTTGAGCATTACAAGGAATTGTAAGAAACTATATTTTGCGAAGAGCTAACTTGTGAATTTGATATGAAGTTCATTGGATTGCATCATTTTTTGGGGATTGGATATTTGGCATCATGATGATGTCATTTTTTGGCAGTTGAAGTACACATTAGAGACTTTGAAAAGATTTCAAATGCTAGAATGCAAGCCAATGTCACGAGTAATGGCACCAAATTTGAAGCTAATTTGTGAGCTTGAACATGTGATGAATACTTTTGCCCAATTCATGATAAACTTGAAGCAATCATGTAGTGATACTTTGAGCCAATTCATAATAGAGTTGGGGTAGCCACATTCGAGGGCTTCAAAGAATGTGCTCCCTCTTTACGGGTACACTTAATCATAAGATTAGGTACTCAAGATGGGAAATTTCATCTTCATGGTTTTTGTGACACAAATTGAGCAAGTTGTATATGGACTCAAAAGTCTACTTCTAACTACTTTTCTCTGTTGGTACATATATAATCTCTAGCCTTAGTGGGAAATAGGTAGCAATAGCCAATGGCACAACCAACACAACACATATTCCAATGTTTTCTACTAGTTCCGAGGCAAAAGGTTCTTTGAGTTGAAGACTAAATTGGCAAGTGAGATGCTAGCGCCCATAGTGCTTTATTTTGAGAGGCTAAATTGGTGAGTGTGAGGTAAAGTACAAACATGAAAGCAATTCTTCAATTTGTTACTTCACATAGAGAGAGAGAGAGAGAGAGTTCTCCATTTTTCCTATACATATTTTCTATTTTTAAAAAAGTTTAAAAGTCTCAAGTTTGTTAGTTTTGAGATTTGCTACAACACCTATATAGTTAAAGTTTAAACAATTTCATTGCGATGAAAATTAATAAGAGTTTTCGATTTCATATAATTGGGTCGTCGGTTTTCATTTTCATCATCTTTCCATTCAACTGGATTGTACGGAATCCCACAATCAGACAAAACATATATGCTCAGTTTACAACTTTGTTATAGACAGCTATATAGAAAATATATATCCATATATTGCCAAGGAAATTCATTCATGACAAATTTCCACAAACTAGGTAATAACAAAACTCCATTCATTTTGTGTACCTCACGTCCTCTACACATATTTCATGGTCAAAACACAAGAACAATGATACTTAAGTAAGGTTTAAAATGCTAGATGTCCAAATATTTCAAAGCTACAATAAAATTCTTTAGAAAATTCATATTGATTTATTTTTCATCATGAAAGTCCTTGTTCAAGGAATGATTCTGATAACAAATCAACTCTCGGAGTGATCATCAACTTAAAGATAATAAATAGGAAATATTGAAGTTACTCGCCTCTTCAGAATAAAGATTTCTACAAACTAGTCCATTCAAGGTTGACTTTTTAGTGGTTAATCTGAGTCTATGTTACATACAACTCCAACAGCTCAGACCTCTGTTGAAAGTCCGGCATAGCATTCAAGGCAAATGATGAGAGGTAATTGCATACAGTAAAGATGAAAACTGCACAAGCAATATCCTTCTCATTGTGATTTCAAAAGCAGTTGACATTAAAGTGGGATCAGTTCCAGAACTTATTCTGGCCTAATAAATATGTATAAAGCACAATTGCTGATCGAACAAGAAGACCCCCATTACAAATTTCTGTCACCAATGGTGCCGATGGTAAGTTGTCCGAAGAAACTAATTGTGTGGCAATTCACCAAACTTTGTTTACTTTAATCACTTCAATAATCCCTTTTAAGGTTTCCTGTAGGGAAAAAGACGATTACCATTACTGCTTACCAGCTTCAATATTACAAACTAAACAGTCCTTCAATATCAGTTTGTGGAACTCTAAAGATTCGTTATTACATACCACTGAATGATCCTTGAGACCTAGAGAAATCAACAAAGGCCTTGAAGAACCCGTAACACTGCAAGGCCAGTAAAACAATGCCAGTAATGGTTGATCAGATACTTAAATGAAATGCAATCCAATGTGTACTTGTAAGTTGCTATTGTTAAAACTGTATGTAAGTCGTCTTACATTTTTCTTCAAAAATTGTAAAATAACACTCTAGTCTCTAGCACATTAATAAGAAACTAAATAGACTGTGCTCCATTCAGTTTGCAGATGCATTAAATAAATGATGATTCCCAGATAGCATTTACAAAGCATCAACAAAAGAAAACAATTGTGAAATTTAACCTCATGTGTTCAATAAGTTGCCTTGCACATGCTACCAGCAGTGGCTGCAAGCAAATAATAAGATTCATTCAAAAACTAGGCTGCTGGGAAAATCAATTAGAGACACCAAATGTAATAGAAATGAGCTTGAATTTCCTTAAGCGTGTTCTTTATATAGATCTTGCATGAGCATCAAATAGTATCTTTCTTTATATACTTGTGCTTCATCTATATTAATGAGGGTATCTCTACCTCATCCCGCTTTCCAAAAAGCACAGACACATTGAAAGTCGCATTTGATGCAAAACCCTCTTCCTTCCTGTGAAAGCATATCCAGAATTAGCAAGTTTTCCAAAGAAAATTTTCTGTTATGCATGTATGTAGTTGAAAGGATAACAGTTTAGCATCTGACCAAAAAAAATTCAGAAATTGAACCGTCAGAACTCTGTAGATGCACAGAAATAGCTAGTGAAATAAAACAAATAAGAACCCATAGATTGGGTTTTACCACTTGATGCTAGTCCTTGTATAATGTTTTAACTGGAAACCTACTATCATCCATGCATTATTTCTTTGCCCTTTCATATATAAAATGGATGAAATGCAGCTACTCTCAATGTTATGAGCTTGATGAAGAGAAACGAAGTCTTAACCAGATGTCAAAAAGCTCACTGCCCTTTCTCTTCAAATTACAAGTGTAAACACCCTTCAAATGAACACAGTCCCCTTTGGTAAAATTAAGAGTGTAACCCATGATGTGGCAGGGAACTGCAACCAAAGATAAGTTCATATGTCATTTTCTTCATTAACATCATCAAAAGTGGAGATGAACTTTTACACCTTCAAAATCTTTTCCACTTCAGCTCATGTACTACAATACCATAGATTAATCAAAACTTGATATTCATAATGGGTCCCAAATGTTCTTACATGGTTTCAGCTTTTCAGGTCTTCATTCTACACACTTTTGAGCAAGGGATGGAAAACATTAGTGGTGAATGGCTAGCAAACAACCAGTTGACCCCTAGTAACTAGTGTTGGTTCATCAAGGATTCTAAACCTGAATAGCCATGAAATCTTGTGTCCATGTGTGAAATGTCAAAAGATCATCAATTACAGAATGAAACTTGATATGTATTCATATAGTTATTAACATAACTGATATATTCAAATCCAATGTGAAGAAGTCTTGGCTCGAAAAGGTGCCTACCCCTACATTTCAAATGGTATTATAATTTACTACACTCCAAAGCCTCAATATAAGACAATAGGCAGCTGAGCCAGGTATACAGAATGACAAATGTCTACAGCATAGTTTGAAGACTCTCCAAACTCTCGAGTCTCTGAGCTGGCCAAGCCGAGTCGACTAGACTCCCGCACCAAGTCTGGCCAAGTATTGGAGAGTACTCGGCCGAGTCCTGCTCCAAGACTCCTAAGTCTTGAGCTCAAACTCTTCTGGCACCTGAACATAACAACCATAGTGGCTGAAATTTCAAATTTTGAGAGTTTGAGGATCATATGACATGTGTAATATTTGAATTATGACAAATTGATAGTCAAATTAGACTTTTATGTTCTCTAAATGCATTTATTTCTTTTTTTTGTGTAATTATGAGGTTTTTCTTTTCTTTTTGCCAAGTTCGTGCCAAGTCTTGAGTTTGAATCAAAATTTTGGGCTCCCGAGTGGAGTCCGAGTCCAAGTCCTAAAACCATGGTCTACAATGTTAAAATTAGAACCCATTGTCTTTGACACTGCAATGAAATTTAGCATCAGCTTATTCCAAGATCAAAACATGAATGGACTTATGGAAGATGTGAAGGACCATGGAAAAGTTTTGAGATCCTACAACAAGAGTTGTCTACCATCAAGAAGGAAACTCTGAGAGCGAAGATGCTCATTTTTTTATTTTGAGTTAACAAATGATAGCAGCATGAGACAAGCTATTGTAATTTACCATTGGCTTAATCCAAGGTCAAACATGAATAGATATATGAATGAAATTAAGGACCTTGGAAAAGTTTTGAGATCCTACAAGAAGAGTCGTTTGCCATCAAGAAGGCAACTCTAAGCCCACAGATGCTCAAATCCATTAAAAAAAAGTAACAAATGATAGCTGCATGAGAGGAGTTGTTGAAATTTGGTATCAGAATAATCCAAGGTCAAACACGAATATACTTATAAAAGACATGAAGGAACATGGAAAGGCTTTGAGATCCTACAATGAGAGTTCTCTACCATTGAGAAGGCAACTCTGAGCTCCAAAATGCTCAAATCTATTAAAAAAATCAAAGTTACCGATCTTGGTACTAGTTCAAGTTCAAGTTCGAGGGTTCGGTTCGTAGGTTCAGTCCAAAAAAAATTGGGGTTGGGTTCATCCATACAAAAACATATAAAAATCAGAAATATATACATATTTGACACAGTAATTAAGTTCAAAATACACCACATAACATTTTATATAACATAATAAATAGAACCACCATATTAATAGTCAAATATTAGTCAAACTCGAATGTCATGATATATTAAAGTTAAAAAATAATAATGTCAAGTGTCAACAATCGGCCATCATTGATCAAAACTCATATGGGTCTTCAAAAATATCATCATCACCAACCATATTAGATGATGTAGGTGGTGGTAAATTAGAAGAACCACAAATAGTGCGAGTGGCACTAGTATTGGCACTAGCACTAGCACTAACATTGACACTAGCACTCTCATGCTCACTAGTTGGCTCATAGTCATCATCAACATCAAGTGCAACAAAGTGGGAAGTGGAAGCATCCAAGTCAATATGCTCTGGCACAATATCCCACTTCCTTGTGTCTCCTTTGTAGCCACTTTGTTTGTGTGTAAGGAGCCACGAGTTTGAATGCACACACACCAAGTCCTCTGTCTTTTTTGAGTGTAGTCGATTGTGCTTTACTAAGTGGATGAAGGAGTATATGCTCCAATTCCTCTCAAATGCAAATGAACTAGCAACCTATTAAGACAAAATTAGAAAGTTAAGAGTTACAAAATTTTAAAAATTAAAATTATAAAATTAAAACATAAATAAAACTTGAAAAATAAAAGAATTCTTTTATAAAACTTACTTGTGATAAAATTTTGATTGCAAGAGGTTGTAGGTGTGGGAATGGTTGACCATGGAAGTACCACCAACTATAAACATCGACTATATACTTGTCTCGAAGAGCATCAAGACCACAACCACTAGAGCATGCAAAATCCATGAACTCAACCCTCACTGCATCCCATATGTCATGATCCATGAAGAGTGTGCGAAGTGTTGCCTTGTACCCTTGACTAACTTCAACATCTCTATATGGGGCAACTCTTATTGCCACAAAAAGGAGCTTAATACTATAATATTTGGGACTCAATGCAAAGGAAAGAAGATGTAGTGGAGTTTCATTTTGTTCCATCTCTCTTAATGATTTTGTCTAATTGTTTGAATAATTTCTCTTCATGATCTTGCTCTTTTGCACTTATGATGGCTTTCATCTTCTCAATCATTGAGTTGATGCCATCATATATCTCACCCAAACAAGGCCTATCCACGTCGGTATAACAGATCATGCTCAATATGGGCTCAGTGAAACTCAGGAGATACTCAACATGATCCTACCAAATGTCATCTAGGATCATTTGCTTAACTTTTGCTGCCCTTGTAGTGCTAGATTGCCTCCATATGAACCAATTTGGGCTGATGACCATGTTAAAAAGTGTCTCACAAACCTTTTTGTCTCAACACAATTGTGTTGGAGTCAAAATGGGTCTCAACAACTTGTTTGAAAATTTTATAAAAAAATTACAAACTCTAAAATTAAAATTTTTATTAAAATGAAACATATTTATTATTTAACTTACCTTCAACAACTCAAATTTCGAGAATGTTCTAAATATGCCTTGTGACATATGGTGGTTGGTGACGAACATTTGGATCTCTTCAACCTCAACATACACCTATTTGATCCAATCAATTTTGGTGCCATTTTTTTGTAGCACAAGGTTGAGGGAGTGGACAACACAAGGTGTCCAAAAAATGTGTGAATAATGCTCCTCAACGAATATCCCAGCCGCTTTACAACTTTTGGCATTGTCTATTATAACTTGCACAACACTTCGAGGGCCCACTTCCTCAATAGCTTGACAAAGAATGTTAGCAATAAATGCACCATCTTTCACCTCCCCTTCACAATCCACTACTCTCAAAAACATTGCCCGTTTAGGGGACATTGCAATAACATTGATCAATGTCCGATTTTTTGCATCTTTCCATCCATCAGAACAATGGACACCCCTATTTCGACCCACAAACCCCTTATGGGTTTCAAGGAGTCCTCTACAAATTTCACCTCTTTTTCCAATAAGATGCTACACACCTTCTCAAAACTCGAGCTCTTGTACCCTTTTGGAGCCTCATTAATTGCTTTCACCATTTGTTGCCAATATGGTGAGCAAACAACATTGAATTCCAATCCATTTGCATAGACACATCTCGCTGCATGTTGATTGGCAATCTCTCAAGACTCGTTATGAAATGCCATTTCCAACGGTCCCTTTGATCTCTTACATATAGAGGCCATAGGTTGTGTTAGTGTTTGTAGGTTAGGGAGATATTTTCTCCTAAGTTAATATAATAAATGATTATTAAGGCAAGTCGGCCTTATTACAAAATCATATTTTTATCTGCTATTTATCAAAAAGGCTGACCTAGATGAAGGGTCGCCTAGGCTGGTATATATTCAAGGTGATGTTATTTCATTCTATGATAAATTCATTATCATCTTCATTCGCACCTTTTTGGAGCAGTTTGATCTTCCAGCAGCAGATGGCCATCCTTGAAAAGCAGATCAGATTGCAATACTCAGTTTTATTAAGAAGAGATTCTCATCATTTATTGTATCAAGTTCGCCCTTGAGAAGGGTCTGATTGTAAAGCAGATTTCTGCTCTTATTCATCTGATGTATAAATATAAGAGATACATTTTTGTTGGGTTTTTCTCCCTCGAGTAGGAGGGTTTTCCCAGGGTAAACTGCTGTGTTAATTGTCTACTGTGTTGTGTATTTCTGCTTATGTCATTTCTGATCCTAAAACTAATAGGTTGTTCTTCAAGTGTAGACAAAAACGGATGGCTCTCTGTAGATTAAAAAAATAAAAAGGCAGTGGAGGGGGCTTCATCCCTCGAGATCCTTTCTTTACCAAAGGATGATTTGATTTACAGCCTGCTACTTGATCTTCTTTTTCTTGCTCTTCAATATATGTCAAGACTTGTGCTTCTAGAATGCCATTACCATCTTTGTCTAGACAAAATTTGATGCCTTGTGTAGGGATCTTGCACAAATGGCCATTCACTTGATTGTATGAGCTCAAATATTTAACTTTACATTCAACATAATCCAAACATAACCCCCACCACCTGGAAGTTGTTGTACCATTTCAACATATTTCAAAAGGAGAGAGTTTGGGTTTATTTTGAAGTGGGGTCAGCTTGTAGAGCTAAAACTGATTGCCATTGTAATACCTAAGACAACAAGTTCAATAAACAACACATTTGAATAATTGAAACAAATGAAATTTGATAACAAAAATGTATAAATACAACTTAATAGTTAATTCATTTTTTTAAAATTAAGCATGTGTTATAGATACCAAAAAGAATGAAAACAAACCAACAACTTCAAAACAAAACAAGAGAGTTCGCTTGTAGAAAAAATGAAGGAAAACAAAAATCAAAAACATCAAAAAACCTACCTCTTTTGAAGAAATCTTCCTCTACAATCCCCTTGACAACAAGCGAACTCTTGCAAATGCGTAGGGGAATAGCACAACAACCAATTTGGAACATTCAACAATCAATCTTCAACTCTATTCATACAATGGCAAGCAAAAAAATAAGTTCAACAATGGAGGATGATATTTTTGTTTTTCATTCACAATATGAAAATTGAGTTTGCTTTTTCCGTTTAGATGTTTTCTATACCATGTTTTAGGGTTTGGGGGGCGAGTTGTACTTTTTAGTGTAAAAGAAAAAGGTAAAAAAAAAGGCGAAATTCGTTGGTTTGGCACAAGTACCCGCCTAATTCACCCCAGGTTCACCCGAGATGGACCTGCATGCGTTATGCGAGACCCTGCCCGGACCCATAGGGAACCGAATCCGGACCTCAAACCTGAGCCGGACCAGACCAAGACCCAAGCTCTACAAGGGCCAGATCGGTAACATAGAAAAAAATGTAACAAATGATAGCTGCATGAGAGAAGTTATAAGATGTTGCATCTACTCAGGCAAGGAATATACAAAACACCCTCTCAAAACATTAACATGAGCTGAAAGTCGCAGTAGTGTGGATTAGCCATCTCAAAAGACATTGTCATAATCCACAATGTGGCAAAGATTGCAACCACCTTACACTTCAATCATGTTCGGAAAGTCCACTGCCTTAACTCTGATTAAGTTGGAAAAAATTTGAACACACTACTATTGCTGATCATTGTTGGACCAATATGTGAACGACATTTTCTACTCATTTAGTTCAATGTTTTGTTGGCAATTAGACTGCTAAGAAAGAAACTCTATTACACAACCTTAACCATAAACTTATCTAACTGGAGCTGCAATAAGTACAAAAGCACCCCCACTATTGTGCTATTTATCAGCCATTGAGCAAAGTCATATCAATTTTGTACATGTTACTGTTTTAATTTGTCTCTTTTGGGACAACACAAAACAGAATAGCAAGTAAGGATTAACCTTTCCTCAATTTAGGAGGGGAAACACCCTCGTAACAAAACTTAAACTAGAAACCTAAAAGTCTAAACCATGTAAATAATCTATCTGTTTAGTTCTTGGGTATGGCACAAGGCTAAACAACTCTTCTACACACGAAGAGAGTTTTTATAAACTTTTGAGTTGACAATAATGACCTAATCTATGACAATTAACAACTCACTTTTTCTAGCTAAAAACAGAGACCAAAAAGAATGAGTATACACAAGAATTGGATTGAAAATAAACACAAGATACTATGAGTTAAATTATGGAGAGTTGCATACAAAGCTACAAATACTCAAACTAATATCACTAAACTCACAAAATCACACAACTTACCCTGAAAAGCAATATCAGCATCAAGTAGGTGTAAAAATATTATTCCTTAAAAATCTAGGTGCATAAAACACTTATAAATGTTAACAAGGTTTTGCATGCCCTAGAGACGTACTTTATCCAAGATAAATACAAAATAAAATACTGAGGTTTCACGCTGAAAATAAAATGCTTGCACACAAAGCAAGCTCAAAATATAACTTGTCTGAAAATATAACATCTAAATTAAAGAAATCTTCAAATTGATTTCTGCTAAAATACAAAGTATAGAAAAAACCTTCTAGAAGGTCATCTAAAAACAACTGTCCTCCAAAAATAGTAGCAGCAAAATATAGCTACTCAAAAATGTCAATCTTTGAGCCTAATGCAGTAGCAGTGTCCTGAGCGCTTTGATCTCCCTGAAATCTATCAATGAATCTCTGAACTTGAGCAACCTCGGTGTCCCCAAGCTTACTCTTTTGTTCTCTTAATGCTTTCATTGCATCCTCAAACAGCTTACTAACAAAATTGTACTTTTTTGCATCTGCTATAAACCCCTTCTTTATCAACTTCAGTGAACCAATGGTATGGATCCAATTGAGGGTTTCGTTGAACCACTCATATGTAGATACGTCATCCAGTATTGCATGCTCTATGTCTAAAATGTTGTTCTCTATCTTGCGCACCTTGCCCAACAAGTTATATGATTTATCAATAGCCTACATACCTTGATTGTATGTTCTTCCAATCCACTCCTGTGTAACGCTCCCATGAATAACTAGCTGATCAAGTTGCTTTTCTAATCATTCAAGGGCAGTAGATGTAGCACAGATACTGAAGAACTTGGCGTGGTATGCAATAAGTGAGTGATGAAATCACATAGTTCCTTGATCTCAGCTTTTAGAACAGCTTTGTCCTCCCTATCCTTGAGGACTCTCCCTAATATTTTCTGATACAATCTAAAAAAGATTCAAGTCAACTTGTCTTGATTGTGAGCCCGAATCTGTCTTAACAACCTGAAAATCAGCAGTCTTAATCTCATGTACTGTCTTCCCCTTACAGGAAATCATTGTCTCAACTATCAAATGCCCCTCCGTATTCTTCGTTAATCATGACTGTCTCTTTGACTTCTTTGGAGCCAACTTTGCATAAAGAGAGGAAAGAGCTAAAAAGTTGATTGGACCTTAAGGCACAATCCTCCTCTTTTAAGCAACTTCTATTCTGATCCAATCAGGTGTTTCCTAATTGTGCTATTCTCCTAAGAGGACTCCTCACAATAGAAGAGATGGTGATGGTGGGTTATTTGGGTGAAGGGGTAGTGGAAGGAACTGGAGGAGGGTTTTGAGGACGAGATGGTATGCAAGAGGTTTTGGATGTAGTGGCAAATGTAACATCCTAGGGTGCAAGTGGTGGAGAGTTATAGGAATGTTTTCCAGAAGGACACCTTGAATGAGAAGTAGGTGGGGAAGAAGCAGGATTGGGAGAAATGATCAGAGGTGTTGGATTGAGTTGTAGACAAGGAGGAGATTTTACACTCTACCTTGTCACCAAATTGAACTTCCTGATTTTTGATGTTGAATTTGTGTCACACAGAACCTTGATCTTTTTCCTTTCTTTTGTTCATCACCTCCACAACCTCCAATGGCTCTTGTACCTCTCACTGTATGTAAAGAGGAAAATGCCACTTTCCCCTGACTGTACTACAATGTGCCGGATGAATTTTGATTCTTATTCTTTATTGTCTCTGAAGCTCTCTTAGAATTTTTTTATTGCAGGTACTTTGATCCATCACTAGCTTGGTCTTGTCTTAGATCAAAGTACTTCCCTTGATAGACTAATTTATTGAAGGCAAGGGCCGCTGGTCCATATGTGTTGCTGCAAATCTAGGAGATAGAATTTCAGATTCTGAATTTGAAAGGTCCTCAGTTACATCCTCAATGGTCATGTTGGCCAACTGATCTACCGTCATGCAACTATAGTCTCTCCTCTTAAAGCTCAAATTCATCATCACAATTAGCCCAATTGTCTTCTATTTTAGCCACATGCTGGAAATTAATTCCCAACCACTCATAAATTAGGCCCTTAGTATCAAAAACACATTTTTCATAGAAAATCTTGAAATTATACTTTGACATTTCTCCACTAGGATATTTAGAATCACAGGTTGTAGGACATTTGTAGATACTAAGTTGTACAAGGAAACAAAACCTCAACTTATGCCTTTCTCTCAAAAAGAAATGAACCTCTAAAATCTGCTTAAAATACTATAAAATGATCACTAGGTTATTCCAGAAGAATATGGGGTAAGAAGATGAAGCTACAAACACTAATATAGGTGAAAGTGGGAAACTGAATATAGCAATCTTTTCACTCTGAGATCACTACTCTGTCCTGTTCTGAAATTCTGCCATCTAAACTCTTCACAGATAGTGTTTCAAAGACTCACTAAATTCCAACTATGGGAGATGTTTGTAAATCTGGGCTATGTTGCATACACTCTGAGATCACTACTCTTAAGTTTACTCAAACTCACAAAATTGTCTCTGAATGCACTCACTAATCAAAATGACCAAATCAAAATAGATTTTGCCTTTGCATATGGAATTCATGATATAGAACATGCAGGCATAAATGTCCTTGCTTCTTCCTGTCTTGTTACTCAGTTAAGCAAGGTAATCATCAAAGAGAGTCTTCATTGAATTCATTTCTTCTCATCAACATTGGCAAGCAATTAGGCCTATTGGTTTCATCCAAGTTCCAACTAATCTTTGCCTACTTGTTTTTGACATTCAAGGAGATTATTATTCCATACATATTCACATTTTTTCATGTCTATTTCTTGTGTCTTCTCATACAACAATAAACCAAAAACCCTTTATATGGAATCAACATCAAATTTACCGAAGGATATTGCCACTTACTATGAATATTTCCCCCTTTTCAGGATCATGGTGCTTGGCACAAGCGATAACAAACTCTTGGCTAAGTGGAAACAGGAAAGGAGGCAACTTCAACAAGTCCATTGTCTCTCCTCACAACCTGCTGAAAGTAAAATTCTTGCTCTTCTTCCAGGCATATAGGAAAGATTGAATTAACAATGACAATTAATACAAATCCAAGCTTATAAAAGTGAAGCATGCTTCTATTTTTGTCTTTGGTTTACCTCACTTAGCCACATGCTTTAAGCATTCTGATCACTCTAAACCTTGTCTAAAGTGTGAGATACCCATGCCAGAACACATGCTTGGGATCTTCTATGCCTTTTTTGTTTTAAACATTTTTTTGGCGATGCGCACCAGTGCTCTAAGAAGCTAACTTTTGAATGTTTTAACATTTTGATATCCCCTTGTAGAGGCACATACCTGGGGATTGAGCTTCCGCTTTAATGTTGTTCTTTTTTAATTTTTATCACTCCTTTGAAATGGCACATACTCCCAATCTATGACCCCCATTCTATGTTCTATAAAAATTCATCTCCTTTAGTATTGGTGTGCACCAGGGGTTTAGACTGCCAACTCTTGAATGTTTTAACATTTTTTTGCCATCCTAATGAAGCAGCACATGCTCCAGCATAGACTCACCAATTTCACTTTAACTTGTTTTGGACTTCTCAGCTGGCTGGCATGCTCCTTTGGACTCTACCAGATTTCACTTTGCACACCTTTGGAAGGCTAGTGTATTGCTGCATGTCCCTGTAAATGGTAAATTTCTGATATATTTAATCAAATGAGACAAAGTCTCTTTATACAAATTTACAAAACAAAGTTTCTAAAAAAGAATAACGAATGTTTCTAAAAAGATTGAAGCAAACTAAATTAACAATCTTATCTAATCTAATATTACACTAGTGACCATTAATTAAACTATCCAAATATTAATTTAATACCCTCCCTTAATGGTCACTCTACCAACTACACCAAGGTGTGCCCTAAATTTGACAAACTTATTTGGGCTCAGAGACTTGGTGAGAATATCAACAGTCTGATCCTCGGTTGGAACATACTACAATACCACTCATCCATCTTCGACAAGTTGGCAGATGAAATGACAATGAAGTTCAACATGCTTGGTCCTTTCATGTAAGACTGGATTTTTGGCGAGTTTCAACACCCCTTGATTGTCATAGTGCAAGGGGGAAGGCCCTGCTTGAGACATTCGCATGTCAGAAAGCATCCTTTTAAGCCAAACTACCTCACAAGCTACTTTAGCAGTTCCCTGATATTCAGCTTCACTCGAGGAAAGAGCCACTGCCTGTTGTTTCTTGCTGGTCCATGTAACTGCATTTGTACCCAAACTGAAAACATACCCAGAAGTAGATTTCCTATCATCAACAAAACCTACCCAATCTGAGTCTGTAAATCCAATCAGCTTAGGATCTTTGCACCTTCCATATAGAATGCCAAAGTCGGAAGTGCCTTTCACATATCACAGCACATGCTTCGCTGCAACCCAATGTTCATCTTTAGGGGCTGTCATGAAGCGAGAGATGTAGCTCACAACAAAATTGAGATCAGGTCTAGTAGCAGTGAGATAAATGAGGCTGCCTACTAGTTGCCTGAATGCTGATTCATTTTGCACAGGTGAATCTGACTTTGCTGATAGTTTTAGCCCTTTCTCCATAGATGTAGATGCAAGTTTGCAATCATTCATCCTGAACTTATCAAGCAAAGTGCGAGCATACTTGGACTGAGAGATAAAGATGCTACCAGTTGTTTGCCAAACCTCAACACCTAAACAATAATGAAGAAGTCCCAAATCTGTCATGCCAAATGATTGACTAAGATTATGTTTGATCTCCTCAATCAGATGTTCTGAGCTGCCAATAATGATCAAGTCATCAACATAGACAACAAGAAAAAGAATATCATCACCAAACTGTTTGACATACAAATTAGAATCAGAAGGGCTCCTCTAAAA
This sequence comes from Sequoiadendron giganteum, assembly GCA_007115665.2. NCBI lineage: Eukaryota > Viridiplantae > Streptophyta > Pinopsida > Cupressales > Cupressaceae > Sequoiadendron > Sequoiadendron giganteum. Next base: position 373,116,458 of record CM021102.1, read on the forward strand.
ACCATGATCAACAAGGTACTTATCAATTTTCATGTACCATGCTCGTGGAGCTTGTTTAAGGCCATAGAGTGCTTTCACTAATCTGCATACTTGGTGTTCTTTACTAGCAACCTTGAAACCAAGAGGCTGCATTATATAAACTTCTTCTTGTAAATCACCATTGAGAAATGCACTCTTAATGTCCATTTGATGGACTTTCCATCCAAACAGAACTGCAATAGCAAGGACAAGCTAAATAGTACTCATTTTGGCTGTGGGAGAAAAAGTCTCCTCATAATCAATGCCCTCTATCTATGAGAACCCTTTGGCCACTAACCGAGCCTTATACTTATCAAGAGTACCGCCAGCCTTGTACTTAACTTTATACACCCATTTGCAGCCAATGGGCTTCTTCCCAGGTGGAAGATCGGAGAGGACCCAAGTGTTATTTTTCAGAAGGCTATGATGTTCAACTTCCATAGCCTGTTCCCACTCAAGTATGCCTTTAGCCTTTGAATATGTTTGAGGCTCAAAGATGCTGTGAAGATTGCCAGAAGAGCAAAATTAACTGTATTAGGCTGCTTGCTCTTTTTCTGAGCAGATCTACCCTCAATCAATTCATCATCATGGAGATCGTTGATGGTTTTAGCATACCATTTAGGTCAGAGAGGAGAAGTACCAATATCTGAAACAAGAGGCACAACATCACCAAGGGTGGCTTGAACAAAATCAGCTAGATTAGGATCCAGATCGTCTTGACGAGGGGCAGGTGGTGGAACATTCTACTAAGGTGCCTGCACAATTGCAAAATCCCTCCCATCAGGTGGAGCTAGGGAAAGACAAACACCCAAATCAGAAGCCTGCATAAACTGATCCTCAGGACTTACAGAAGGAGAAGACTCATAGAAGGGCCCACTTAGATGATCTGTATCTACATCAATCAACCTATATGCCTTATGATTCTCACTGTAACCAGTGAACATGAGTTTTGGGTTTTGGAATCCAGCTTAGTGCGCTTGGCATCTAGAATCTACACATAAGCAATAGAGCCAAAAAATTTCAAGTGGTTGATCTTAGGCTTGCGTCCAGACCAGGCTTCTTCAGGAGTCATCTTCTTAACAGCATGAGTAGGAGATCGGTTCAGAAGATAAACTGTAGTATAAACTGCTTCAGCCTAGAATTCCTTAGGAACTTTTCTATGCTCTAGCATAGAACGAGCCATTTCAGTAATGGTGTGATTCCTACACTCAACGACACCATTTTGTTGAGGGGTGTAGGGTGTGGTAAGTTGGCACTTAATGCCATGTGCAACATAGAAACTGGAGAAGCTAGAAGAACAAAATTCCCCCCATTATCAAACCTAAGAATGACTATCTGAGAGCTTGACTTTCTCTCAACTAAGGCCTTAAATTGCTGAAATATATCAAACACCTCTGATTTTCTTTTAAGAAAATACACCCACATTCTTCTACTAAAATCATCAACAAATAACAGAAAATACTTGCATCCAGTAATTGAGGGAGTGTTCATTGGTCCACATACATCAGTGTGAACCAACTGTAATACCTTGGAAGCTCTCTATGAGTCACCATCTAAGAATGGAGTCCGATGTTGCTTTCCAACCTAACAAGCTTCGCATACTCCATGATTTTGAGTTTGAATCATAGGTAGACCAACAACCAGATTATCTCCAGATAGCTGAGAGAGATAATGCATATTTAGGTGCCCATAACACTGATGCTAGAGGTTGCTGATGGAAGTACTCCCGATTGCCATAGTGTGCTCTTGAGAATCACCATAATCAACAAGTCTATATAGACCATGATCCTCAAGGCCCTAAACAACTGTAGTGAGAGTCTCTATCAACAATGTTGCATGTATGCATGCTGAAAAAAATATCTAGCTGAGGAGAGTGAGTCATGATCTGACTAACTGAAAGTAAATTTAGCTCCATGCCACGTACAAAGTATAAATCGAGAAATATTAAATTCTCCCTTCAGAATGAATATGCACGTTACCCTTTCTGACAACAGTATACTCTTCGCCTCCAAATATAATAGAATCTTTGAATGGCGTGTATTCAATGAACCAATCTCGACGATGAGTGAAATGTCGAGATGCACCTGAATCAATATACCAAGCAAAGGATTTAACAGGATCTACAAGACTCTTGGCCATAAAAGCATAGAACGTAGGCTCCTTTTGCTCAGTGTGCTCTACAGCATGGGCTTTAGGTTTCGACTCTCCTTGCTTGGATTGTTCAGAAGCCAAGCGTTTCAGGCAAGCTTTCTTCATGTGACCATACTTGTGGCAATAGTTGCATTGAACATTCTTCTTTTTGGAAGAGTTTTGGGATTAAGTTTGGTTGGTCTACTGAGAGGGCTGATTCTTGCCCTTATTCTTCTAAAATGTCTTGGCAGGAAATGGTTGTCCTGTGGAGGATGAACTAGCACCGCTACCAAACTGTTGTTTCCAACAATCCTGCTGCAGAAGTTTGGTGCAAAGATCTAGAAACTTCAAGTCAACATTAGTTGAGGTAATGTTGAGCGTCTCAATAAAGTGCTCATAAGACTTTGGTAGACTCTTAAGAGTGATGACTACCATATCTTCCTCCATTTTCCGACCAATAGCCTCTAGCTGATCACAGATGTCCTTGATTTTTGCCAAGTGCGCTTGCAGAGTTGTCTTCTCATCCATCATGATGGAGAACAACATGTTCTTCAGAAAGAACGCTCGGCTCTTTTTTCTCTTGATCTTTACCCGCCGTTGTAGGATGTGTAGTATTGTCAAGAACAATCAAGTCAAGGCATCGATATTCAAATATTGTCATCATACACTACTTCCAAGTGTTGTAGTTGCAGCCGTTGAATTTCTTACTACCCTCCAGCATAATGTGAGACAAAGAGGCCATCTTTCACAAGTCTTTAAAAACCATGAAAAATGCCTTCAAAAGAAATTCCACAAGTCTCAACAAAAATTCAAGAAAAAATCTAGAAAGTTAGGTAAACCCTTGGCATTGTATAAAACCCTAGGTCGCAAAAATGACACCTTCACGCAAGGTTGAAGCTTGCAATTTTTAGGAAGACTCACGCACAAGAAAGTACAAAAAAAAGTGCACAAAAAACCTTCAATCGCGCGGGCAGAAGATGAAATACCCAAGTCGCGATTTGCTCAGACACGATTTGCACAGAGAAAATTGTGTAAAAAACACCCAAAAAACGAGGAAAAAACATGGTTTAAAGATGCCCAAAAAGATGAGGAGAGTCACGTGGAAGTTTTTATAGAAGCCCTCACAAAGACCTTGACGCAATCACAAGAAAAAATGCATTAAAAAATGGCATCCAAAAATCGTGTGGAGAGAAGTCACGGAAAAGAATGTGATTTTGTATATTAGAGTGGTCAAAAAATGGTCGAAAAACCCTTATCAAGCGGTCAAAAACTCACAAAGGCCCACGAAAACAAATGCAGTCGCGATTTCTTGAAGAAACCCACATGAATTTCAAAGGACAGATCACGAAACAATTAAAAAAATGGAGCCCACAATTTTTAGGTCGCCAAAAAAAAATTGAATTTTTTCCCGCTATGATACCATGTAAATGGTAAATTTCTGATATATTTAATCAAATGAGACAAAGTCTATACAAATTTACAAAACAAAGTTTCTAAAAAAGAATAACGAATGTTTCTAAAAATACTGAAGCAAACTAAAGAAACAATCTTATCTTATCTAATATTACACTAGTGATCATTAATTAAACTATCCAAATATTAATTTAATAGTCCCACCATTGCAAGACAACTTTTCATGACATACACAATTAAAAGCTTTTCTCTTGTGCCCAAGCTCCATTCTTCATCTCATTTGATGCATCGGAAAGCTTCTTCTGCTGGCCATGCAAGAACACTAATTAGAGCTTAAAAGGACCACATTCAAGAACATGGGAGACAAGGATTCAACAATGATTAACTAGACAAGGAATGGCTTATGTTTGACTTGAATAATGACTAGATGGAATTTTCTCTATGGGTACAACAGTACACACTTCTTTTGTGGCTAAAGCATCTTAGTGCTAATATAATACTTGAAATTTCTTTTAAAACAAACAAACAAAAGGTCTTTGAGAATACGAGCTTTTTTTTTGCATCTCAATCAATACCATAACAAGTATAGCCCTAACAACATAAAGGATTAAATTGAAGGAGAGACAAAACTTTTCCCCAAGGTCCGAGAGAGGATGGAGGCATGCAGCATATCCCAAAATCGAGAGCTAAAGTTTTAATAGTCGCCATATTGTAGGTTCTATTTATGCTAGCTATATTTCTAGCATTGTGTCAATTACTTTTTGGCTTTACTAAGTGAAAAGATTGACAATGATAGAAGATGTGATAGCTAACCATATCCATAAACAAAATTTAATAATGAAGAATTTTGAAGCATTTGTACTTTGGTATCAAATATTGGATACTAATAATTGACAAACCTTGCTGCTGAAATTGAACATTCCTATTATGTACATCCGAGTTCTTGAAATAGAGTTGTAATCCCTCTTGCTTGATTTACTCTATAACTCCTATGGATGAAAATGTAATAGGAACTTTGCCCCTTTGTCTAGGCTTTGTGCTATTCAACAACAATATTCAAGATTGCTGCAAATGCCACACTTTAGATGGCAGAGAAGACAGCATTGTAAAAATGGATACTACTAAAAAATTAGAGAAAACATTCGACAAGTTACATTAAGAATAAAGTTTTAGACACAGAGATGGCTAGGTTCAAGAAATGTCGGAAAATGGGAATATATTGAAGAGCGCATAGGAAATACTGAGAGGGGGGGTGAATCAATATTTCAAAACTTCAAAACTTAAAACCATATACCCCAGAAATCAAAACATTAACAGCAACATAAAACACCATGAACAAGTATGAACACCAGGATTACATGGAAAACCCTTTCAGATAAAAAAACCACAACAAAATATTGCTTTTATTACTCCAAAGGCCACCAACCCTGTTTACATAAGTGAGTGCACCAACTCACTGAGAGCACCAACTCTCCCTCAAAGCACCAACTCCGAAAGGCTGAAGCACCAACTTCAGCGTGAGCACCAACTCACAAAGCAACTTCTCACAAGTTTGTAACACTGCATTCAAACACTACCTTCACATGAACCGTGAGGCTCATACTCAAAATCAGAAATCTGAAAGAACACGGATTTTCATACTCCCCTTTGTTAGAATATTATATTATTGTTAATGGTCAATGTTTTATTGTTAAGTTAGTTTAGTTTTACTGTTTCTACAGTATTAGGTAGGTAGTTAGATATCTTTAATATCTACAGTATTTATCTACAATATTTTGTAACCTCTTTATATTGTAATCTTTTTTCTATTAATAAATGAATCTTTACCATTCACATGGTACCAAAGCCATAGAAGAAAAAAACCCTAAAATCGCGTTCTTTTCTAAGGTGAAAATCAAGGGTCTGGAAAATTTTGAAAATCACTTTTTTTTTTTTTTCTGAAAAAATTTGTGCTCCACTCCCTGGAAAAATCATGGGCATTTTCGTGTGTTCTAGGGCATGATTTTATGTTTGGCCGCAATCTTTCTCAGTACCTAGTCACGTTTTTTTTCTGTGTGGTCTTGAGCTCGCTTCTGCCTAGTTCATGTTTGTCTCTTGCTGTTTTTTCTTTTCTTACTGAAAAACGACGCCTCTTTTGGGCACGACTCTCTACATCTGACCACGTTTTTTAAGGCTTTGTGGATGCGTTTTTTGCTCCTGGCCGTGTGATTTCTGGTTGCGTTTTCTTGTTCCTTCTTGGACACGTTTTTCAAGGGTTTTGTGTCACGTTTTTACTGGTTAAAGCCGTGATTTTTATTTTTTTTGGGCACCAAAAATTGCGTTTTCCAAGACGTGCTCTCTCCAATCTGGGTGCATTTTTTCTAGAGATTTGACACTGTTTTCTACAAATTTTCTGGTTTTTTTAATGGCGGCCAAGGGTTTCTAAAACTCGACTAGGGTTTTGACCTGTTTTTCAACTCGATTGTTTTTTTTGATTGCAGATTCTTGGTGGGTTTTTTGAGATCTCAACTGGGTTGTCGTTTGTTTTTTTTGGGTATCTCGATTTTCATGCCTCGAAATTTGTGCAACTGGGTGTTCACGATTTTTTTTGGGTTTTCAACATCTTTTTCTGGGTACTCTTCAGATCTTCTGGGTTTTGTCTTCAAAGTGCCTCGAAATCCGTGTTAGGGTTTCTACTTTGAATTTGTACTGTTTTAGTTTTCGTTTTGCCTTCACCTGTTTGACCTCAATGTACGTGATGGCATCTCTGACAAATATAATGCTCAAAAGCAGCAAAAAGTTCAACGGGAAGAATTACAATACATGGAAGCAGCGCATGATTACGATCTTCGAATATTGTTGCCTCGATCAAATCGTTTTGGGGAACTCGCCTCGTCCCACTATAGTCGGAAAGGACCAGGACAAATGGGATGAATGCAACCGGGAAGCCGTCATGCTCATCAAACTCTCAGTCACAAATGAGCAGCTACCTCGGGTACCATCTGGCAAAATTGCTCCAGAAATCTGGGATCATTTTGAAGGCCCTTCATGAAACCTCTGACAAGAGCACAACGTTCCTTCTCAAGAACATGCTCTTTTCCATCATGATGGATGAAAAAATGTCCTTACAGAAACATCCGACGAAGATTAAGGACATTCGTGATCAGTTGGAGGCAATTGGTCGAACAATGGAGGAAGAAGACATGGTCGTCATACATGGTCGTCATTACTCAGGAGAGTCTTCCGCATTCGTATGAGCATTTCATCGAGACGTTGAATATCACCTCCACCAATGTTGATCTCAAATTTGAAGATCTTTGCAACAAGCTCTTCCAGCAAGATCGATGGCGACAACAGTTTGGAAGTAGTATCAGTTCCACCTCCACAGAGCAAGCGTTCTCTGCCAAATCTTCTGTTAAGAACAAAGGGAAGGCTCAATCTTCTTAGCCGAAAGGCTCTGGTTCTTCCCAGGATAGCAAAAAGAACGTTCAATGCAATTATTGCCATAAATATGGTCACATGAAGGTTGATTGTCGAATTCGGATGGCTTCTAAACAAAAGAAGCAGGGAGGGTCTCAACAAAAGGCACATGTCGCAGAGCACACTAAGCAAAAAGAGTCTGCATTCTATGCTTTTATGGCCAAAAGAACTGCAGATCCAGTACAATCTTCTGCCTGGTATATTGAATCAGCGGCTTCTCGGCATTTTACTCATTGTCGGGATTGGTTCACCAAATATGAACCATTCACTGATTCAGTGATCTTTGGAGGCAGCAAAGAGTATACGGTTGTCGATAAGAACAATGTTCAAATTCACTCTGAAGGAAGAAATTTACTCTTTCTTGATGATGTCTACTATGTTCCGGGCATGGAACATAATCTTCTCTCTGTCAGCCAAATCATGAAGCATTCTCCCCAGTTAGATGTTATTTTCAGTTCGTCCACCTGCAGCATTGTTGACAAGGAGACGCGTACCATGATTGCTATGGGACTTGAGGATCATGGTTTGTATAGACTTTCTGATTTCGGTGATTCTCAGGAGCACGCTCTGGCAGCTAGGAGTACTTCCATCAGCAAACTTTGGCATCAGCGTTATGGGCACTTCAATGTGCACTCTCTCTCAACTGTCTTGGGAGGGTTTGGTTGCTAGTCTACCTGAGATCCAAACTCAAAATCATGGAGTTTGTGGAGCTTGTCAAGCTGGAAAGCAACATCAGACACCATTCTCAGATGGTGATTCTTGGCGTGCCTCTAAGGTACTTCAATTGGTTCACGCTAATGTATGTGGACCAATGAACACTCCATCTGTTACTGGGTCCAGGTGCTTCTTATTATTTGTTGATGATTTCAGTCGAAAAATGTGGGTGTATTTTTTGAAACATAAATCAGATGTGTTTAGCACATTTCAGCAGTATAAGGCCTTAGTTGAGAAAGAATTGGGTTCTCAAATTGTTACTCTAAGGTCAGATAATGGGGGGGAGTTTTGTTCAGCTGACTTCTCTTCTTTTTGTGCTCAACACGGCATCAAACGCCAACTCACAACACCATACACCCCTCAACAGAATGGTGTCGTTGAACATAGGAATCGCACCATTACTAAAATGGCTCATTCTATGATGGAGTACATAAATGTCCCCAAGAAATACTGGGCTGAAGCAGTTTATACTGCAATCTACCTCCTGAATCGATCACCTACACAGGCTGTTAAGAAGATGACTCTTGAAGAAGCCTAGTCAGGACGTAAGCCTAAAGTGGGCCATCTAAAAATCTTTGGTTCTACAGCTCATGTATGGATTCCAGAAGCCAAGCATGCCAAGTTGGACTCCAAGAGCCAAAAACTTATGTTTACTGGTTACAGCGACAATCACAAGGCATACAAGGTGATTGATGTGGAGACGGATTGTCTCATATTAAGTCGTGATGTTGTGATTGATGAGACTACTGGTCCATTTGTTCCTACTACCAACCCTGAGGATCAGCCTATGCAAGTTTTTGATGAGGGTGTTCGTCTTCCTCTTGGTTCGCCTGATGGGAGGGCTTCAGAGCATTCTAACTTTGAAGATGCGGAGTCTACCAGTCATGATATAGCACCATCTGATCTTCCTCAGGCTTCATATCCAGATGACTTTGTTCCAAACATCCCAAGAGATGATGTTTCTCCTATTTCAGATGTTGGTACTTCTGCTCGTCGACCTAAGTGGTGGCTCAAGACTATCGGAGATCTTCATAATGATGAACTCATTGAGGGCAAATCCGCTCGCAAAAATAGCAAGCAACACAACACAGTCAATTTTGCTCTTATGGCCAACATCCACAACATCTATGAGCCTCAGACATATTCAGAGGCTAAAGGAATTCCAGAGTGGGAAAAGGCTATGGAGACCGAATACCATAGTCTTCTGAAGAATCACACTTGGGTTCTTTTTGATCTTCCTCCTAGGAAGAAACCTATCAGTTGCAAATCAGTATACAAGGTCAAATATCATGCAGATGGTACTCTGGATAAATACAAGGCCAGATTAGTTGCTCGGGGATTCACATAGTGGGAGGGCATTGACTACAAGGAGACTTTTGCTCTTGCTGCCAAGATGAGCACAATTTGTCTTCTTCTTGCTATTGCAACGCAATTCGGATGGACAGTTCATCAGATGGATGTTAAGAGTGCCTTCCTCAATGGTGATTTGCAAGAAGAAGTCTACATGACGTAGCCTCCTGGTTTCAAGGTTGCCGGCAAAGAACATCAGGTATGTAGGCTCGTGAAAGCACTCTATGGACTGAAACAGACTCCCAGTGCATGGTACATCAAGATTGATCAGTACTTGGTTAATCATGGTTTTCCGTAGCCCTTCTGACACTAATCTGTATGTCAAGCACTTTGGTGATGATGTTTTGTTTCTTGTTATCTATGTTGATTACTTGATCATTACTGGCAGTTCAGCACATTTGATTGTAGCCATCAAACAGGATTTGTGTTAGGCTTTTGACATGACAGATTTGGGGCTTCTCCATTATTGTTTGGGTATTGAAGTTTGGCAAACCACAGTGGCATCTTTATCTCTTAGTCTAAATACGCTCGGAGTCTGCTTGACAAATTTCGGATGCAGGATTGCAAACCTGCCTCCACACCTATGGAGAAGGGGCTGAAGTTATCAACCAACTCTGATTCACCTCCGGTTGATGAAACAACATTCAGGCAACTAGTGGGCAGTCTCATCTACCTCACTGCCACTAGACCTGACATCAATTTTGCAGTGAGCTACATTTCTCGCTTCATGACAGCTCCAAAAGTTGATCATTGGCTTGCAGCGAAGAGAGTGTTGCAATATGTTAAAGGCACTTCAAATTTTGGCATATTGTATGGCAGATGCAAGGATCCAGAGCTAATTGGTTATACAGATTCAGATTGGGCAGGTTCAGTGGATGACCGAAAATCTACTTCTGGATATGTATTCAGTTTGGGTACAGGTGTTGTAACATGGACCAACAAGAAGCAACAAGCAGTGGCTCTTTCCTCAACTGAAGTAGAATATCGAGGAACAATTAAAGCAGCATGTGAGGCAGTTTGGCTCCGCAGGATGCTTTCTGACATGCACATGTCACAAGCAAGTCCTTCTCCCTTCTACACTGATAATCAAGGGGTGCTCAAACTGGCCAAAAATCCAGTCTTCCATGAACGTACCAAGCATGTCGAGCTTCATTGTCATTACATCCGCAAGCTGGTAGAAGACGGATCAGTTCACCTACAGTATGTTTCGACATTGGAACATATTGCAGATATTCTCACCAAGTCTCTGAGCCCAGATAAATTTGTCAAATTCAGGGGGCAACTTGGTGTTTTTGACCGATTGACCGTTAGGGGAGGGTGTTAGAATATTATATTATTGTTAATGGTCAATGTTTTATTGTTAAGTTAGTTTAGTTTTATTGTTTCTACAGTATTAGGTAGGTAGGTAGATATCTTTAATATCTACAGTAGTTTGTAACTTCTTTATATTGTAATCTTTTTTCTATTAATAAATGAATCTTTACCATTCACACCCTGCTCATACAAAGAACTCAGATTTTCATACTCCCCTGTTCATACAAAGAACTCAGATATTTATACTCCCCTGTCCATACAAAGAACTTAGATTTGTATACATGCAAATAAACTTTAACCAAAAGCAATTTCAGAATCGACTTCTGTCAGGCATGATAACACACGCCGGGAATGATAAAGTATTGTGTTGAAAAAGGACCACAATATCATCCAGTTCTGCTCAATAAAAATTCATCAAACTAAAAGGCTCCATTCAAAAATAAATTGCAGTCACTCTCAAAATGTAAGCATACCATTCTCCCAAATTTGATGCACTCAAATAAGTAAATCCAGAACAATCGCACCGAAACTTGCACAGCCTACACATTTCAAAAGGATATCAGACAAATATATTGCTGCCAGCAACCAAATTCATCCTACTCACACCAACAATGATTGGACTGCGAAGATTTTATGTTTTTGACTGAATTTACTCCATCTTCTAACATCGTCCAGACATACAAAAAAACCCAATAGCTCCCTTTTGTTCTAAACACATCCGCAGATACTCATAAATAATGCGACATCAAAACCTAACCGTAGAGCATAGAATGTAGTCTTTTTCAGCCATAAGAAAGCTTGGACACATGCTCAGCATGCAGCCCGCTTATCAACCATGAATGTCACAGCATGTCCTAAAGAGATTCTTCAAATTGAAGACAGCAAGAGAGATGCTTAAGTCTTTGGAGGAGATGTATGAGATCAACAACACAAGCCTTGCACTTGCATTAAAGCAACAACTTCATCATGTTAAGATGGCGGAAAGAGAATCTGTCATCGCTTATTTCATGAAGATTTCTGAATTGAGAGATCAACTCTCTACCATTGGTCATATTGTTGATGTCAAGGACTTGACCATGTTGGCTCTTAATGGTCTTCTTTCATCTTGGGAGTCTTACATTCAAGGAATCAGTGCGAGATCAAAACTTCCCAGGTTAGATCGTTTGAGGGCAAATTGTATTCAAGAAGAGTCTAGGTTGGCTACAAGAGGTATTGGTCGAAGCTCTACAAATGAAGACATTCATGTTCTTTCCACTCAATCCTCGAAGAAAGAAGGAAAAGGAGGAAAGAGAGGATACTTCAAGAGGAATAGGAATAAAGGTTTTGATGATGCTCCCGCATTCAAAAAGAAAAGGGACCTCTCTCGTGTTCAATGTTTTAGATGTGACAAATTTGGTCACTATGCAAAGGATCCAACCAGGCCTAATCAGCATGCTTCATTTGCGGATGTGGATGAGATCTCTCCTCAAAATGATTCTAAGGAATTTCTATTCTAAGTCATGGGCCTATGTTCAAGCCGTAAAGGTTGTGTACTGATTTGAGCGCAAGAGCAGCGCATCTTACTGTGTCTAGTAATTGCGTCCATCAAAATAATTAAAGAGATAAGTATTCTTTGTTTTGTTTGAAATCACCTTTCTAGGCTGAATTTCTGTTATATCATTTATTTGGATCATGTGTGATTAGTAAAGAGAGATTGTGTTTTCTCTTGATTTGTGTTCACTGACATAAGATCCTTTGAAGATTCAAATTATTATTTGCAAGTCATTTTTTATGCTAGTTGTGAAGATTTTTGAGTGTGACTCTAAAATAAAAAGAGAACTGCAATTTCGATAGTGATAAGTTGGTCACATCAATATCATTCTCTAATGCATGAACTGTGATCTGTGATAGAGCCTTGACTCTTGGAGAGGGTAGGTTTTTCATGCTAACTGCATAATGCATTCAAGAAATCTATAGTTGTTCAGATTGTCTTTTGTTGTGCTGAGTTTAGCACTCTCAAGAGAAGTAAAAGATGGAAGAAAGAGTTATATCAAAACTTAATAAAGATAAGTTTATTTATCCCTTCATTCTGATTGATATAATTCTCTTATAGGTTGATTTATTTATTCATGTCTTAATATTGACCATAAATTCTTATGCATTTATGCTATAACTTGAGATAGTAAACCTTGTATGATTCTAGCCTTGATATTTCTTTGGATAGTTATAAACTGTTGGTAATCTCTCTCTAAAATGCTTCTAGGACAGATTTAGGAGCAAGAAGGTGATGAGAGATTGCTTAAAAGCTTGAGGCATCTTGTGAGGAAGTCATGCCGACCAAAGAAATGATCAAGCGTGAAGTCACAACTTGCAACCATGGGACTGAGTTGGTGGCTAGAGGGAGTTCACTTCCAAAAGTTTTCTTTACAATCTCTGAGGTAGGGATCAAGAGGGAGTTTTGTGACTCATTGAGAAGAAATGAAGGTTGCACTGTTGCAAGGCCAAGTGTTAAATCCTTGAAAAACCTCTTCAGCTGCTGAGATCAGAACTGCACAAGACAACCATCTGGATTTGACATTGGTAGCTCCACAAACCTATTCAAAATAGAGCGATCCGGGTTGAGGTCGAGGAGGTCAATCCTGAACTCTCTACAGCGTCAGAGGTGTGCACTGAAAAATATTCTCTAAGGCAAGTGTTGCAGGCAATCTTGGACGAAGAGGTCAGATGGTTGTTGCAAGTACTTGAAGATTCAAAGGGAGCCTACTGAACTTGAAGAAGATGGTTGGGGTCTGCGATGATTTCCTGGTGTAGCAGGAAGCAGTCTTTTGTGGCACTGAGCACCGCAGAGGCAGAATATATTACAGCATGGCAACTTGAGAAATAGTGTGGCTTCGTAAGCTTCTTGCAGGATTGTTTGGACAATCAATGGAGCCTACTATCATTCATTGTGATAATCAAAGTTGTGTGAAGCTTTCTGTCAACCCTGTGTTTCATGACAGAACTAAGCTTGTTGAGATCAAATACCACTATATCAGAGATATGGTATTGAGGAAAGCAATTCAGTGGTATATCAGCACTAATGAGCAGACGACAGACATTCTCACCAAGCCTCTCTCAAGGATAAAGTTTGTGTACTTTTCAGATAAGCTTGGTATGGTGGAGAATCAAGCCCTAGTTGAGAAGGAGTCTCAGTATCAGTGATCCTCTTTAATGCATTTATCTTTTGAGAGAGATTTGAGGTGCAAGCCCTTGTTAATGCATTTCTCTTTTGAGAGAGAATTGAGGTGAAAGCCCTCACTTCCACCCTCTGGGAGAGCAATGGTGGATGTCGTGTGTGACTCCATGACAACATCACGTGAGAGAGTCCGTGATGATTTTCTTTGTAAGAGACCAGGTGTCTCTCAACCCTATCACTGACTGATACTACTGTGTTTTTGTTTGTTTTCTGACTTTTTGATGTTTTTTTGTGGTTTTTGCAGCAAATAAGGATTTGCGATTTTGAGAAATAAATGTAAATAAATTCATAAATAAATAGTAAAGCATGAAATGACTTCCAGAGCAATGGCAGATGATTTTATTATCATTATTGAACAACTACAATATTATTCCGGAGACGGGAGAAGTAAACAGATGATATTATTTAAAGAACCTGATTATTACTTGCAGCCGCCTGGAAGAATGAAGACAAAGTACGGCCCAGCTAGATATTGACTTCTCCTCACGAATAAATGCGGAAATGGACTCTCCTTGCCTGTGCACCCAAGATGATGAAGATGGAAGGCTGAAATGATAGGCGTTTGGGATGCCAGGAGAAGAAACGCCCTTACAGCAGCAAGTACGGCCTGTCAGCAACAATAAATACAGCTGTACCTTTCTTGGGAAGTGCGCCAGTTGCTAGTCAAAGGATAGTCTCTGAAAACCGATTTCTTCCTAATGAAATAAAGAACCAAAACTGAATTGAAAACTTCACTGTAAGATCTGTATGACTTCTGGATAAAGCCACGTTGATGGACAAGCTTCAACTGATATTTCACAGCCTCAGTATGCCAGATTCTGAAGAGGGAATGTTCTCCAAAATCGAATGTCTGCAAAAACCCTTGTTTCACAAACCCCAATGCTCTCAGAGAGAAATAAGACAAATTAGAATAATCATGGATGAATTCGATTTGTCTTTGAGGAAATATATACCTCTTCTCAAAAATTCGACCTTTCTCATAAGTCATTTAAAATCCATTTAATGATATAAATTCGCCTCTTTTAGACTTAGGCATTTTATTTAAATAAAGGCGTCCCACTTAAATAAGTAATGAGTACTTATGTAATTATAACATTTCACCTTTATTATAAAATATTAAATACTTTATAATTCGCCTTTAATAAATATTTTAATAATTCATTGAAGTGACTTTATGATATAAAGTCAAATTAACAATCTTTTTAAATAATTATCAAATCCTCCGATAATCACTGTTCGCTCATCAAATCATCCAACTGGGTCGAAACTGAGCTGACCAACTGAAAAAGGTGCCCTGCCAGAAATAGTAACCCCCGTCTGCCTGACTTACTAAAAATAGTAAGTGTTTGAAAAACACTCTGTGAGAGTCTGCAAAGGCCCAAACCTAAATCAGATGATGGAGTAAGGTTCCCGAACGTAGGATACTGCCTCAAGTGATCCTCTATACATGTCTATCAGCCTACGAGGATCAAAATGATAGCCTAACCTTTGAACCAGCTGCACTGTCTAGGAAGGGGACATTACATTCTTGTACTTGTGTTATCACCCTCTAGGAGAGCCATGGTGAAAGTCACGATGAGGCGACAACATCACATTGAGTGATGAGCACTTGTACATATCATACATGGGTGTAGCCATGATGGTTGATATCACAATGAGGTAATATGTTTCTTTTCACACATGGGTGTAGCTATGGTGTTTGTCATCACGATGAGGTGATATGACTTATACAGTTGGAAGTATTCCTCCCTAGCTGAGAGGGAGTGTTGATGTTTACAGCGTCTGGATGAACACTTCCAGGCACGAGTTTCTAAAGAGAATAAATTAAATGTAGCTTTGAGGCTATTTAATTTATTTAATCGATTTAATAATATTGAGGAGGCGCCTCAATTATGATCCACTATTTATATGATTAATAATAATTAAATTATTAAGGTGGGTCGACTTTGTGAAAGTCATCATGTTTGAAGAAGCAAAATTTATTAAAGGTCGACTATCATTTTGAAGAACACATCTTTTCTAAATGAGACCGACCTCCTTCCTGAAGAGGTGCGAACCTTCTCATTATTGGATATATATACAAGTTGAGATCATTCATTTATTCATCAAGTTCATTCATGATAATTCGCATTCCTAGAGGAGTTCGCACTTGAGCAGCAGACCTTCTATTTGTAGCAGCAGATCATCATTCTGTAGCAGGAGGTCATTACTTTGTAGCAGCAAATCGATTTCAAGAGGAAATACAGTCATGATGTGTATTCGCATCTAGGAGAGGTGCTATTATTCATTGTATCAAATTCGGCCTTGTGTTGGGCCTGAGTTGTAAGCAGATTTCTGTTCTTATTAATTCAATATATAAGAGATATATTGGCTGGGTTTTTCTCCCTCAGGTTGGAGGGTTTTCCTAGGGTATCTTGTGGTGTTCATGGTCTCATGTGTTGCATTTTCTGATTACTATCAGTTTGAATTATCTGATCATGAAAAACTAACAGTTCGCATGTTCAGATGTATTGGCAACTCTCCTCCTTGTTTGAATTTTTGTATCTCTATAACCAATTATTAGATTTTTTGGATGATTCTTTTAAACAAATCTAGATGGTGTCTTGGGTGGTGCTCTTGATGGAGTCTTTGGGTTTCTTTGTTCAACTTCTCCATTTTCAACCTCTTCCTCTACTTCTTCTTTGACACTATCTTCTTTTTGATAATCAACTTCTTGTGTTATTTCCTTTTGACGCCTTTCTTCATCAACTCTCACAAGTGGGCAAAGTGTTTTCCGAGGTTGGGACATGGTTGGGGAAAGCAGGTACAAATCGCTAACAAGGAGAGTTGTGGTATACAACCTCTTAGGTTGGTATATGGCTTCAAGCGAACCCTCCATGTCACTCCTCCTAGTTCACAATAGGTTGCATTATTGATAGTATATAAATGTGTTGTCATGGATTAATGCTAAGAAATGTATATATGCATGTTTGGGAATATTGTTCATGTGGTGAATGTAGGATTCCAATCCAAGAGATATTTATTTAATAAGGTGAAACCCTAACCCTAATTTGTGGCAATTTGTGATCAATAGGTGAATTATAGAGCAAATCGAGATAGGGGACATTACATCGCTTAATTGTAGAGTTGTTAATGATTGCAGATTTTGGTTTTGTCCGCTCTCGATCCTTGGATTGAACAAAAAAGATGTGAATAATGTGTTTTGCTTCTATTCTTCAAAGTGACGAGCTGAGTGAAGAGATGTAGCAAGAGTCATCTTCGTGCCTATGGTGTGAAGTATTGACGTTGCGCTGTGGCAGGCTTTCGTGTGGGAATGTTGTCGTTATTTTATTTGTGATGTGGTTTGTTGTGAAGATGTGATGGGTTTGCATAAAAACTCTTGCCGTATTCTTCCTTATGTCAAGAGTTTGGAGTAAGGTTGTAAGCTCGTTCTCCAAGACCTATTCTTTTTGAGTTGAGTTTGTATATCTCAGAATTTTGATATGATGCTTTTTCTCTGTTTGTGTTCAGCTGTGTGGAGAGGTGCATATGTGAAGTGAGATGCGTTTGGTCTTGATATGCCATTTTGCTATCTTTTGGGTGGTCTCAAGTATGAGATATTTTGGGCCTTACATGGAGAAAAATATAGAAATCTGCAAGTTGTAGAAGGTGTTAGCTCTATGTAAGCTTAATCTGCGAGAAATCATCAAGAGCATCTATGATGTTGTAGTCTGCAGCTCTAGACTTGTCTAAGCGTAACTAACTTCAGTTTATGGGTGTTGTGGTTATGACATTGATTGAAAAAATATGAGAATAAGTGTGGGTTATTTTATGCTCCAACCAAGTGATTACATTTACAATTTTTGCATTCTTCATTAGTGGAATCAAGTGAGTGAAGTGTTGTAAAAGTGATATATTTGTTCTTGCATTGAGGTGTGGATGGATTTAAATTGGAGAAGTCTTTGATTTTGTTTTGGATATCAGAAAGTTATGAAGAATATTAAATGGCAGTGAAAGGATCAAAGAGCTGTTTTAGATGTAAGTTGCAGCGTTGTGAAAGTTTTCAATGAGTTGGTGCTCACTTTTGTAATCTGGGTTAATGCCCTTTGAAGTTAATGAAAGCTATAGTTTTGCCGTGGTTTTTTACCTGAAAGGGTTTTCCACATGATACCGGTGTTCATCTTGTATTACTATTTTGATTGCTGATTTATATGGTTTCGATTCTTGAGATGATTTTGCTTTTGTTTCGCTGTCCATTTGAAGTTGTGACTTTAGTCTTGAATTCCTTTTCTTGAGCTTCTTGATTTTATGATAGGCAAAATGGAGTTCCTTCTCAAGATCCTCTTCTTCATCATCTTCAGTATGTTCTTCTTTTAGATCTTTTTCTTCTTTTCTATTGTCTTCATCACTTTTTCCTTCTATCATCATGAAGAGTATTTCTTCCCTATCGCTATCGAAGAAGTTTCCACTACTTTCTTCAGATGAGCTATTTGTTGCTTGGATGTAAAGACTATTTTTATGCCTTCAGAAGTTCTTTTCCTACTTTCCTCGTGCGCTCCTTTTCTTGTTATGATGATATTTCCTTCCTTTCTTTTTGCTGCACTCTTCTTCCTCTTCACTACTTTCACTCTCAACCTATGGACATTTAGAAGCAAAGTGACCTATTCTACCACATTTAAGAGTATACTTACCTTTGTGTTTGTCAGATCCTTTCTTGAGCTTCCTCACAAAGTGAGCTTCTTCTTCATCACTTGAACTTTCACTTGATTTGTATCCTTTGTTCTTCATCTTCTTGGATACTTCGAAAGTTGCTTCCCATTTTGATGGCTTCTCCTTCTCTGTCCTCATTTCGTATGCCTTGAGAATCCAACGCAACTCGTCCATCTTCAAGGTGTCTAGATCTTTCATTTCACATCAAATCTCATGGGGAGAGATCTTAAAACCTTTTGCACAATTATTGCATCCTCAACCTTCTCTCCAAGGCCACGAATAGTGTTGACAATTTCATCCACACGAAGTAGATAGGCATCGATATTTTCTTCATCCTTCATCTTCAAATTCTCAAATCATCTCCTATGGGTTTGAAGCTTGGCCTTCTTAACCTTGTCATCTCCTTCATATATATTTTTCAGCTTATCCCATATGTCCTTTTCCGTTTTGCAATGCATCACTTTCACAAACCCGATTCAAATAACCCACACAAAATTGCATTTTTGGCTTTGGCATTATTCCCGCTTGCCCTCTTTTTGGTTTGATCCATTATTGGGGTTGTGGAGCGGTATAACCATGTTCGACAGATTGCCAAATATCATACCCTAGAGCATTCGAATAAGTTTCCATCTTTATGCTCCACAAGGCATAATTCGTTCCATCAAACAATGGTGCCCTGTTTGAGGAAAATCCATATCCTTCAGCCATGTGTGCTTCCAAGATCTACCTTCAAGTGGTTAATCTATTTCCAAAGGAACCCGCTTTGATACCAATTGATGAAACACACTTATACTAAGAGGGGGGAGAGGTTGAGGGGGTGCGGGGGCGTGGTGAATCGATATAGATCAAACTTCTTTTTCACAACTTAATCAATCACAACAGTATCACTTCAAAACTTAATCATCCATAGCAATAACATACATGCAAGATCTAGCAATTAAAAACACAAGAAAACACGATTTTACGTGGAAGCTCTTAAAGAGAAAACCACGGCAAAATATTGTTTGTATAAACCTTCTTACAAATTTCGTAGGCACCAACCTCTCGATCTCCTCGATTAAGAGGCTCCAGCCTCCAAATGAATAATATGATCATTTGTTTGCAACTTCCTCTTAGATCTGCCCTTAACAACTGCTCACAAATCTGCAATACAATCACTCATAAATCTGCAATATAATCTTCAATATTTCTGCTCATAGAAAAGCCATGATATTGCTTTTATTTCTCTTTTCTTCTCACAAAATTGATGCTAAAAACCTCTCATAAATCTGCTCACATATCTCTTGTAAATCTACTCAAATATCTTTTTATTTCTGCTCTTCATATGAATAATAATCCTTGAAATTGATTAATTTTACTTTTGACTCAACCCTATATTTTTTGCCAAGATGTCTTTTCACCCAAGAGGGGTGACTCTCCAAGGGGGGTCGGCCATGCAAAAAAAAAATATTTATTTTAATTTCCTTGCCCAAGGATGGAAACACCTTTCTAGGGGGTCGTCCCTCTTTGGGAGCCCCAAAAATAAATTAATTTATTTTTTTATTTAATTTGAATATCCCTAATTTTGGGGCAGCACCAAGAGAGGGGTCGTCCCTATTAATATTGCATATATATTCTTTTTTGTTTTACAATTCCTTCTCCAAAGGGGTGCTAGACATGGGTTGGCCCATGTGTACAATAAATTAGTGTTTTGTACAAATAACTAACTCCTCACCATTGACAAGCCCTTTGACATCAATGACAATATTTTTCCAACACTATGTTACATGTTGAATAAAAAATAGGTGTTTAAACTGAGGGTGCAAAAGCATTAGAAATGGAGATGGCTAGGTTCAGGATATATCAAAAACTTGGAAGCATATTTTTACAGGAAACAATTAAGGAAGAAGAAAATAGCACAAAATCACATTAGAGACTATGGGAAACAACACTAGAAACTTGAGCAGGAAAAAAATATATGTGGCTCGTCCAGGAATCCTAGAACTGCTTTCTAGACCATCTGCTTGAACAACACACAGGAAATACTGAGGAGGGGGGGTGTGAATTGGTATTTCAAACTTTAAAACTTTAAACCATATAAATCAGAAATCAAAATATTAAGAGCAACATAAAACACCATAAACAAGATGAACACTAGGATTACGTGGAAAACCCTTTCGAGAAAAAAACCACGGCAAAATATTGCTTTTATTATCTTCAAAGGGCATCAACCCAGCTACACAAGTGAGCACCAACCCACTAAGAGCACCAACTCCGAACCAACTGAAGCACCAACTCCATTGTTGCTAAAGCACCAACTCCATTGTTGCTGAAGCACCAATTTCAGACTTAAAGAATTCTTAAAACTGAACACAAAAGTCCTTCCACCTGCACTAAATCACTTCACACAATTTGATATACAAGATGCCAAAAAGCCACTGAAACACTCTTCCCAAATACAATGATAGCCTATGTAATAAGATTCAAGTATGAATAAAAGTTGTTCAAAACATCACTTCACTTAGAGACTGCAAAACAGATTTCTGAACAAAAAATTCATCCTTGTACTGACATTCCACACACAACTCAGAAACTACTTCAGGACTCCTCCAAATAGGGTAGATTCAAAAGGAAACACACACTACCATGAGCATTCATCTTCAACACAAGGCAATAGGTATTCCTTTTGTTGCACAATCAAAACAATGAACAAAGCCTTCTCACTATGGTTGTAACTCATGCACAACAGCACCCGCTTCATACTATGCAGTCCGCCTTTTTCAACAACTCATTGAAGCTCTTAACACAAGAATCATATATCACGACTCATACAACAAGCATTTTCCATTATCTTCTCTTTTCGGAGCACTTCACTTAGATTTGACAATGTTCTTCACCAGATAACTGTTCGCACACTCCTTAAATCAATGCCTCCAAATAATCGCCTCTCAAGTCAACCAAGAATAATAACGAAAGCTATTACAAATACTGTGATCATAAATTTAATATCCACGACTCCATAAAAGAAACTGACTCAAAAACTTTCACGCAAAATCAATGTAGTCAAAGTAGTTTTTGTGAGAGAATGAATATCACCCAGCATGTCTTCAATGGAACTTGCATTCTAACCGAAACTCAACCAGCCACTACATCACACTCCCACGGCATCTTGTTTCACACGCAATACATTCTACTCGACCAACTGAAGAAAGAAGACGATAGCTTTCTTTGGTAACTTCGTTTATTTCTATGAATGGCGTTTTAAAAGCATTGCACCAAAATACATCGAGAACAACAAAAATAGGCCACATACAATAAGTTATATCTTCACGTCTTCATTATGATGATCCTTCTTCACAATCGACACACAAAAGACTCAATGCACACACACTCCACTCCTTTTTTTTGATAAAGGCGATACCTTTCTAAAAGCAATTCATTTCCAAAATGATTCAAAAAGGAATATTCAAGCAAGCATAACATCTCCTTTTTCTTCGACCACCACACATAGCCAAACAATCACTTTTTGTCTGTGGAAGAGTCGGCGCACATAATGGAGTCATCGTATGGCGTTTTCAAAATGCATATCACCATCATAATGGAGTCACACGATATAACAAAAGACATCAATACTAAAAGAATAAATGCATTCCAAAAAAGAAAAAAATTAATTACCCCCACTCCAACACCCACGATACCCTTGACGTCTCCTAAAATAAAAGCAATGTTCCACGGGGATGCGTCCCCCCCAAAAAAACCCGCGTTTCCTAGACGGGGATGTCTTGGAGACATGGGGACTTGGGGGGCGCTCCCCCCCAAAAAAACCCGCATTTCCTAAACGGGGATGTCTTGGAGACATGGGGACTTGGGGGGGACGCCCCCCTACCAGTGCACCACCATCCCACCACCAGTGTCGCTGTATCCAAAACGCCGCTAGGACTTCGAGGATGTTGGGGTGTCCTCAAGAGGTGTTGTCTCCAAGATGTATTATTCTTATACATCTTTTTATAACTATTTTTTCAAGTACTATATGTATTTCAGCACCCTGCTGCCCCCCCGCTCTCCCCACCACCGTCCCCACGCCGCCCTCAAACTTAGACCCCTTGTCCCCACGTCCCCAAAACATGTCCCCTACCGTCCCCCCGTCCCCGTCCCCAAAACCCTATGGAACACTGAATAAAAGCATACAATATTTAACATGCCACATGATAATAGACGAGTCTGAAGCCATCGGAAGGATTTAAAATAGCCGCCTCATACAAGCCGCAGTGACAATACAAGGAATTATTGTAGCCGCCACCACAAAATTTAATTAAGTCGTTTCACAATATCCTGAAGCCGTCGACCACCATATGACAGAGTAAATAAATTTTATCAACCAACGTAGGTATGCTTATTTAATAACTGCATCAGTCTCAAAATATGCAATTCTCCCTTTATCGACCTTGAACAGGAAATTGGTGTTAGCCAACGATAATACCACGATAACCTCAGTCTAATATTGCAAGGGTGGCGGAATGTATAAAGGATCTCGAATTAACATTATAGCTCATAAAAGAAGCCTCCAATTAAAAAAACAACTTCTTCACAAAAGCAGCAGCAGTCTTCCTTAGCCACGATACTCCTTATATTGTTTCTTTGTCTTTTTCAATGAAGACAATAAACATCGCCAACTCCTCATTCAACATAGAGCCTGAATATAATTATATTCACTGATAGCCATAAAGTATATTAGCCACTTCATAAGGCTGACATGTAAGTCACTGGGCATAGGATATAACTTTTCAAACACTGACATAGAAATCTGACTCATTATGCTATTATGGCAAGATTGCTGACAAGGAGACAAGCAAGCAGCTTAACCAGACAATCAAGTAGCTCAACCTCACAGGCAAGCACCTCAAGTAGGCGAACAAGTAGCTAAAGCGAGCAAGCAACCAACTCAAGCAAGTAGGCAAGAAGCTCAACACACAGGCAAGTAGCTCAAGCAGCTCAAGTAGACAAGCAAGTAGCTCACACCTTGGCATCAATGACAAAATGCTCAACACTGCTAACCCATGACAAAGTTTCCAGAAATTTAAGATATCTAGCTTTAACGTAGTTTCAACAAGTACTCCATAAAAGAAAATCTACATTTTCTCTGGGCATACAGGGGAGCTGTGGGCTTCAACCATTTGCCAGATGCTTAGATGCATCCACTAAGCACCACAAGTTTTAAAGGACAAATTTGGGAAATCAATCTCAACACCAAGAGTGGCCAACTGATCCAAAATGCCCACATCACCAAGTATGTGCAAATCTGCATTTGTGTCCTCAGACTCATCCACAGATTCTCTGCTAACAGTATATTAAGCAAGCCTAGAAGAATTCTACAGATACAAATATTTCTAAAGAGGTTTTTGGGATCCTGTACTTCACATTTTAATATCAAAAATTATGAAATAGAGGATTTTGGAAAGAAGCCTCTTTACAAAACCCAGAAGGGTTTTCCCAAAAACCAAAAAAGCTGGCACTCCCTATGTTTATATATTATTTAAACCCATAAACTGCATATACTATCAGCTACTATCAGGTTAAAAAGTGATAAATTGACTCCAACTGGAATCATCATCCCAATGCCAGGGTAGCAATTCATGGATCATACATATTAGAAAATAAAAACAGCCAATGCCCTTATCATATTCAACACCTAAAGATTAACCAAGAAAATACAGATTAAATTTAGGTTCTTACTAATGACATCAGGGTTGTGTTGTCCACAAGGGCTGCTCATCCATGTCTCAATAAAAACTTCAACTTTTTTCCTGGCCTGAAGGGCCAATCTTACCCTCAGGAAACTCTTAGCTAACTATAGGCCCTGCCTATAACAGATGTGGCTACATGTCAGGCTCCATCACACTCGAGGCCTTTTACCACAGAGCTCACCTTGCTAACTATTTAGTCAAGGTATGAAACAAACAAGAGAAGTCCTACTTCAGCACTTATTCTTTCATTGATCAGAATGTATGTTATTTCTATACAAGCAGCCCCCATTGTCAAATTTGAACTTTGAAAGTTAAGGAGTATATCAAACAATTAGGTTGAAACATGATATCAAGACAAAAAATAGAAACTACTCTAAGATTAAACAAAGAAGGCACATGAACATTCAATAATGGATTTGAACTTTGAAAGTTACTATCAATAATAAAATTGGGATTCAAATTCAAAGTCTATTTAACAGATAGAGGATCCTCTATGTTATCTTTTAAAAAGTGTATGGCCAAGTCATGACATGAAAACAAATTGCATTAAGGCTGAATTATATATAATTTCATAGATAGGAAAACTTACAAAAATAACTATAAACAGTAAATAGTAATACAAACCTGGCATGAAGCATTGTCCCAGCTGCTCCTATTTGGGTTGCCATCACCTATGTAAGAAACCAAGGTTGTGACATAAAGCAAACATAAAAATGTTTCTTGTATAGCAAAAAAGAGCAAATTTAGAAAGGTGATCAAAACTTTACCAGTATATGATCATCATAACTGCAAAGAACTAAATCAGTTTTTATTCCCTGCACAAAAAGGTTAAACTACAGTGAATATCATTCTATTATAGCTCAAATAGTTTCTCTGATTAATGCAAGGCAATTGGTATTCTTACTGAGAAACTTCACAAGCAAATCGTCAAACCAAAAAATACCCTCATTTCCAGGATCAGCTAATAAGGTTATAGTTCATTTAACATTAAAGGCTTGCCTGAATCTTCGCAATCATTTTTGAGAGAAGCCTCCAAATAGTTTTGGGTCATGAACTTCCCCGTTAAGGGAAATAATTTCAGGTGTATGAAACTTTGCAAGATCACTACCTTCAAATCTACAAAATTAACTCTCAATGGATTCACGTTCCTAATTTCTATATATCTCCCATGATGGAAAACTTCATAGACATCTTACAGCTTCCAACTGGACAAATGAGAAGGAAATTCTGGAAGAAATTGAAACTTCTGTGGCACATTTTGAGTATCAAATAACGACACATAAAGAAAAGAAGGCTGAAGAACAAAAATAATGGTAGTGTGCTTCACGAAGTTAAGAATAGCAGATCGTGTTTGGTATGTAATCTGAATGTATCAAGCAGCCAGAAGTGGGATTAGAAGTTTAATTAAATAGGAGGAAAACAAAAATATATGCTATGGTTTTGAACTTTGCATGTCAAATGAGGTATATACTCTAAATCAAAGAAATTTTCAGTAGATAGACAAATAATCAAGTTTATGAAAGTATATAAGTGATAGGATACAACTCTTTTAGACAAGGCAACACTAAAAGGAATATGAAGCAAGTTAGAGAAAATCTCAATTTTTTTGGTTTAAATCTTGAACAAAGATCATTTCAATCCCTAAGAATCATTGAATGTAAATTAAATCTCCTTCTACCAGTATAAACTCAAGGAGAAGAATCGGGACAATTTTTTAAACTTAATATTTTTTCTCAAGGACCACATGCATTTAGTTGTATATACTCCACTGAATAAAAAATTCTTCACATTCAGTTACCATATGGATGGCAAGTAGAGAATGTACAGACTTATGCTTGCTTTGTTAAGTACACCACATAAGAAGGCCAGCAGGTTATTTAGTTATATTTACATAGCTTAAATATTTTTTAATAGAACTAAAATTTCATTGTCCAACTCAGAAAGATGATTTAGATACACTCCACCACCAGCCATACCAGGCACATTTGCATATCACTCTGCTCCCATTTGAATGATATGGTCACTAGAGGAAAATAAGTTTTTAACTCCAATCTCAATTTTTCAATGTATACCCTAAGGAACTTCTAAATTTTGTATTATAAGGATGCAATGAGAACAGTAATAGGCAAATTTTTCTGGTACAATATCAGTTTACATTCTGACAGACCGTAGAGAGCCAACAAAATGAATTTCAAGTTTGGCATTTACGTGCATTTTTCTTCCAATCCCATTGTACTTTTGTTAAAGGACAAAAATGTGCAATTGATCCATAAATCTAACATTTAAAATTGGATTTGGAAGTGCAATGGCAAGAGTCTGAAAAAGATTAGAACCTGATGAAATCTAATTGACATGAAAAGAAGGAATGAAAAGGTTTAGACAACTCCATCTACTCCAAAAATGGCCTTATGTTCTCCATTGCCAATACACAAATGGTTTAAATATAAAAACAATTAATCACTATGTATCAAATGAGGAATTTGAAATGGAGGGAAGCAGCTAACCTAGGCATAGAACTGAAAGGCCATTGGCCATTCTTCGATCCACTTCAAGTTTTCCCAATCTCCTATTGTAACCCTGTTTCTCCGTGAAAATCAGATTACTGCTGAAATATCAATCTCTACTCTCGCTGGAGCAAAACTTAATGGCTTGGTGGATCAATGCCAGCCCATCTGGTCCAACCATCGTATCATTTTTGAGACTTAAGAACTCACAACTGCCTCAACTACAACTAATATCTTTGACAAAACTTTGAACTAGATGCTAGCTTTGAAGCTAATGTAGAATTTCATTTGAGAGTAAAACCTCAAAGTCCATCTCCTATCATACTATTCCAAGTATAAGCTTGATTGCAGATGGTAACTGGATTGACAGTATTGACAAGGACTAAAAGGTGAAGGAAGACAAACAAACTAGGATCAATATGTAAATAGGCAATCCTGTATGAAGCGTGATCAAGTAAAGAATGTTGTTAAAGAAATTCTTACAAGAGCCTGCCATGTATAAGTTGCAACTAGCAGCACAGAGAAAGAGTTCTTGCACATTGCAAAGACAAAACAATGTACAAGATAGTAGATGTCATTACCACAAAATAAGAAGCTTCCAATCAAGATAAACTTGGTCCTGGGTGGATTTTAGAACATTATAGAAATTTTACAGGACAAATGGGCAATGCAAATAAGTTCCACTAAAAACTGAGTTTTGTTTTTATTGTGCAATTATGAAGCCATACAAGACCTTTCATTTTGCACATTAGCTCATATTTGAGTCTTCATGCATCAATTTATCTTTCTAATAAATCTATGATATGCACATTTCATGACACCTATTTTGTAAAATGAGAGAAATTTCGTACTTGAGGCCTACATTTTTAATTTCAAGATTCTTGCGGTGCACGTATTGCATATCCTGCTGTAGTGTTTTCTACCTCCAACAGATCATATCGATTGCAACAACGAATTGAAATTTTTGGATTCAAATGAGTCATTTTTCTGAACTGTTCAACCTCAGAATAACTTATTTATTGAAAAAGGAGACATATAAAAGGCAATATCATTCATTGACTTAGCTGGGAGGAAGTTCAATTATCAGCCTCACCTTGATATCTGTAGTTATTTGCTTGTAAGGGACAGGAAACTTAACATCACCCATGTTTATTCCTTTCCACTCCCTGTACCCAAAGAAATGAATGAGGTGTTAGCATGGTGCTTTGCTACTACTACTTGCCAATTCAAAGGCAATTAACAAGATTGGGAATTCTTTGCATGCAATCCAGTAGCCATGTTTGTAAAGAAAAGAAACAAAGAAAAGTTCAAACAAATGTAAACTACTTTCAAGGAAAAATGTAAGAAAGAAACTACTATTAAAAATATTTTCAGGTAAATATCCCAATAAGTAGTTTATATATAACTAACTTCTCATCCCAGCATGGACTCCCAAAAGTAGTCCAGCTATTTGTCAGTGAATGTATGTGGACTATCACTAAACCCCTCAATTATGAGTGGAGTGCAATTCGATGCAGATTGTGCTTCTCTTATGTGCATCTTGCGGTGGATCACTTGCATATACAGCCCTTTGTAATGTCCCCTTTTTGGGATAACCCTAAATCTGCCCCAATCTATTGATTTCGAGTGATTACTTTAGAGTTTGGGAATGTTTATAGTGTGAGTAGGCCCCTGCAAAACAAAGTTAGAGAATATTTACAAGATAATATTAATTAGGATTCATAAATAAGAAAATCAAGAGAGCATGGTTGAGCTACAACTACCTGTTTAGACCTACAAATATGTTAGAAGTCATTTATGAACAGAGATAATATCATAATGAAATTACATTTAATTCCTTAGATGCTCTAGTTCATTCTTCCTTGGTCATAATGGTCTGATAGGGTGCCCTAGAAACCCTCTATCCTAGGCCCAAGGGCAGTACACCCCCCTTGGCCCATGTGGCCCTTGCCATCCATATGGGTGGGGTACCTAATGAGGTGTCCTATCACCGTTCCCCTGATCAGAACCATTATGACTTAATTATGAAGAGGGTTTGAGGGTACAACCACAGTAGGGTGTCCTGATTTCCTCTAAGCCCAAGGGCAGTACACCCCCCTTGGCCCATGTGGCTCTTGCCATCCAGATGGGTGGGGTACTTAGAGGGTGACCCACCAACCGTTTCCCCTCCCTGCAGGTTCTCAATTCCTTTATTGTATTTACAATCAGATATTATAAAAATCAATCTCTAATTAATGAATATTATTCCACCATATAAATGCATAGATTCTGATCATCTCTATTGAATCAATAATATATATATCTTATTTACATTAAGTCAAAGTATAGATGCAGATATATGCCATGTACAGTATCAAATCTTATTAAGTCAAAATATGGATGCAGATATATGCCATGTACAGTATCATTATAATGTTATTATTTATCTAATAGCTATTTTCTGCAATAAATGATAATGCACAGATATATATATTATTTATCTTCTGTAAATAAAATGATAATGCACAGCCCTACGAATTATCTTCTGCCATGAATGACAATGCACCCAGCCTTCTATTATTGTTTGCATTACAATATATATAATGTATACAATATCTTAATTACTAACCCATGGCTTGCAGCCTGTATATAATTAACAAATAGTGTTGCAGACTTACCTTGCTGCTGGAGATTGCCTTCGATGCTGCTGAGTATATCCTTCTTATTTGATTTGATGGGTCCATTCACCTTTTTCCCTAATCGATGCCTTCCTCCCTTGCATCTTTCTCCCTTTATAGTTGTTGAGGAGTCTTCCACCTTTGGACGTGACCCTCCAGAGCAAGCAGCGCTTGGTTTAAGGGAGTTGATTTATTATTTAGTTGCTGCTTTACTTTAATCATGGTTTTATGTTAGTCAGCTATTGTCTCTTCATGAGTATTTTTGTTATGTATTATATATTTCATACTTTATTTTATTTTATTTTGTGTGTTGTGTGTTATTAATTTATTTATAAGTTATTGCTCTCTTCTCATCTTTTTTTAGAAAATAAATACAATAGTAATTAGGATCATTTAAATAATAATTGCTCTTTACAATAGTAATTAGAATCATATTTAAATAATAGTTGCCCATAGTGAAATTATTGTTTATATTTTGGTAAATTTAGGGCAAATATTTTCAAGGGACATGACACCCTTGGATAAGGTGGCTGCTTTATGGTGCGAAGCGATGAAGCAGCATTATCAGGTGGTTTCAGTGGCATCCCCTATCTCACAGCATGGTTTTGGCACCTTGGGTGACCCCAACTAGGGGATGTAAGCTGTTGGGTGTTTTCAAATCTGCGATTGAAGGGGATTTGTAGCTTTAGGTGGCTGACCAGCTGACTCCTCTACTCAGCATGGGTTAAATCCCCAATGGAATCCAATCCAATCTTTTTTTGACAAATTTAAATCCATAGTAGGGTAGGGTTGTACACCAGACACCCATTTGAACATATATAAGGTAAATGGTAAAACAATCCCCTTAAGGAATGCTTGCATTAGGAGGGTCATATAAATCAAATTGATATCTCACTTGACAGTGACCTAAAAATTATGTCTTTACATTTTACCTTTAGAATAAATTTCAAATCTGACTCATAACATTAAAAGAATTGTAAGCAGCAGAAAAAGCTACTACACAAGCCAGATTTTACATTTAACATAGAGCAGTAGTCACTAACCAACGACAAAGTACATTTGATAATTCATTTGAATGTCACCTTGCAGATTCTAACAAAGATCTTGTTAGAGATTTTAGCATAACCAAGCAAGTTCCACAAAGAACAGCTAAATACTTCAAAATAGAAAAGAGCTTGATGACGAATTAGACTGTTTGTTTCGGTCCCATAGACTGTTTAGTCTCGTGGACGTCATTAAAATCTTTCATTCATTCATTCATTCAATATCTACTACATATTGTTGACATGTATTTCAAGTGTATTATCAAATTTAATTTGAGCTACTAACTAATGACAAAATTCATAGTATGTACTATGAACTATTCATATTCATGATCATCTGACTGCAATAAAAAAACAACCATTCTTCCCCACGCCATAAGTAACCTAGAATTTGCAACCCTAGAGTTTCTTTGAAGCACTCTCCAAATATTCAGGCGAGGCCTTTTCCATCACTATGTTGATGCCTACTGTCATGGCTTACACAATATTTATAGGCATTGCAACCAGTTGAGTTAAGGCGGATCAAGCTGCCACCCAGAAATTCAGTCCATCTCCATATTGGCCTCCTTAATAGTGAGTGTACCTTTTGGACAAGGATTAAGTTATCATATTCACTTGAACAATCTCTGATGGTCCTTTTCAAATGACATGGGGTAAAACAATTGATCCAAAGGCTTCAAACCTAGAACCCATAATCTCAATCTGTGTCATAGTGTTTAAAACAATTGATCCAAAGGCTTCAAATCTAGAACCCGTAATCTCAATCTCTGTCACAGGGTTTGCTGCATTTCAACCATAAAGTTCAAAATCCAGCAAACTTTCAAAAAATAAAAATAAAAACATTTTAGTTCGCCCTAAAATTCATACAGAAAAGGGTTTAGGGGTTTTTTCCGGTAAAATATTTTAAAAACACATTTTATATAAGGGTTAGAGGGCTTCAATGTGTTTTTTGAATTTTTCAAATTAGGAAAATAAAAAATCCATCAAACAACAAAAACTGAATTTCTAGTGTGGTGCAAGCAGATAAGCTTCTGTGTCTCAGCACAGATGACCTTGCTTCCCTGCAACAACAGAGCTGTCAAAAGCACCTTCAAAATGTTTCAGATTGTTAGAACTGGCAATAGATCCTCATATAGCCCTTCTACACAGCAATAATGGTGACAATCCAACACTACGAGTGCCTCCAAATGCTCCAGCAGAAGACCTCAATCTTTAATGGCTAAAGGTGCTGTGCAAAAGTACAAAATGTCCAAGCCAGGTTACATTTTAGATCTCCA
This sequence comes from Sequoiadendron giganteum, assembly GCA_007115665.2. Lineage (NCBI taxonomy): Eukaryota > Viridiplantae > Streptophyta > Pinopsida > Cupressales > Cupressaceae > Sequoiadendron > Sequoiadendron giganteum. Next base: position 373,147,963 of record CM021102.1, read on the forward strand.
CCTTCTAAAAACCTTTCATAGTTTGTCTTTTAGTAAGTATTTAATAATTTATTACTTTATAAATTATTCTTAATATATTTAATATATTAAAGATAGATTTTATTTTATTTATTTTTTTAACTTTTAATATATTTAAATATGAATTTTAATATAATACATTTAGATAAATATAAAATTGTACATATATTATTCAAATTTAATAATGATTTTTTCCCAAACTTTATTGGTTGAGGAATTTGTTCTGAACTTTACCTTGCCGAACTCAAATATGAACATGAATTTTGTAACATGGATCTCAATTAGTTTTTGCTGGTTCTGGTTCCTGGTCACTAGATTGTAGCTACAAGCCACAAGGTGTTCATTGCTGATCACAAGATGTTGATAATTGTTGCAGCCTGTTGTTTTTGAAAAAGGATTGCTGCATCTACTCTTTCTTTTCTCTAAAGGAGTTTTAAATTGCTGGGTAGTGTCAGTGCAAGGAAAGTTAAGTTCACAGTATCAATGAAAGTTTACTTAGAGCCATTGATAGACAATAAATTGATTTGTCACATGTTTCGTGGCCACCGATGTATCCAGGAGAAATAGGCAGCAGTTCATGAGAGTCATGTATGTCAAATTAAAACCTTTTTTCATTTTCCATATGTGGTTGTGTGTGGTGAGCAGGTGGAATGTTTAAGCATTGAAAGAGGCTAATTCTGCATTTTGCCCTCAAAGAACATGGCTTTACTTTTAGACAAGAGACTGTAAGTTGTCTGGTGTGTAAGAGTACAAAATGCTGGTGAAAAAAGAAGACAAGTGGATGAATGTAATGAAGAGTGAGAGGAAAAGTTAAGTGGAGAGTCAATGAATAAAGGAATGGGGAAAGTCAGATGAGGTAGTTGATACATGCTATCTTCACTTCTCTGCGTGAAGTAAGGAATTTTATAAACTTAATATTCCAATTCCTATTCCTTCATAACAGCCAATAAATGTCATTCCTTGAGCGTCCCTGATGATTCCTCCTATTATGATCTGGGCTTAGATAGTTCTAATAATGATTTTAACAAGCTGTTTATGTCATTGAAATTTGAGCATTTCATTCCCTCCATATACACCACAGTACAGAGCATAAGATAATACCATGCATACACTTTAATTCTTTCATCTCAGTATATAACCCCATCCAATTGATGAGAGCTTATGTTATAGAACTGAGATATGGTCAGGGACTGCCAACTATAACAGCCGAAGTCTTCCATATTGCTTGGGAAAAAAGACAGTAGATATGGCTTCCACATCCCACTGACAGTTCAAGCATATTGAAGGGCCACTCCATCCTCATTTTTGCAGCTTATCAGTAGAAAGATACTGCTATGTTAGAATTAGCAATTTATGAACTTTTATTACGGCCTAGATTGAATTTTCTCCACCAGAGTCTCTTTTTGTTCTAAGGATAACTATAAGTTCCTTAACTACAACTGTGATGTGCTGATACAATAGGAATAACTTCCAGAGTGAGCATTAAGCCATACTGTTTTGTGCCTATCCTCAGAGTGAAATATAGGCATATTAGAAAGAATTTGGAGGAGGTCTGCAACCTGAGTGGGAATCTAATTTCCTGCATGTTTTATAATAGCGAAATTCCAGATTTTTTCCTTATTGTTGAAGACATTCTATGTTGAACAAGACAACTGAGAAGGGGGGTGAATCAGTTGTAGCAAATCTTAACCTTTAAGAACTTCCACCAGAGGTTAGATCAATTGTCATTCGCAATCCTTTACTCTGCTAATATGATTAATCATTAAGTGTAAATGAAGAAACTAAAAGAAGCAAAAACCATACACATAGCAACACCAGATTTACATGGAAAACCCAATAAGGGAAAAACCACGGTGAGGATTAGCTCACAATATAGAGAATATCAAAACCGAATACAAAGGCTCACTGCCAAAACAGGTTTTACGATCCGAAACAAGACTCACTATCCAATAAGGGTTTACCACTTGGAGGGCTCACTGCCACACAAATACAAAGAAGATAGAAGAGAGTTGTTACAGAGAGAAAACTGTTAGAATATTAAACTCTGTGTATTTAATGGTCAATGTATTAGGTTAGATATTTTCTAGTAGGTAGACATTTAATGTCTACAGCTGTAAGTAGTTGTAGTAGGTCTGTATTAAATGTTCTCAATGCTTTAGCACTACTTTATAATGTAACCTTTTTTTAAGTTTAATGTAACTAAGAATTTTTGAGTTCTTTCCAGAACATGGTATCAAAGCAGTAGAAAAAAAAAAAAACCCTAAAAATTTGTGTTTTTCTTTCTGCTAAAAATCGTGTTTTGTTTCTCTCAGAAAAATCGTGTTTCTTCTGCAAGCGATTTGGTCATTTCTGGGCGCACGGTTTTGAATGCACGTTTTTTTCCTGAGAGTCGGGGGTTTTCTTTGGGCGCAATTTTTTTCTTTCGGATCATGTTCTGTTCTGGGCGTGTGTTTTAGGGCCGTGTTCTTTCTGGGCGTCGTCTCTCTGCCTAATCAAAAAAACGCATTTTCTGGTGGTGTTTTTTTCGCATTTCTAGTCGGCGTCTTGACAAGTCTCTTTGTCCGCATTTTTTTTTTTTTTCTTGAGAAAACGCGTTTTTCGTGCTTCCCTAATCCGCATTTTTTGGTAGACGATCTGGGCACTTTTTTGGTGATTTCGTGTCACGGTTTTTACTGGTTTAAGCCGCGATTATTCTGTTTTTTGGGTGCCAAAAATCGTGTTTTCCAAGACATCCTCCTCTCTCCAATCTAGGCGCATTTTTTCTGGAGATTTGATACTGTTTTCTGCAAATTTTCTAGTTTTATTAATGGCGGCCAAGGGTTTCTAAAACTCGACTAAGGTTTAGACCTGTATTTTCAACTCGAAAAATTATTTTGATTGCAGATTCCTTCTGGGGTTTTTGAAATCTCAACTGGGTTGTCTTCCGTTTTTTGGGTACCTCGATTTTCATGCCTCAAAATCTATGCAACTGGGTGTTGACAAAATTTTCTGGGATTTTAGCATCCTTTTTTGGGTACTCTTCAGATCTTCTGGTTTTTGTCTTCAAAGTGCCTCGAAATTTGTGCTAGGGTTTCGTCTTTGAATTGGTGCAATTTCTGTTTTTGTTTTGCCTTCACCAGTTTGACCTCAGGGGTACGTGATGGCATCTTTGACGAATATCATGCTCGAAAGTAGCCAAAAGTTTAACGGGAAGAATTACAACACCTGGATGCAACACATGATTACGATCTTCGAATATCGTTGCCTCGATCAAATCGTTTTGGGAAACTCGCCTCGTCCCACTGTAGTCGGAAAGGACTAGGACAAATGGGATGAACGCAACCGGGAAGCCGTTATGCTCATCAAACTCTCAGTCATGGATGAGCAACTACCTTAGGTACCGTCTGGCAAAACTGCTTCAGAAATTTGGGATCATTTGAAGGCACTTCATGAAACCTCCAACAAAAGCAGAGCATTCTTTCTCAAGAACATGCTCTTTTCCATCATGATGGATGACAAAATGTCCTTACTGGAACATCTCACGAAGATTAAGGATATTCATGATCAGTTGGAGGCGATTGGTCGAACAATGGAGGAAGAAGACATGGTTGTCATTACTCTGAAGAGTCTTTCGCGTTCGTATGAGCATTTCATCGAGACGGTGAATATCACCTCCACCAATGTTGATCTCAAATTTGAAGATCTTTGCAAAAAGCTCTTGCAGCAGGATCGATGGCGACAACAGTTTGGAAGCAGTACCAGTTCAACCTCCACAGAGCAAGCATTCTCTTCTGCTAAGAACAAAGGGAAGGCTCAATCTTCTCAACCGAAAGGCTCTAGTTCTTCATAGGACAGCAAGAAGAAGAACGTTCAGTGCAATTATTGCCATAAATATGGTCACATGAAGGTTGATTGTCGAATTCGAATGGCTTTTGAACAAAACAAGTAGGGAGGGTCTCACCAAAAGGCAAATGTCGCGAAGCACACTAAGCAGAAAGAGTCTGCATTCTATGCTTTTATGGCCAAGAGAACTGCAAATCCAGTCCAATCTTCTACCTGATATATTGATTCAGGGGCTTCTCGGCATTTTACTCATCGTCGAGATTGGTTCACCAAATATGAACCATTCACTGATTCAGTGATCTTTGGAGGCGGCGAAGAGTACACCATTGCTGGTAAGGGCAATGTTCAGATTCACTCTGGCGGAAGAAATTTACTCTTTCTTGATGTCTACTATGTTCCAGGCATGGAACATAATCTTCTCTCTGTCAGCCAGATCATGAAGCATTCTCCTCAGTTGGATGTCATTTTCAGTTTGTCCACTTGCAGCATTGTTGATAAGGCAACACGCACTACAATTGCTATGGGACTTGAGGATCATGGTCTGTATAGACTTGCCGATTCCGGTGATTCTCAAGAGCACGCTCTAGCAGCCAGGAGTACTTCTATCAGTAAACTTTGGCATTAGCGTTATGGGCACTTGAACGTGCGCTATCTCTCTCAACTGTCTCGAGAGGGTTTGGTTGCTGGTCTACCAGAGATCCAAACTCAAAATCATGGAGTTTGTGAAGCCTATCAAGCTGGAAAGCAGCATCGGACACGGTTCTCGAATGGTGATTCTTGGCGAGCCTCCAAGGTACTTCAATTGGTTCACGCTGATGTATGTGGACCAATGAACACTCCATCTGTTACTGGGTCCAGGTACTTCTTATTATTTGTTGATGATTTCAATCAAAAAATGTGGGTGTATTTTTTGAAACATAAAGCAGATGTGTTTAGTACATTTCAGCAGTATAAGGCCTTGGTTGAGAAAGAATCAAGTTCTCACATTGTTACTCTAAGGTTAGATAATGAGGGGGAGTTTTGTTCAACTGACTTCTCTACTTTTTGTGCTCAACACGGCATCACACGCCAACTCACCACACCATACACCCCTCGGCAGAATGGTGTCGTTGAATATAGGAATCGCACCATTACTGAAATGGCTCGTTCTATGATGGAGTACAAAAATGTACCCAAGAAATACTGGGCTGAAGCAGTTATACTGCAGTCTACCTCCTGAATCGGTCACCCACACAGGGCGTTAAGAAGATGACTCCAGAAGAAGCCTGGTCAGGACGTAAGCCTAAAGTGGGCCATCTGAAAGTCTTTGGTTCTACCGCTCATATATGGATTCCAGAAGCTAAGCGTGCCAAGTTGGACTCCAAGAGCCAGAAACTTATGTTTACTGGTTACAACGATAATCACAAGGCATACAAGTTGATTGATGTGGAGACAAATCGTCTCATATTCAGTCGTGATGTGATTGATGAGACTGCTGGTCCCTTTGTTCCTACTACCAACCCTGAGGATCAGCCTATGAAGGTTCCTGATGATGGTGTTCGTCTTCCTCTTGGTTCCTCTGATGGGAGGGCTTCAGAGCATTCTGACTCTAAAGATGAGGAGTCTACCGATCATGATATAGCACCACCTAATCTTCCTCAGGATTCATATCCAGATGACGTTGTTCCAGACATTCCAAAAGATGTTGTTTCTCCTCCTCCAAATGTTGGTACTTCTACTCGTCGGCCTAAGTGGTGGCTCAAGACTATCGGAGATCTTCATAATGATGAACTCATTGAGGGTAGATCCGCTCGCAGCAAGAGCAAGCAGCCCAACACAGTCAATTTTGCTCTTATGGCCAACATACACAGCATCTATGAGCCTCAGACATATTCCGAGGTTAAAGGAATTCCTGAGTGGGAAAAGGCTATGGAGTCTGAATACCATAGTCTTCTGAAGAATAAAACTTGGGTTCTCTCTGATCTTCCTCCTGGGAAGAAACCTATCAACTGCAAATGGGTTTATAAGGTCAAGTATCATGCTGATGGCACTTTGGATAAACACAAGGCAAGATTAGTTGCTCGGGGATTCACATAGCGGGAGGGCATTGACTACGAGGAGACTTTTGCTCCTACTGCCAAGATGAGCACAATTCGTCTTCTTCTCGCTATTGCAGCCCAATTCGGATGGACAGTTCATCAGATGGATGTCAAGAGTGCCTTTCTCAACAGTGAGTTGCAAGAAGAAGTCTACATGACGCAACCTCTTGGTTTCAAGGTTGCCGGAAAAGAACACCAGGTTTGTAGGCTCGTGAAAGCACTCTATGGACTGAAACAGGCTCCTCGTGCATGGTACATCAAGATTGATCAATACTTGGTTGATCATGGTTTTCAGCGAAGCCCTTCTGACACTAATCTGTATGTCAAACACTCTGGTGATGATATTCTCTTTCTTGTTGTCTATGTTGATGACTTGATCATTACTGGCAATTCAACACATTTGATTGCAGCAATCAAACAAGACTTGTGTCAGGCTTTTGACATGACAGATTTGGGGCTTCTCCATTATTGTTTGGGTATTGAAGTTTGGCAAACCGCTGATGGTATCTTTATCTCTCAGTCTAAATACGCTCGGAGTCTGCTTGACAAATTTTGGATGAAAGATTGCAAACCTACCTCCACACCTATGGAGAAGGGGTTGAAGTTATCAGCCAACTCTGATTCATCTCCAGTTGATGAAACGACATTCAGGCAACTAGTGGGCAATCTCATCTACCTCACTACCACTCGACCTAACATCAATTTTGCAGTGAGCTACATCTCTCACTTCATGACAGCTCCAAAAGCTGATCATTGGCTTGCAGCGAAGCGCGTGCTGAGATATGTTAAGGGCACTTCAGATTATGGCATTCTGTATAGCAGATGCAAGGATCCAAAGTTGATTGGTTATACAGATTCAGATTGGGCAGGTTCAGTGGATGACCAAAAATCTACTTCTGGATATGTATTCAGTTTGGGTACAAGTGTTGTAACATGGACCAGCAAGAAGCAATAGGCAATGGCTCTTTCCTCAACTGAAGCAGAATATCGAGGAACAGTTAAAGCAACATGTGAGGCAATTTGGCTCCGTCGGATGCTTTCTGACATGCACATGTCACAAGCAGGTTCTTCTCCCTTGTACACTGACAATCAAGGGGTGCTCAAACTAGCCAAAAATCCAGTCTTCCATGAACATACCAAGCATGTTGAGCTTCATTGTCACTACATCCGCAAGCTGGTAGAAGACGGATCAGTTCAGTTGCAGTATGTTCCAACGGCGGATCAGACTGCAGATATTCTCACCAATTCTCTGAGCCCAGATAAATTTGTCAAATTCAGGGGGCAACTTGGTGTTTTTGACCGATTGACCATTAAGGGAGGGTGTTAGAATATTAAACTCTGTGTATTTAATGGTCAATGTGTTAGGTTAGATATTTTCTAGTAGGTAGACATTTAATGTCTACAGCTGTAAGTAGTTGTAATAGGTCTGTATTAAATGTTCTCAGTGCTTTAGCACTGCTTTATAATGTAACCTTTTTTTCAGTTTAATGTAACTAAGAATTTTCGAGTTCTTTCCAGAACAAAAACAATCGCAATGCAACGAAAATTTCCACCACAATTCATTCACACACTTGCATACATGCTTGAATGATAGAGTACACCTTCAACTCACTGCTTCCGGAAACTCAACAATTAGATTTCGCACTAATCTGCTCAACCACACACTTTATTTAGCATCAATCTCGCATTTATTTTGCTCTTGCACATGTACACTCTTTTCACAAACATCTCGACTCTTATTTATACCAACTTCAACTTTGAAACTCATCGAAAGTCGGCCATACACTATTTCCATTTACAAATTCAAATTAGATCGGGACCAAAACATTCTACGGTGGAATTAGAATAAGGGTGACCCAAACACACATCTAATGAAGACCTAAATAAATCCCAACACACCTCAACACGCTGCCATGAACTTCACAAGTAGTGTTTAACACAAGGTCGGCTAAAACCAGTGTAAAACACATAAATCAATTAAGCACATTCAACCTTAACACGATCCAATCTTTCTAGATAACAAAATTAACTTGAACACGACCTCATCAACTTATCTTGAGAACCGCAAGTCATAAGACTCAAACAAGAAGAAATCCGAAGCAACAACATTTCTCTCGGACCTCAGCCAGATACACAGAAAAGCTCAGTTCACAATGTTGAAACAAGATAGCTTCGGTCAGATATAAATGATGATTGAATTTATTCATCATCATCATTTATATCAAAATCGCTACATCCAAGCATAGTTTCAATTTGTATTTTTGAGGATATAAATTGTATATATAAGTCGGATCGAATTCCAAATTGATGACATTTAAATATAAATCGCCCTTGCTAAATCAATTAAGTTCGGTTGTCTTAAGTTAGACTAAAGGACACTAACTAAGACACGTCCGCTCATGAGACGTGTCTCCCTAAAGACATGTCTCTCTAACATGGGACGTGACTCCCCCTCTCTATATTTATGGGAGTTCCAATCCTCAAAGCAGATTATCGAAATTAATAAATGTTCTGCAATTGAGGATCGACAATCAACAAAAGAAATTCAGACTTAGAATTCATAATACAGAAAATCAGATCTAGTTTGACATCTACTTCACAATTAAAGTTCATCATCCTAATTATAATCTAATTGATTTGATCAAATTTAACATGGTATCAGAGCCACGTTGAGATAAGATCCGATTAAATCCAATATCAGATTATTTAAATCATATTTTCTCTTGAAATCACAAACGCATAACATTCTTCATAATGTCAAGTGCAATCAGATTTGAGGATCATCTTGAAGGTGCAAACAACTTCACTTCATTGAAATTCAGAATCATGATAATTCTGAAAGAAAATAAGTTAGACTCATTTGTGAAAGAAAACAAGATAGAACCAGAGATTGATCGGGAGAAAACTCAATGGATTGAGAATGATGAGAAAACCATGAAAATTATAGTGGATGCAGTTAGGGATCATATAGTACCTATTCTATCTAAACATGAGACTGCATATCAAATGTTTAAATCCCTTGAGAGCACCTTTGAAATAAACAACACCAGTAGGACCCTTGCTCTAAAAAGGCAACTTAATCATGTTCAAATAAACAAGGGAGAATCTATTAGTGCATATTTCATGAGAATCAATGAACTAAGAAATCAACTATCAACAGTCAGATATCAAATTGATAGCAAAGAGCTAACTCTAATAGCTCTAGGTGGCCTACCAAACTCATGGGAGTCATTTGTTCAAGAAATAAGTGCAAGATCAAAACTCCCTAAATTTGATAGGCTAAGAACAAATTGCTTACAAGAAGAAACAAGACTAATGACAAAAGAAAACAATCAGAAAACCATAGATGAGGATATTCATGTACTAAACACAAATTCTCATAAGAAAGATAAGAAGAAAAAACTTCAAAAGAAAGAAGAATTCTTATGGAAAGGGACCATTCAAGAAAAGGAAAGACATCTCTCAAATTCAATGTTTCAGATGTGATCAATATGGACACTATGCAATGAAGTGCCCTGATAGAACAAAACAACAAGCACCATTTGCTAAAGTTAGAAAGACAAATACAAAATATGACTCTGAGAAATTTGTCTTCTACTCAGCACTATCAAGTCAAGTATCAAACAAAGTCAACAACTGGGTAATTGATAGTGGTTCATCTAGGCACATCACAGGGTTCAAAGAACACCTAGATACTATGAAAGAAGAAACTGACGAAGAAGTGACTATTGGGGATGATTTTGCACATCCAGTAAGAGAGGTTGGAACTTGCACCATAAATTTGAAGTTTGGCCTCTCTCTACAACTCACCAGAGTATTGTTTGTACCAAGAATAAAAAGGAACCTAATATCCATTTCTACCCTTGAAGACAACGGATATAGAGTTACCTTTATGGATGGCAAAGTTTTGGCATGGCCAAAGAACTCCACTATAAAGAAAGCACAAACTCTAGGTGTAAGACAAGGATATCTCTACAAACTATGCACGGATTCTAAACAAGCTCTTATTCATGAGACCTCTAATTCAGATGAAATTTGGCATCGAAGATTAGGACATATTCATTTTCGCGCCCTACCTTATGTAGAAAAATTAGTAACAGGATTGCCCAAACTAAAACAAATTCATGAAGGAGCATGCCGAGGGTGTGCCCTAGGAAAGAATACAAAGGGGACCTTCCAAAATAGTTTGAATAAAACCAAAAATGTATTAGAACTAGTACACTCTGACTTATGTGGACCCATGTCTGTACCCTCCATGGCGGGATTCTTATATTATGTAATATTTGTAGATGACTTTTCTAGGAAGACCTGGATATATTTTCTTAAGTGTAAAGAGTCAATAGAAATCCTTAAAAGGTTTAAGGAGTTCAAAGCACTTACAAAAAACTTCTCCGGGAAGAAAATCAAAATCCTAAGAACAGATAATGGGAAGGAATACACCTCAGAAATCTTTAAGGAATTTTGTGCAAATGCTAGGATTAAGAGGGAGTTTACTGTAGCCTACAACCCTCAACAAAATGGTGTTCCTGAGAGAAAGAATAGAACTATTGTAGAAGCTGCTAGAGCAATGTTGTTTGACCAAAACATAGAAACCTCATTTTGGGCAGAAGCCTCTAAGACAGTTGTCTACATCCAAAATAGATGTCCCCACTCACATCTAGATAACAAGACTCCTAAAGAAGCATTTACTGGTGTAAAACCTGACATAAGTCACTTAAGGATCTTTGGTTGCCCTGTCTACATTCATGTACCTAAAGAAAAGAGATCCAAACTTGAACCTTCTGGAAAGAAAGGGATATTTGTGGGCTATAGTGAAACCTCAAAAGCCTACAGAATATACATATCCGGTTAGAAACAAATTGAACTAAGTAGAGATGTCATATTTGAGGAAGACATTGCCTTCAAAAGGGCAAAGAGTTCAAGTGAGATAGAAATTCAAGATTCTCCTAAAGTCTTAGAGGAGGAGCCTGCTCCTGAGATTCAAAGGGAGTATCCAGAAGAAATCATACGTGAAAGCCAAACTGCTCCAGAAGAGAATCCCAATGACAACAGCAAGAAGAGACCACTTTGGGCTAGGAAGATGATTAAAGAAGTTGAGAATCATACAACACCCAAAGGAACTTTTAGAGAAAGTAAGAGACCCAAAAGATTCTCAAGCTATGTTGCCTTAATGAATGAGATCATTAGTTCAGAACCAACTAGTGTTACGAAAGCTCTCAAGCATCAAGTGTGGAAAGATGCAATGACGGAAGAGTATCAGTCCATTTTGAAAAATGATGTATGGGATATAGTACCTAGACCAAAAGAGAAATTTGTTGTCTCTTCCAAATGGCTCTTCAAAATCAAACATGCTGCTGATGGCAGTATAGAAAAACACAAGGCACGTTTTGTGGCCAGAGGTTTCTCACAAAAGGAAGGTATTGATTATGAAGAGACATTTGCACCTGTTGCTCGGTACACCTCTGTGAGAGCAGTAATAGCTATTGCAGCAGCTAAAGGCTAGAAGATCCATCAATGGATGTGAAAATTGTCTTCCTGAATGGGACCATTGAAGAAGAAGTCTATCTAGAGCAACCTGAAGGTTTTGTGATACATAAAACTAACTCACATGTATGCAGATTGAAGAAAGCTCTATATGGACGTAAACAGGCTCCCAGGGCCTGGTATGAAAGAATTGACAGCTATCTTTTGGGACTAGGATTTTCCAAGAATGATGCAGATCCAAATCTTTATTTTAAGGTAATTAAAGGTGATATGCTAATAAAATTTTATATGTTGATAACCTGCTAATCACAGGAGAAGATCACCTTATTGCTCAAGGTAAAAAGGACCTGACTTCAAAATTTGACATGAAAGACTTGGGCATTTTACATTACTTCCTAGGTTTAGAAGTTTGGCAGAAATCAGATGGCATCATCCTAAATCAAGGAAAGTACACTATTGATATTCTGAAGAGATTTGGGTTGTTCGACTGTAGACCCATGTCTACACCTATGGAAACCAACTTACACAAATTGAAAGAAGTAGCAGAAGAATCAAAATTTGCAGATCCTACTCTGTATAGACAGATAATTGGATCATTAAAGTACTTGGTTAACACCATACCAAATATTTGCTATGCAGTGAATGCCCTAAGCCAGTTCATGTGTGAGCCAAAGGAAATTCACCTTGTTGTTGTGAAGCACATATTGAGATACCTTCAAGGTACTATTGGATATGGTCTTAAATACAGGAATGTCCAACTAGATTTACATGGATACTCTGATTCAGATTGGGCTGGAAGTGTAACCGATCGGAAAAGCACATCAGGATGTTGCTTCAATTTAGGATCGGCTGTGATCTCTTGGATCAACAGGAAACAGTCTTCAGTGGCACAAAGCTCAACAGAAGCTGAATATATTGCAGCCTCTATGGGAGCAAGAGAAGCAGTATGGCTCCGGAAATTGCTTGTGGGATTATTTGGTGAGCCCCTGAATCCTACTATTATCCACTGTGATAATCAGAGTTGCACTAAGCTTTCAATAAATCCAGTATTCCATGATAGATCTAAGCATATAGAGATCCCTTACCACTATGTGAGAGACATGGTAGAAAAGAATGTGATCCAGTTGGAGTATATTAGTACAAATGATCAAACAACAGACATTCTCACCAAGCCTCTCTCCAGAGTTAAAGTTGAACACTTCAGGAAGAAACTTGGTATGGTTGAAATGTAAATTGTTATTGAGATTGAGATTAAAATTGCTTTGTACTAATGTATTTAAAAGATGTTTAATGTGTAAACTCTTTTGTCATGTGTGTGACTCCATGACTTTATGGGCCCTCTCTCCCCTTGTGTACATTATTGAAAGGTGACAATCGTTCTGATAATGGACACTTGTATTTAACATTGTTAAGTGACGACTCTACAATGATTAATTGCACTATCATGATAAATATCATGTGACTTGATATCTGTGGATATGTCATGATAGTATCTTGTGGACATTTTGATAGATATCATGAGACTTGATATCAATTGAAGATCATTACGATCCTTATGAGATAATCATGGTGGATAAATATATCCGTGGATATGCCATGATTTATTATGGTAGACATCATGAGATTTGATGTCAGTGCACATACCATAATGAAGATGTGTTATGAAGAATGTCATGTGACTTGACACTTTTAGGAGCATTTCATATCTTCTGATATCACGAGTAAGGTGATATCACTATATACTTGGTTGGAGTTATCTTCCCTAGCTAAGAGGGAGTGTTGAAACAAGATAGCTTCGGTCAAATATAAATGATGATTGAATTTATTCATCATCATCATTTATATCAAAATCGCTACATCCAAGCATAGTTTCGATATGTATTTTTGAGGATATAAATTGTATATATAAGTCAGATCGAATTCCAGATTGATGACATTTAAATATAAATCGCCCTTGCTAAATCGATTAAGTTCGGTTGTCTTAAGTTAGACTAAGGGACACTAACTAAGACACGTTCGCTCATGAGACGTGTCTCTCATGAGACACGTCTCCCTAAAGACGCATCTCTCTAACATGGGACGTGACTCCCCCTCTCTATATTTATGGGAGTTCCAATCCTCAAAGCAGATTATCGAAATTAATAAATGTTCTGCAATTGAGGATCGACAATCAACAAAAGAAATTCAAACTTAGAATTCATAATACAGAAAATCAGATCTAGTTTGACATCTACTTCACAATTAAAGTTCATCATCCTGATTATAATCTGATTGATTTGATCAAATTTAACACACAACTAGTGAACAAATCTCACACTGTACAACAATCCATAAACCCAAAATCTGGACATTGCAACTTCCAACAGCCATGATCAATACCTTAGATCCTTACTAGCATATCAGCAAATCTCAGAGCAAAACCCAGAGCAAACACTGAATACCGGCAGCTTTTCTTTATTACAATTTTCTCAATATCCTTGACATATACAGCCAATAACCAACATACATGACATTAATGACAACAGCAACCAGTTAACCAGTTGACATCAATGGCAACACTTTCATACTTGCAACATTCTAATTATCAGCAATTGTATTGTAACACTGTACTTGAAATGCTTATTAGAAAGCATCAATCTCCCCAACGTTGAGAGGAGGGAGCAGTAGTATATTTTCCATTTCAACAATGGAGAAGCAAACTTTGATGAGGTTTCCATTCCAAGGTAATAGGCATCGGTAATAGGCATTCTCCTCCTAGGTGGGAAAAAAGGGCATTCTAATAGATCTTTGCACATTGTGGTGGATAAAACTTAAATTTCTCTCCTTGGTGGGAAAAATATGCATTCTAATAGGTCTATGTGCATTGTGGTGGATAAAAATTAAAAGTTCATCCTTCCAGATCTGATTTGTTTCTTGGAGACATCAGTCTTGAAACTTGGGTTGGACAGTTGAGCACCTAAGAAGAAGCCTGTGAACTACTCAAAAGGCAGGTCCAAGGGCCTATCAGTCTCTGGCTGGTTGCAGGTCAAAACTGTAAATGATTGGGGGTTGAGAGATGGGTTAAGAAATAGTTGGCATAGATAGGGAGATGGGGAAAATCTAGTCATAGCACACTACACACCTTCTCCAATGGAAAAAAAATCCTATCAAATCCTGTTGTGATAAATTTCATATGACCTCCTGCAAGGGTGGAGACCACCATATTTAAGAATACACTTGGCCTGGGCAAAATTCTTTCTATGAGAAGGCTTAAAGTCTAACCAGTCAGCCTCAGTAGCCACTAATCAATACCTAGTTGATAACTCACTTTAAGTTTGGAAACAATATGAACTGAGACAAAAATATCATATACTGACATATAAATATATTAAATTCAGATGTTTCTTCAACAAATCAAAGCCTCGATAAACACTGTAAGACCCTGAACATATTTCTAAAATAACATTATGTGCAGAAGAGGTTTCAATCTTTCTAAAGATGAACTTGATGGGAATAGTGCATAGAATTAGAGAAATACAGTTGCCCTATGTTAATATGCAAAACCTGCAAAGACTTTCAACCTGAATTTGTCAAAGATAAATTGTTCTTTCCACAAACCCAAGTAAACCCTAGATGGCTAATGCAAACTCACACACAGCGAAATGCATTTTTTAAATTTTCCTTGGAAACTGGTCTTTTAAAGTAGTAGAATTGCATTGTTTTGAAACAAATTTTGATGGAGGGTGGGCAACTTAAGAGTTGGCATATGCCTATTAATCCCATCATCATGGAACAATATAGCTTGGAAAGGAGGATGATCATTTGATCAACTTTCTATCAAGTATTGTTTAATTATTTCAAAATACATTTTGAACTTAAAGTGACTAACTGTAACCATAGAAAGCCCCCCATACAATAATAAGTATGATAATTGAGCCTTAAAGTTAGGGAGCTGGATTTTGAGCATCCTTAGTTTGAACACCTTTCCCTTTAGAGTTAACACATGGAGCACTACATGTTTCGCATCACCATAATTGTCATCAACTTGAATGTAGGTTGGGGAAGTGTTGTTGGAAAGCCTGGACTGTGGAAAATGCATTGAGGAATTAGGAACATCGAGGTCTTCTATGGAGTAGACTTTTCCGGAATAGGTGGGACACAAGAGAGTTCACGTTGCTCTGGTGGGAGGGGTGAAGATATTTCAAAAGTTTGACAAAAGAAAGAATAGCAGTGTTTAGATGTGAGCCACTGGGAAAAAGTGACAATGGGACTTCCTTACTGTGCTTATGTCTCTTGCTGGAGACCACATTCAACATCTTCTTCATCTAAACGAATTCACACATGAAAATGTTCCAAATTGGATGAAGATCTTTGGACTTGCGATTGGGGATTAATAGGCACAATGCTAAGGAATCAAAGCAAGGGTTTGGCCTTTTCTATCAAACAGTTGCAATTGCTGTATGTATGGCCTGCGAACCTTTAGAGACTTTTGAATTAACCTTACTTCATCTTAAGACCCATCCTTTGATATCCATACAGCAATGATTGAGAATCTTGTCTGCAATTGGATTTAACCTTGGATTTGCAATGTTCACAAATCTTTTGAGGTGCCTTGGATTTGATTGTCGACTGTGGCAGATCAGTACTATTCTGTTAGCGAATTGTAAAGGCAGATTCAAAACTAGTGGGTTCATTCAACATGGGTGTCATGCCCCCGAAATTGCAACCCATATATATAATACAAATAAATAAATAACAAAGCAAATATTAAATATATATATATAATAAAAATAAAGAAAACATATAATATATTAATATAAATATAAAATAATATCTAATGGCATGGACAAGGCAAATGTTGAACAGCAGCAAATACATTTCCTAAGGCAGCGATTGAAATGTGAAGGGAGGCAGCGATTAATACACAAAGGCTGTGATCCCCTTTCTAAAGAAGGCAGCACTTAACTAAGGGCAGTGATTCATATCATTGGCATTAATGATTAAGAATTAGTGAATGTAAAAGGCACCGCTTAGGTCTTAAGAGGGTTTTAGCAAAAAGGCGTGTCCCTCTTTATGAAGTCATCTCCCTCCATATGGTCGCCCCTCTTGGGGATTTTGCAAGGTAAAAAGGGAATGTAAGAGAGAGATGTAGGGAGACAACAAATAGGGACAGAAATAAAAAGTAGTATTTCCTGAGCATAGCAGCCAATACATTAATGTATGATACTCAGATATGGAATGGAGAGAATAAATAAGAAGTCTGAAATATATTTCTGAGTGCAGCAGCAGACATAACGAGAAGATGAAATATCATTACATATATATATAAATTCATATAAAATGCCCATGAGAAGATTGAAATCAATTAGAAATATACTATATCATTAACGATTATGCAATAATGATGCTTGCAGCAATTATTGAGTTTTAGAAATCGATCATCATAGGAAGAATACAAAGTATTATATATACATAATCTGCAGTAGATAAACAACAACAAAAGTGATCGACCAACAGCATAAGCTCTTACACATATACAGCAGATTAATCAGAGTAACAGTATAATCAATCCTGTGGTATGATGCTTATTTAATCAAATAAATATAGATATTAAACACTGATATAATAGCATATATTTACTGATATTATTAACAATGATATGATTCTAGTTTGGCAATAATTGGTCATGAAGAGATGAGGCAGGACTGCAAGGAGGGGGAACTATGAATGATTCCTCGCTAGGAATGCCACCTCATGATGATGGTTAAGGACCACATGAGGCCAAGGAGGATAAGGTGCTATCTTTGGGCCTAGGATTGAGGATCAAGGACACCCTATTATGCAAGGAGGGAGAACTGTGAATAATTCCTCACTAGGTATGGCACCTCATGGTGATGGTTAAGGACCATCGGTTAAGGACTACATGAGGCTAGGGTGGAGGACCAAGAACACCCTATTGCAGCCCCTACTACCCACTTGAATCAATTGTTGAAGTAAATAAAGAAGGGTCTTCAATCATAAGAGGAGGGTTTGGCATGATGGAGGAGAATGGTGTAAAGCCCTCACTAGGTACACCACCTCATGATGATGGTTAAGGACCATCGATTAAGGACCACATGAGGCCACAGAGGATATGTCTTGCTATTGGGCCTAGGGTAGAGGATACTTGGGGCACCTCATCACATCCTCCTCATTATGGTCGGGCCCGCATAGTCCTTGGGATTCGTTATAGTGATATATATAATCTCTCTTAGACCTAGAATTAAATGTATTTCATGGATTATGTCTATCATATCTATCTAATATGGTTGCAGGGTTCCATAACCAGATTTACATCATCTCAATTTTGAGTAGGGAATTATATCTTTAACTATAATCTGCTATTGGTTTCATTTGGAATTGTGATTTCAGGGCAAAGTATAAGGTGATCCCAAATGGGGACATTACAATGGGGTCATCTAGTTGGAGGGGTTGACTCCTTTGGAGACTCATAAAATATAATAAAAAATGAAAGTATAGGTCTGCCTCATGCCATACATGAGCTAATTAAGCCCTTACGTGGCTATGAATAGTGATGGTTTTATCTAGTTGCTTTGTCCTTGATGTCAAGGAACACATGGTCATTGTACTTTGTCCCATTATGGGTGGTTTTTCTCTGATGCCACCATTTGTTCATGGTGCCCTTAATTTTTGATTGGTGACCTGCACAAGGGGTGGCACATATGGATCTGATGATTAGGAGTTAAAGGATAAATGCCTAAGGGAGAGAGTAACGCCATAAAGGGAAGCCTCCCTAAGGTTTAAATTGTATTGGAGTGAGGTATGGTTTGGAACAAAAATGTGTTTAAAAAATGTATGTTTTAATGGGAAGTGATGGTGGCTAGGAATTGTGACAATGATGAGTGATTAATTAGGTGAAAGGTTAGAGAGGTAAAAATAATGCTTGGGCTTGACTTGCACTTCCACTTTGTATATGGTGGGTAGTTTGTCAATTCATAACAAAAGCATGTATTTTATAAGAGATATTAGATAGTTAAAATCCCAAGTGATATTAGGTATATAATGTTGAAATAGACTATGGTAGATTTAGTCAAGGATGGGTGGCTAAGACGTAACAAAGATAAATGACATGGATGGGGTTTCATTTGGACTCGACCTTTTGCCAGGTGCATGCATATAACTCTTGTATGAGAAACTTCATGGGTTAGATAATAACTGAGCTTACGAAATATGGTACCATTGGCACCCCAAGAAATGTTAATTATTTGCTTAATCATAGTTAAATTTTGTAAGGTACTGGTTGCTCTAAGTCCACCATTCTTCTGATTGTGTTGGGGAGCTCTGAGATACCTATGTAGAGAAGGAAAGTAGAATTTTCATCAAGATTAACTGCAATAATGGCCAGAAGATCTGCTACTCCATTTTGGTGTCTCCTTTTATGTCTAAGGATAGCTTCAACCATTATATATATATATAGGCTAGTTGTGGATTATTTAGGGGCCCATGCCTACAGAGAGAGCTCATACGGACTGGCATATAGGCCTTAAGTCCCAGAGAAAGGGCAAAAAGAGGCTTCAACGAAGCCATAAACAGAAAAAGCTTCTATATATATATGAAATGTAGGAATCATAAAATTTAGCTTGCATTACCATTTATATAGATAACATTTTCATTTTTTGACTATTACAATTGTGTCGCTTATTGTTTGCATGCAGCTGTGCAGGTCTAATGGACGAAAACTGTAAATATTTCAATAGCATGAAAATCTCCTAGCACCATGGCTAAACGACAGTCAATGTGAAGGTTTATTTGTTCACGTCTATGACAGCAGGATCAGAAATGGGTTAATCTGTCTGATATTTGTAGTTACGTGAACCCTTACCCACATGTATGTCAAACATGGAATTAAAAAGAAGCAGAATCTGTTTGACAAAATGCCTCAAGATGCAAATGCATAGTGTTGACTTATTCTACACGTACTGACCTAATAATCAACATTTAGTTGCAGAGAAAATAAGCAATACTAATTAACCGTATTAATTGAAATTAACTTGTTCTGGTCAGTGCTCTCTCTTCAACCAAAGCACGATAGGAAAGGTGTCAGTTATATTTATTTCCTTTGAGTTTTTAACAGCACCAAAATTCAATGAGGAATTTTGTCATTAGGGTTTATTTTGAAGAAAGCAGAGCTCTGTTAACAGAGCCAAAATGCCATAATGCATTCCTTCCTCCACTCGAATACTGATATCTTTAACAAAATTGTCACTTAAGGGAAGAATGGCATGTGCTGTAATAAAAAAAAAATTGGGAACTTATGACAAAAGCTAGATGAGCATTTCAAAATTAGTGTAACGACATAACGCAAAAACCATTGCAGGTGCAAGTTTTCAAAAGTAAGGTTGCAGGGTTTTACCTCCACAGAAGTAGATGTCCTCTTAAAAGCCCAAAGATTGATTTGGGCAATTGCCAGAAAACCAAGACCGTAGGTGTTTGTCGAGCAAAACAAAAACCCACGCAGATAACACAATTTCAGAAATAGGTGAAAAAAACCTCTTACTTGTCAGCAACAAATTTCCAATTATTTTTACTACTGCCGATAAAACAAGTCTTGGCTTCAAATATTTTGTAACAATAGAATTTTATTTTTCTTATAATATAAAGATGTAAATAATATTAATTATACTATTTATATATAAATAATTCATGTTCTTTGATGGCACGTTTCAACCATCTTATATGGTGCATGGCTCTCCTTCCAATTCCATTATTACCACGCAGTGGCTAATACTAGTCTTTATAGTATTATAATTATTGTTTTCTAGATTTGAAAAAAAAATGTAAAATTTTATTAATGTGAATAAAAATAAATGTAAATTTTGTTAATTATAATATTTTAGTATTATTAATTAATTATTCCCATGACTTAACTCTAATCCTAACTCATATCTTAACTCTAATTCTATCCAACTCTAATCCTAACTCTAACTCTAACCCTAACAATAAATTTTAAACCATTATCCTAATCATAGACTTATCTCTAACCCTAACTATGATCATAACATTATCTATAACTATAAATCTAATTTTAATCATTAACTTTTAAATAAATAATATATTTAATAAATGTTATATTACTAATTAATATATATTAAATAAATTTAATAAATATAATATATACTAAAAATAATTAAAAGATAAATATTACATGTTGACAATTAATATAAAATTGTTATATATTAAAATGATTATTTATTGCAAGTTGTTTATTTAGAAAGAGAGAAATAAAATATATTATATCAAATTATCAAGTTTGAGATTTAATTTAAATTTTTATTTTAATTGTGTAAAATCAAATGTTGATTTATGGATGTGTTTAATTTAAATCTTATTTTATTATTTTAATAGTGTGAATCCAAAAAAAATAAAAATAAGTAACATTTATTTATTTTAGAAAGATTTAATGAAATGACTTTATTGACTTTAGAAAGCAAAAAATGAAAAGTCATTCTTTAAAAAAATGTTCATCAAATCATATGCACAAGAAATAATTCTTATAATTTGTAAAGTTAAATATTTTGCAAGTTGACTTTACAAAATTGAATTTTATTTTTTTAAATATTATTTTGATTGGTTGAAAACTAAATTATTAATAACTAATTAACTATAAAAAGCAAAACTCATTGCAATAGTACTATGCCTACCACAAGTACTAATAAATTAAAAGATTTTATCATATATTTTGATTATTCATGATCAGTGGGCATTCATGATTGATTTTATCATATATTTCAATAATTCATGAGTAGTGGGCATTCATGATTGTCACTTTAGACTATATTTAACTTTATTATTACTGCATAGAACTATTATTAACACATAATGCATTGCAGTCAATGTTGTCACATAAATCGTTGTTAATTTCTTCACGATTTCTCTAATAGCTATATTTTCTTCTTGATTTATGTTGAATGTAATATAATGCTTAAATTTTTGTGAAACTTGTACAAGGATCTCAAATATTTTAGCTAATAGAATTGTAGAAACCAATTCCACAATCAAAGCAATAATATAACTAGCATACCTACATTTAGAAAAATCTATGTAAAATACGCCGAGAGATATCTTTCTCAAGGTGCCTATTTTAAATTAAATTTACAACATATAAATATAATAGGGAAGGATAAAATAAAATATTCAAATAGTATTTCCAAAATATTTTTAAAATTGAATTTAGTCATAGATAAAATGTATAAATATTTTTCAAACATATTTCAAATAATTATATTTTTATATTTCAAAAGTACTTTCTGTTGGTTAATCATTTGTGCACTGGAACTGTCCATTTTCACTATCATGAAGAATAGTTCGAACTTTAATTGTCACATTGGATTTAACGGCATGCAATGTAGGTATCCCATAGTCTGCATGTAACAACCTGAATGATGGCATGACCCAATGCACCGTGAATATGATGAAGTAGTTGAACTTTAAAGTAGCAAGCAACCATTCCTCAGGTGGTCCTGTGTGATAACTAATCTGTGATTGTCCCTTAAGAAATCTCATGAATTTTATACTGAGCTCATCACATAGAGTGTGTTTTTTAATGGTCATTGTTGGTTGAATAGTGACCTTCCAAATGCATCCTGCAAGGTAAAGATCTCAAACCTCATGGTATAGATGAACTGACCAGTCACAAAAATCTACAATCTCAATCTGAAGATTGTTAAATTTTACATCTAAGTTCATTTTCACCTTGGATTCATAGAGAAAATTAAAGTACATAGCATAATTATCAAATTCTTTTTGACTGGTTTTTGGTCCGTTATTGTTAATTCTATTCACCATCTTCTCTCTCAACCAATAACAAACACTCAACTCCTCTATACGAAGGAGGACATTGAATGGAAGACGCCAATGATACTTCGACAACCAAATGGACACCCATGATGTATGCACATTATGTGTCATCTTCCACACATAAAGGAAAAATATTATTTACTTTGACAATAGGCTATAAATAAGAAAAAATATATATTTTCCAACTAATGAGAAAATTGCATATAAGAGAGTAAACATTAAGAAAATTTATGATATCAAAGAAACTCAAAATATATTAAATTCAAGTACTAAAAAAATATTGAATATGTGAGAAGCATATGAAACATACCAATTTTTTTAAATTATGTAGTGAAATATGAAGAATCCATGTGGGTACCAAATGAATTTTAGATTTACTACAACTCATTAGAAATATTTGAAAAGCATCATAATTGTGTTACATTAGGAACATGTATTTGTTTAATTTTCAATGCATTAAACATGTCAGAATTGAAAGTAGCATAAAACTAAAAATCATATAAATATATTGCATTTAGAAATTTGAGTATACTCATTGAAACAAAATTGAAAAAAATATATTACATCAATTATCTTCTAAAATTTTCAGTCTATTTTCTTCAGCCTTTCTCTTGGAAAGTTGTCTACCCTTTTTCATTTTCTCATAATGGTCATATGTGAATGGTGGCATAATTCTTAGGCCATCTAGAGACTTTACACAAGATATGGCGATAAATGTCAATCTTGTTCTTTCTCTTGGTCCAATATCAATAGTGGCTTTTGAAAGAGTCAAACCCTGTGATTTGTGAATTGTCAATGCCCAAGTCAATCTTAATGGCATTTGGATTGTCCTCCCCCTCTGTATTG
This sequence comes from Sequoiadendron giganteum, assembly GCA_007115665.2. NCBI lineage: Eukaryota > Viridiplantae > Streptophyta > Pinopsida > Cupressales > Cupressaceae > Sequoiadendron > Sequoiadendron giganteum. The sequence goes on from CM021102.1 coordinate 373,171,047, forward strand.
TTGTAATTGGAATTGTTTTTGGGTTACAATCATCAAACGGTATTCCTGAATAGCTATCAAACTCAACCATTACATATGTTGGTGGTTTTGGTGGACCACTTCCAGGTTTGTATACAATATTTTGAATATATCCTAAAGCTCCATTTACAAGACCTGCTTGTATCCAAAGATTTGAAGTCAACATTACCCTAGCATCTTTACTGATCAATAATTCTAGAACACGCTCATCATTTGAGCATCCTTCTCTTGCATTAATACTTCCTGATTTTGTTGCAACACTACACATAACAGGATGCTTCAATGAGTATAACATTTTTTTGTTATGGTTATGAACATTATCATTTGTTGAGAACAAATGAACACCATTGTCAAACTCCTCATTGCTTGTTGCATCAATGGTAATAGTGGTTCTTGTCATAAGCAATCTCCAATCATCAATTGTTGGGTTTGCATCTCTAAGATTTGTCAAAAGTTGACGAAATCTCTGTTGGTGGATGTTTACTCCATCTTGTCTAAATACTTTATCTAAAGTAACCACAGTTTTGAATTCTTCCCATAGAAACTTAGCTCTTCTATTGCTATCATATGCTGGTCTATCATTAACAGGAGGCAACTGGCCCAAATCTCCAACCAAAATCATAGATATACTTGAAAGATAAACAATGAAATTTTTTATCGATACTATATACCTTCATATCTATAGAAATTTTATAATGGCCATTATTTGTATTAGAATATAAAATAGTCATTTTTGTTAAGCATACTCATTTGTATACCTGCAAAGTTAATGTTTGCATTTTGTGGGAATGCTTGTCGAAGTCAAGAATCTATGTTCTCTAGCATGTTCTGACCAATGAAGCTCATTTCATCAATCAAAATGTACTTGATGTGTGTTATCTCTTCTTGAAAGCTTGTTAGTCTTGCTCCTTCTAGTTGAGAAAAATCTCTTATTGGGATTCTCAATTTTGAATGTACTGTGGATGCTCCTATGTTGAATGATGCAACTCCAGTTGGTGAAAGTAATAGAAGGGGAGAACGACTTGGAATCGCTGCATTTTGAAGGGCTTGACTAATAGCACCAATTAGATATGACTTTCCCGTTCATGTTGTTCCTTGAATTATCATCAGCAAGGGTAATGGATTTTGATTATTATGGTAGTGGGCCATAATTATGTTGAGCGCCTTTCTTTGTTTATCATTGAGGTTTGCATAGTCTTGACATTGTGGTATGTCATCATGTTTGAGACACCCATGATCTCTCATGCTGCTTATGAAATTCATTGCTTGATTTGTGTACACTTCACCTTGGTATTCATTACACCAGTTTGTTTATCTATCAACATCTCTTCTACCCAACATATCTATTTTAGAAACTTTGATATTCTGACCATTATGTAGTTTGGATATTATTTCCCATTCATGCTTTGTAATATTCTGTTGAATAGCTTCATTGTCTTCAATTTCAGAATCACTGATGTTTTCAAAAATTTCTACAGTTTCTCTTCGCTCCACGTGCCAAGGGTTATAGTGAAATGACTCCCAATTTGCTATTATGGAAGCATTATCATGACCAATATCTCTTTCAACATCATGAAATGGTTTGTACAATAATAACTCTGATAAGCAAAAGTCAATCCATTATTTTGACTCACGTGGAGGAATGGATAAAAACCTAGGAAATACTCTGACAATAGCAGTTTTTTGTCTTGGCTCCCATTTGTTATGTCTTCTTCTTTTAATATTATATATCCATGATTTGGCTGCATCAATGAGTGCGACGGCTTCCATAGAAAAAGGCCTTGTTTTATATCCATCTATGAAACTTTTTGTCTGTTCTTCATTGTTCTCTTCATCATTTACACTTATAGGTTTGAACACCTCACGTGATACATTTAGATTGAAAAATATCCTACTACTCTCTACCAATGGAAGTTCTAATAGCATGTGGCATGTTTCTTGAGCTCCAATGTCTCTTTCTATAATAGTCTCTGTCAAAAGCCTTCTATATGCTCTTGCAGCTAAATCATCAGCGTTTTCTATGTTTGGAAGACGCATCAACATCTGGTGGTATGTTTCAGAGCTTTTCTCTGCTTTTGCTCATACTTTGCAATATATTTGATCACAACATGTTTGGAAAGAACAAGTTTCCAATCTATATTTGCTCTCCACAATTGCAATATGTAGCGATTGTGTGAGTTTACCCTATCATCATTTCTGGCTGGCTCAATTTTTTTTTCACCCTTTTCTATGTCTTCATATAATTTGGATCCCTCCAAATTCAATGTCCAAGGAACATTATACCTAAAATCAATACAAATATGTTATCAATTTTAGTGCTTGAGAATTATATTATATTTCACATTGATATAAGTATTTTAACTTGTTTAAATAGTTACCTGCAAACCATTGTTCCTCTCTTTTTTTGTAGGCATGCACCTTCCCTACACATTGTGTGTTGCTCTACACAGTTTAGGACCTCTTCATAGTCATGGTCAACATCTATCTCTGCAAGTTGTCTTGTATTTCTAAGACATGGATGCTGAGAAATTTTTTGGAATGCCTTCAGTTGGAAATAAAAATATATTAGTTATATTATAGACTACAAATAGTTTATTGAATATATTGAATGTATACATCCAATTTTTTTAAACATACCTGCATGTTTCGTTGATGTGGATCCTCTCTAGGATTCCATGCATGCACAATACAATGGAAATATCTTTCAGCACTTTTGCGTTTCTCTTCATTTGACCAATCAATAATGTCCATATTCGGTGCTCCATGTATCCATATGAATCCATGTACATGTGGTGAGCCCCTATTTGCCACTCATATTTGCACCAGTAATCTTTAACATTCATTCCTTTTTCCAGTATTTCTTTTCTGAATATTGAATGTCTCAAGTGCATGTAATGTGTGACTATACGAGGATAGTCAATGACATTTTCTTTCCGCCAATTTTGAGCCTCCCTTGGAGTAGTTGGTTGTGTTCCTGGCATTAATGCATGCAAATCAAGCTAACACATGTCTGCAACACTTAAGGTGAAGAATATTGTAGGAGAACCTATTTGATGAAGCATATCAGTCAATTTTGCACTACATTTTGTCTAATACGACCTTGTACCCCTTAATGTTGTTCCAAACCACATCAACCTATCAACTAAATGGGAGTGTGGCATGTTTTCCAAATGTTCACGCAACTCATTGATGGTGATTGGCATGTCTCAAAAAATTCTTTTTAAAAATACAGCAAATGAATTTTGTGCGCGATGTCTCATTATCATGTTCATCATGAAATATCTAAACCTTGGATGAATACCAAAGCGATGATCCCTGTACCGCAATAGGTGCTTGAAAAATTCATGTAGATGCACTTGCCTCATTCATGGTTCTAACCAATCACATTTACCATCAGGGAACAATGTTGGGAATGCCATATCAAGTAATCCTAGAGTGGCATATTCATTTATAGGAGATGTTCCTATTCCTGGCCAATCCATCAATGTTGTCGAATTTGCATCAGGGTTATTAACCCATGCATGAATCAATTCCATTTCTCTTCAAGAATTAGGCAGTCTAGAAGCCATTGATGTTGTGTGCTATATTATATTACCTTGATCTATCTCCATGACTGGACCAACAAATATGATTTTCATTTGTATCATAATCAAATTCCATATGCACTGTCTACAACCTGTTGAAAATATTTTCATCTGAATTTCTCGACAGATCATTGAGAGAATTTTCATCAATTCTGACATCTGAATAAAACTTGTCATGCTCTACTTTGTATTTTAATGCCTTACACACATGATCTCTATTGACTGTAAAGTTATAATTTGTGCCACGTTGATCCCTTATTCGAACAATAATGATTGGCAAACTTTGTATTGAATGTGGCAAATTTTTTGAAACATGTTCCATATTTTGGGGAAAACTTATTGTGTGTCCTTTGTATTTATACTAACCACCTATTGCATGTGTAACTTGTAGTATTGGGTTGACACGTGCGATCAACATTTCTTCAACTTGAGTTAAATTTGCAAGCTCCTCTGGTTGTGGCCCAAGATCCATATTATTTGAAGCAAAAAATCTATTATTTCCTCTCTCCTTTCGACATCTATCACATACAAGACCTTCAGAGGTATGGCACACTTTCATTCCTAGATAGCATTCTTGACAAACATAACACGTGTTTGGTGCTCTAAAACTATCTAATTGATGTCGAAATTGCATTTGGAATCTATGGAAATCACTTTGAAGCATTCCATTTGGGTTTGGTATGTTTTGTATATTTTCATGTAAACCTAAATTCATCCCAATCTGACTTTCATGATGAGGTGTTTTTAACACATGTTCTATTGATCCTGAATTTTCATTTGCTCGATTGATGTGTCTTTCACTTGACTGGGTATCTATTTGTTGCCTTTCTTCTCTTTGAAAATGAGAAAGTGTATTAGATGTTCGTTGGCGACTATTCCTAATCATATTTCCTTCCTCTCTATTTTGAAATTCTAATTCTTCTATTGTCACTTCTGCCCTTCGTGTAGCATATCTTTTCCTTTCCACTTCGTTAAGCCTTCTTCTTTCCTCTTCCCTCTCAATATCTATCATTTGTTGTTGTTTTTGTCTTCGATATTGCCGCCTTTCCTCCTCCGATTGAGAATTCAATCTCGGTCGAACCATAGCTACAAAATATATTATATTTAATATCTAATTTAATTTTGTTGTAGCAAAAAAACTTGGAGTTCAAAATTTGGAACAAAATAAAGATAATCTAAACTAAAATAAAAAAAGGAACATCTCTTATCATGTAACACTTTCTAATCATCTCTTATTGAAGCAAATTTGAACTTGAAAAAAGTATATTACATCAATTATATTCCAAATGTTTGAGTTTATAATTAAAAAAACTATTACAATAATACTAACTACACCACAAAAGGCAACCATTGTCATTATGCACTATTTAAAATGGTGGAACAATCTTACAACTCATGTATTATTATCAATTCACAAATTTTAGTAAATCATCAGATTTACTATTATAAACAACTTTGAACTTGATATAAAGCCAAAAATCACATCAACTAACTTAGAAATATCCATTGAGTTTATTTAGAATGTTTGAAAACATTGTTAACAAGAAATACATTCAAGCATTTGAATGTAATGAAACCTAGAGCTTAGCAATTGAATGTAATAAAGCTTTGCTTTCAAATGAATAATCATTTTTTTTTGCTTTTATGACAGTGCACTTAATCCTCTGCTCATCATTATAAGTCTCTATTTTCACTTGAAGTTTAAATATGTATTTGTTGAAAAGGACCTATTGTATAATGCATCCAAACTTATCATCGCCTTGTTCTTCATGCTTCAAAATGTTCAATTATTTTGCCGTAATGCCCATAATTTCTTCTGCCGCTTCTTCAAAAGCACTAATCCAAGTGAAAGCAGTATGATCTTGCACTTTGCATTGAAGTATATATCTATAATCACATTCAGGGAAACTTTTATCACATCTTCCACAATACCAATTACCATTTCCATTAGTGTTCACCTTCTTTTTGCATTGCCTACCTCCAATTTTCAAGGGGCAAGCTGTATAACAAAAATTGTCTACCTTTATGAAAGATAAGGTAGCTTTTACCACTATCCAATAAGGTTTATTAGATTTACCAAGTTCCTCATCCTCAATTTGTGTGATACTTTTTAACATTTTATCTTCTATTACAGATGAGATTTCATTTGTAATAGAATGAGAATTGAGATTCTTCCCTTTTGTATACAACCACAATCTCAATCGTTGTGACTCTAGAAGATCTGGATTTATAAGAAGTTGGGTTGTAGTAATTGTTCCCATAGATTTTCCACCAAAATCACTAATTCGTCCAGCCTTTATAGCAAGAATGGGAAAATTTCCTAAATCACACATTTCTTGGAGTTGTTGGCCTTCTTTATTACAGAAACCACCCCACATTGTTAACTCCACCATACAACCTGATATGTCTTTCAGTTGAAGGGTTCTTTTCTGATTTTGTGTGGCATTCTTTCTAAATATTGTGTTTGTTGTGTCAATTGACAAAACAACACCAATGATATCAACCATAGTATTGCTTTTCATGTTCTCAATTTCACTTATTAGTATAAAATGGAATTGTTGTTCTGGTATAAAGTTATGCTCCTCCAAACACAACTCAACTATCGAATTACTTTCTAATAAAATTTCCCATTCATTCTTTAAATGGTTGAAATTCTTTTGTGCAGGTTTGAGTCTTCCTTTTGAGATGATAAACACTTTCCCAGTTTCTATGCGATCATAAAATTGTTCTACAACTGCATTAAAACATGTTACTCGTATTTCACCACCATCTGAATCAACCAGGTCAAAATTGAAATTTTTTCCATCTCTTTTTGCATTGTTAAAATGACGAAGTTGAGCCTTTGTAGTGACTCTCGCCTTTATTGACCATCTATAAAGGTATGGATTCAATGTTGCAATAGGAATGGTTTTTGTAGGAGGTTCATTTTTCCCAACAATTGGGTGATCATATGGATTATTGGTAGGATTCATGCCTGAGCCATCATAATATAAGAAAAATATTATTAAATAGAATTGGAACATGCCCACTTTAAAATGGAAGAGAATGAAGTTTGCACAAATTTAAACAATTTCACGATTTCTATAAGAGAAAACAAAAATTAAAATAATAAAATGTACACAACAAAAGATAACTATTGTGATTATACACTATTTAAAATAGTGAAATAGTTGTACAACTCATGTGTTATTTTAAAGAGCACCTTATGTCCAAAGGTATGCAAAGTAATTTAATACATTTAATTTAACACAACTTATTTACTTCTTGATCAAATAAATAGTTGATATATGATAGTTGAAATTATTCAATTAGACTTATAATATGATGTCTAAATGATACAAAATTCATATTCGATGACCTACAACAATATTATTCCTCTACACATTATCCAAGTACACTTGAAATTCTTCAACAATATGAGAGGAATCACCTTCCTCATATTGTTCATCATAATACAACTCTTTCAAGAAGTTGCAAAATGCAAATACCTTTTCAGAAGTAGCACGGAGTTTTTTAGCAGTTCGGTTCATTGATACAATATCTCAAAAATTGATATTTTGTGCATATATGCTTGTTAATTCAAGTTTCTTTACAATTTTTTCACAGTCATCTAAAAAAGATCTTCGCAGACTTTCAATATGGGTTTAGTTAAATTCGTTTGATCTAATTGACACATTTGACATCAAAGGACTTGACACAGAAGAATGATTTTGCGCTTTGTAGATCATTTTGATTACTTTCTTCCACAATATTTGCCATGACCTATAAGAAAATCCACTAAGATTACTATTTATTTAAACTTCGAAATAAAACCAATATATCTATAGTCTTTCAATAGTTTTAATTCTAGTTGTATTTCCATTAGATTGAGCTAAAATTAATTGAAATCTTACCCTAAAAAATAGCTCCTTTTTTAGTTCTATTTTCAATCTTAAATTTTAGTCTTACATATAAATATAAAATTTATAAAAGCACTTAACTATAAAACAATTCTATTGTTTTTCTTCCTATTTAAACTCAAATAATTCATTTATAAAATTACTTTCTTATTTACTTGATTTCTTAATTTAAACCTTCAAAATAATATTGAAATTATCATATTGTTTATGGAATTTCTATTTTTAATTCTTTACAATTTAATAGGAAATATTGCATCTACCAATTTAGAAAACATTTCTCACCAATTTTGACATAAAGAATAAATATTGATTAATTATTTTATTATCATAATTTATATTAATGATAATTTATAATTTAAGAGTTTATGACTTTACTATGAATAAAATTGTTTACTTTACCTTATTTTATTAAATAATTCACTCTTTTTTGTTTTCAAAATTAAAAAAGAAGATTTGAACAACATAAATACTTTTATGGAGTGGAGCTCATAAATTTGAAGAAAATTCTTTTATATAAGAAATTAAAATCTTATGCTAAAAAATAATTATTTTTTTAGTTGTATTTCCATTAGATTTAGCTAAAACAAATTGAGATATTATCCTAAAAAAAGTTCTTTTTTTAGTTCTATTTCCATTAGTTGTATTTTCAATCTTAAATTTTAGTCTTAAATATAAACATAAAATTTATAAAAGCAGTTAATTATAAAATAATTCTATTTTTTTACTTCCTATTAAAATGTATAAACTTACTTTCTTATTTACTTGATTTCTTAATTTAAATCTTCAAAATAATATTGAATCCTCATATTGTCGATGAATTTTTTATTTTTACTTCCTTACAATATAAATTAATTAAAAAAAAGATACAAAATATTACATCTATCATTTAGCAAAAATTTATAAACTCCATTAATTTAAACTTCCAAATAAAACCCATATTTCTATACTCTTTCAATAATTTCAGTTAAAATTAATTGAAATCTTATTCTAAAAAATAGCTTTTTTTTAATTCTAATTTCAATCTTAAATTTTTGTCTTACATATAAATACTCTCTTTCATCTCATTGTCTTCTTATTTTCTTCCTAGAATATATTTGTTGGAAGGATTTATTATTTTTGCAATATTTTGAAAGGTGATAGGATTTTTTTGGCTAAATAAATTTAACTATGAGATCTAATAAATTTAACTAACCTTTGACCTTTGACCTTCCACTCTTCCACAATATATAACATTAGTTTTGAAGCACTACTTATGCTTTTAAATTTAATTTTATTTCTACATCAATTTTCTAATTGACACATATTTGTTGAGCAATTTTTTTGTTCTCCATTCTTGTAGATCATTAACCTATTATATCAAAAAATATTTTGTAAATTAATTATAAGAATAGAAAAATCAAAGTAGATTTAAATTAACCACTAAAATAATTATTAATTAACATAAACTTTATCAAAACTAACATTAGTTTTAAAGCCAGACTTTATGCTTTTATTTTTTTCTTTAGATTTCTTTCAAATTTATTTTTTCTACCACAAATTAGTCAAGTATTGAAATTTTTTTAAGTTACCAAAACAATTAAATTATATTCCTTTTTTTTTTTATCAAACTAATGAAATATATTTTAAAAGTTATTTTAAAAAAAATTTAAGCATCATTCACAATGTCTTTATAAAAAAATATATTTTATTAATTCAATTTAATGTTATTATAAATATTCAAGCTTTGGATCAAATTTCAAAAGTAAATATTAGGCATGTTAATTTTGTTTTAATATTTGAAATATATTATAAATTAATTAAAGTAGATATTCAATTTAATTAATTAAATTTTAAAGTAAATTAATTTATAATTTCACAAAACTATTATACCCATATATTAATTAATTGAAGGTAAAATATCTAATTAATTGAAAGTAAAATAACTAATTAGTAACAAAGCATATATGGAAATTAGTCAAGTTTTGAAAACATTTGAAATTATCAAACAAATTAAATTGTATTCCCTTTTTATTTAAAAATTAGAAATTAACTAATGTTATCAAACTAATTAAATTCTATTCCCTTTTTTTTCTTATGAAACTAATGAAATATATTTTAAAAGTTGATTTTTTAAAAATTTAAACATCATTCACAATGTATTTATCAAAAAAAATTGTAAGATAAAAGTAGATTTCAAAAGTCTTACCAATTAATTTCCAATTCATGTTATTCTAATAATTCAACCATTTATTATATTATATTATATTATAACATAATATAATATAATATAATATTCACATATATTCTATATTTTAAAAAAATGTGTAAAAATTTAATGATATATGTAATTTTATAGGAATATTTGAACTTTTCTACATTGACCATTATTTTTTAGTAATTTATGAAAAGTTGAAGTAAAAATAATTTAAAATTAGAAATTAACTCACCTTAAAGCTGGAAAGAGTCCTTCGCTGAGTGCAAAAAATTGATTGAGAGTTGATGAAGAAAGGCTACAATTCTTACACAATGGAGTATAAATGAGTCAAACTAATGAAATATATTTTAAAACTTAATTTTTGTAAAAATTTAAACATCATTCACAATGTTTAATTAATTAACATTTAAGGTGATTTATCTTCTAATTTGACCTCATTTTTTTCTTCCTTTTAAAATGTTTGAGAAATAATATTATTAATAGAATTTCATTTGTAAAAACTTAATGATATACGTAATTTTAAAAAATGATTGAAAGTTGATGAAGAAAGGCTACAATTTTTGCACAATGGAATATAAATGAGTCAAAATATTTTTGAAAAAAAAATGATTTAACATAGTTGCAAACTATTATCTTAGAATTTTAATGATTCAAACATTTTGAATATATAAAATATAATTTAAAATATTAAAAAAAGACAAAAAATTTAAATCCTATTTTGATATTTTAACTAAAAAAACAAAATATCTTATTATTAAAATTTCTTAGTAAAAAACTAAATCTAATTTTCATTCTTTAAACATAATATTTATTGTAAGACTGAAAATGATTCATATTTAATGTCTTTGTGGAAATCTGCACTTATTTAATTTCTAAAGATGAACATTACATGAACATGCCAAAGAAAGTTAGATCGTCTAGCCATTTTCCATCGTACAATCTATACACATGATTCTTTCTATGCTACTGTCATGCATTGCCGCTATACATGATTGTTTCTAAAACTTAAATTCATCACTATGGGTCAGTTACAGTTCTAATTGCATACCTGGATATCTACACCCCCAATTCGATCAAAATTTCTTTTGCAAATTGTTGAGAGATGGTGTGATAAGCTTCAGGAAGATTTATTTGAGACATGCCTGCAATTTCTCTATGACTATTTTGTTAAGGCTCAGGTAATGTGGAAGACAAGCTACGGGCTAATAAAAATCTAGCGACTCTTATTGTGGACGACAAATGACTTAAATCTTTTAAAAATGCATTCTTTCAAAGTGTATCAGCTATCTTTGGAATATGTTGTACCTGTAAGAATCTGGACAAAAATTAATGAGGTCCGTTTCAATTGAGGGTGGCTTCATACTATTTTAAGCGAAACTTCATTATCCTTCTGACAATTCTTGTTTAGGAGAGGCGGCTAAAATAAAAAATATCTTACCTTGTTAGGCGGATTTCATTTTTGCAATAAAAATTTTTGGAGACAAATTTGAAATTAATGTTAGACGCCAATTGTAGGGATGTCAAAAATGAAAAATCTCATGTTGGGCGAATGAATTAAGTTTGGAGGAAGTTGTGTCTTCAGTCATAAATTATAGTGTAAGCATGACTGCCATTTTTTAAATTAAATATGCCGACTTCACTACTGGCACCTGCACGTCAAATTTGATATCAAGAGTTTTTGTTTACACAGATTGTTGGCTGTCACTGTAGAACGCCTCTCAACGTAATAATAATTTAAGAGGAATGCTCTACCCGTGAATGCGAATTTGAATAAATCTAAATGCAAAATAAAGACAATTCTGATTACAAACATTGAAACCTCCAATGCAAAGCAATATTTACCAACATAATAACACAAAAGTAAGGGATGTGAAGAACAAATAAAGAAAAATCCATATTCCTCCCTTTTGAATGGCCATATACAAGCAAGAAACCTAGATTTATCAACTGGCCAAACGATATTCCTTTAGGTTGGAAATCTAAGCCAAGCAACAAATAGAATAATGCCAGCCAAAGGATCATGAATAAAGGAAAGGAAGCGCACCCTAGGAGACCACCTCAAACTCCTTCATTGCATAGCTAGATTATACCGCCAAATCTTCCCAATTCTTATAATGAAGACAAAACAAATAAGAAATGGCATAAGGAAGGCAGAAAGAGACCCAGAGGTGCACCCCAACCAAATCCAAGCAAGACCCAAACCAAAAAGGAACCAAGGGAGATCGAGGTGATATATGTCCAAGAGGAAACTAAAGAAGACATAAAACTACTCAAAGGGTTATTTTTGGTGGCCTTTTTATTTGAGGAAGACAAAGACAAGATTCTAAGCAGTGGAACATGGGAAATGGATGGTTGTCCTCTATATATGCAAAATTGGGAACCCAACTTTGATGTTAGATCGCATGAAGCTTATTCGAAGCCTAAATGGATTAGGCTATCTAATCTACCCATTGAATTTTGGACAGAATAATGTCTGGGGAAGATTGGCAGATCTTTAGGCACCCTCCTAGACATAGACATAGGTAGATTGGAACAAAATTCCTACCTTTATGCCAGAATCCAAGTGGAAACAATAAGGAGGATCCCAAAAGCTATAGCTTTAAAAACCAAGGAATCTAGAAGCAAGAACTAGAGATTGAAGTCAACGAAAACTATTGTCTAAAGTGTGGAAACAAGAATCACCCAATAGATTCCTGTCCAACACCCACAAAAATAGTCAAGGTATAGAGGAAAAGGGAGATTCAAGGGGAAACAATTAAGTCAAACAAGAACCTCACAAAGGTAATCGCCAAAGAGGTAGTTGTTGTTTGAGTAGATTCTCTAGCAGACAGTGAGAACTTGAACACAAACCAGGAACAACAAAGCTCTAAAGAAGAAGTTGTAATTGGAAAGGACCAAGAAGTATTTTCAAACCCTTCCAACCCTCCCCAAAAGGAGAGTGAATTCCTTCCATTAGACAATGAAGATGAGGAAGAATTTGATGAGCTAGATATTATAAAGCCAAGGAACATTACCTAGTCAGTAGCTAGAATGATGGAACCCTCTAATAAGAACAAAAAGAAAAGAGGGAGGAAATCGAAAAGACAAAAGCACGAAGAATTGCCCCAGGAAAAAGGTATTAAGAGCGTCTAGAATTTCTAGAAACTCAACATGGGAGAGGAGCACTCCTAGCCAAAAGCTCCATGAAGATAGTTACCTGGAATGTTAGGGGCCTAAATGCCCCTAAAAAAAGGCACTTAGTCGAGTGCTAGTTGGAAAAACTAAAAGCAGACATAGTCCTACTCTAAGAATCTAAATTTGAAGACGATGGTTCGAAAATATTCCAATCCAAAGGATGGGAAGAAGGATATGCCAAATCCTTTGGCATGGTTGGAGGATTGGGAATCCTCTAGAGGTCTAGCAAGGTAAATGTAGACATCAGAGAAAAACACCCCTTCTAGATGAAGTGTGAGATCTCTAGCCTAGCAATCAACCTCAAGTTTACACTGTACAATATTTATGGCCCTACAAGAGTGCAAGAGAAGCACAATCTATGGGAATCCCTTAGCCATTAGATAGCAACCAATAACAAATTCAAAATAATATTGGGGGGAGACTTAATTTTGTATTAAAAGTGGAAGAAAAACAAGGCAGATCAAATAAAATATCAACTTCAATGCATGACTTTGGGCACTTCCTATCAGAAAATAATCTAATAGATGCACCTACTAAAAATGGACTATTCACTTGTTCAAATAAAAGAGATGGTGGAAGATGTATTAAGGAAAAACTGGATAGGTTCCTTTTCTCCCAAGATTGGCTAGAAACTAGCTTCAACCTGGAAACCTTCATACTGCCCCTTGTTGGCTTAGACCACCTACCCATTAACCTTTCCATTACATCTGGAAGAAACCAAAAGAAGGGCGCCTTCAAATGTGAAAGTATGTGGTTCAGGAAACCGGAACTAATCCCTATCTCGAAAAATGGTAGAAAGAAGCCCCTAGATGTATGGGAACTAAAAGTTTCATCTTCTCAAGCAAGTTGAAAAATGTTTAGAGTAAGCTGTTAGAATGGAATAGAACTGTGTTTAAGAACATATTCTTGGAAAAAGAAAAGTTGGAACAAGCCCTAGATCTGAAATCAATTAGAGAGTAATGTCTCAAGGAATGTTCCAAAATGACTATATCAAAGAGAAAGAGCTAAAAGCATAATACAAAGAGATACTGGCAAGAGAAGAGGAGTTCTGGAGGTCTAACTCAAGAGAAATTTGGCTCAGCGAAGGTGGTGCCAACACAAAAAAAAATTCACAATACATCCAAATTAAACAAATCCTATAAAAAACATAACAATCATCCAGAATCAGGAAGGAAGAATAATAGAGGACATAGAAGACAACCAAAAAGAAGTTGTAAGGCACTTTAAAGACTTGCTAGCCCCACCAGATGCAAATGACAGTTGGAACCTAGGGGACTTGATAAGAAACATACCCAAAGAAATAATAGAAGAATATAATTAGATGTTGATAGCTCCATTCACTAAGGAAGAAGTTAGGAAAGACATATTCCAGATGCATCCAGACAAGGCCCCAAGCCTCGACAACTTCCCGACCTTCTTTTATCAAAAATGTTGGTACTTTCTAGAAACTAAGGTATGGGAAATTGTAGAGGATTTCAAAATTAAGAATTTTTTTTATCAAAGACATCAATAATATAGCCCTAGTCCTAATACCCAAAAAATATGAATGCACTAACATGGGGAACTATCGCCCTATCTCTCTATGCAACACTATTTACAAGATTATTTCCAAAGCTCTAGCTAACAGACTAAAGATAGTCCTTGATAAAATAATCTCGACCAATTAGAGTTGTGTCATTCCCAGTAGGGACATTATAGATAGCATTTTCATAGCAAGTGAAGCCCTACACTCAATAAATAAAGAGAAATTTCAAGGCATGGTAATCAAACTGGATGTAAGCAAAGCCCACAATAGGGTCAAATGGAGATTCCTAATAAAGGTAATGGAACAAATGGGCTTCTGCAAGGAATGGTTAAGTATGATTTACTACTTCCTATCAACAAATAGGTATTCAGTACTGGTGAACAACATATATTGTGGCTTCTTTGAAAGCACAAACAGGTTGAGGCAAGGTGATCCCATCTTGCCTTTTCTCTTTGTCATTATGGCAAAAGCACTCAGTAAAAATATAGAAAAGTTACATAATAATGTCGATTAGAGGGGACTATAAATTGCCCCAAACATGGATCCCATCACCCACCAACAATTTGTAGATGATACCCTCCTTTACGGAGAAGCATCAACCAGGGAAGCTGCCAAAATTAAAGATTGCTTGGGAGAATACATTTCAGCATCAAGTCAACAAATTAACAAAGAAAAATAAAAAATCTACTTCTTCCATACAAAGAAACAGGTGCAAAGGAAAATATCGAAACTCCTAGGGTACTCAGTGAGTGATCTACCTTGCAAATACCTAGGAGTTCCACTCTTTAAGGGTAGTATCAGATCCAAGTTGTGGGACCCAATAAAGGAAAAGTGCAAAGACAAAGCCTTAAGCTGGAGAGGTAAATGGTTGACCCTAGCAGGCATAATCACCATGATTAAACCAATTCTCTCTGCCATCCCCATCTATGCCATGACTAGTATGCAACTAACCACAAAGGCTGCACCTAGTATGGACAACATCCTAAAGCATTTTCTATGGGAAGGCTCAAATGAGGATTACAAAATCCCACTAGTTCATTGTGACAAAGTTTTCCAACCACAAGATGAAGGAGGTGTGGGGATCCACAATATAAAAGCACATAATCAAGCATTGGGAGCAAATCTCACATGGAAAATGTACCAAAAACCCCAACTCTTATGGTGTCAAATTTTGCAAAATAAATACCTCGACTCAAGGGAACCTAAAAGAATCCTAACAATTGAAAATCCTAGAGGTGGTTCCCATATCTGTAATTTTATGATAAACATCATACACGTGATCACAAACCATATCTCCTGGCAAATAAATAATGAGAGGAAAGATGACTTTTGGTTAGACTCTTGGGGGGTCACAAACCATTAATAGAATACCAAGAGTTAAAGGACCATGTACTAGCATTAAGGGATAGTCATGGTCAAAAGGTAATGGAGTTCATAGCATTTGATGGCAGAAATTGTTGGGTAGAATTTCAAGCATTCCAAATGGAGGAATCAACCAAAAAAAAGCTAGCAAAAATAATGAAAGAAAGGAAAGTATGCTTAAACCAGTTCAGGAGGACAAGATAATATGGTACAGAGACAAATCAAGATCATACTCGATAAAGCTGAGTTATAAGATCCAAATGGTAGAAAGAGAGAAATACTAGCCAAAGAAGCTATGTTGGGGTTGAAGGATACTCCCCAAAGTCGGTGCCTTCTTATGGACAATACTCCATAGAAGAATCCTTACTGGTGATAAGCTCAAATCCATAGGGTTGGAAGGCCCAAACTGGTGTGTAATGTGCAAAAATGATGAGGAGAGTGCAAATCACCTATTACTAAATTTCCCCTATGCAAGAAAGTGTTGGGATTGGCTTCAAAATAGCTTAAGGTGGACTACTGCAAGAAACAAAAACTTATGGGACTTCATACTTAGCTAGCCTATTCAGAAAAAAAGACTCTTTTTGGGGACTGCCATGGTAAGCAGCCCCCTCCATCCTAGCTTGGAACATTTGGAAGGAGTGTAATAGACAAATCTTTCAAAACAAGGCAAAAGAACCAAGGGACTTAATAGAAGACATAGAAAGAAATATCATAGAATTGTTGAAATCCCACATAAATTTGCAAAGGAAAACAAAATTCACAACATGAGATGGGGATCTAATGAAGATATGGGGAAAGCTAAAAGTTCCCCACTTTTTTCAATTCACCCCAAACCCGAAGCTGAAGAGAAAGAAGATAAAGTGGAGTCCACCACTGCAAGGAAGACTTAAGTTAAACACGGATGGTGCTTCAAAACGAAATCCAGGTAAAACAGGCATAGGATGTATTATAAGAAACTTGAAGGGTCCCATAAGCCACCAATAATGTAGCAAAAATTGAAGGGATCCTAAGGGGCCTCCTCCTTTGCAAAAATCTGAATATGAGGAATATAGAGATAGAAAGTGACTCAATAGTGAGCATAAATGCCATTGCTAGAGGTCAATCTGATGACTGGACCCTCAAATCCAAAGTTATTAGGATCAAGGAATTGATGGAAGAACTTGAAGTAACCTCCATAAGTCATATATATAGGGAAGCTAACAAAGTGGTTTATTTCCTAGCTAACCAAGGAATAGAACAAGATGAAGACATCAAGATTGTCCATCAGGAAGACTATGAGCCAGAACTACAAGTCATAATAGAAGAAGACCTTAAACTAGCATAAGAAAAAGGGAAGTAGATAAAGGAGGGGCCACTAGATCAACCAATAGGTAAGTATATTAAGAGGTATGTGCCTAAGCCAAAGACCCTCATTCCTAAATATCATTTAAGACCCCTAAACTGAATTTTTAAACAAGGTTAACCCGCAACATGACCTGGCCCCTAACACAAGAATTGTTGAGTATGAATATGAATTTGTAAATAATATCAAACTCATAATAAATATGTACCTTTTCAGGAGTCATTCGCTCCTAAACATGGCCTTAAACATCTATATGCAAGTCCAAAATCAGGCAGTGACATGCCAGTATCTTCAAAAAGCACAATGGAACATAGCACAGGTTAAGAATACAAAGCCTCAAGACTTGGATTAAATAGTCCTTCAACTAAGCCACAAACAATAGCCATAAGCAAGTAGGGGAAATCCAGTAGAAGAGGTCCTCGAGCTTTAGATGGTTTCTTAGTAAAATCTAGTCCCTCTCAAACCCCACCCTAGAATGTGACATTTTATCCAAAATAGCTTAAAATTGGAACCTAGTAATTCACATGCTACCTTCTAAAATAGACATCATAATTGGGTTAATGAGGTGCACTCAAAGTTCTCTTTTCTTTCAAACTCCTTTAACACACCAGACAAAAATATCCACAATACTAGAATAAATATTCTCTCAACCTTTATCAGAATCACTTAATACAAGGTATTAATGTCAATCTTGAATGCATGCTCAATCAATAATAGGGAACATGTGGTAACCCAGGCTAAAGTGGGAGATCAAAACCTAAGCTAGGGTTGGACCGTGTATAGGAGGTTGTAACAAGTTTAGAAATACCCCTGCTGCCTTAACTAGAAATTAACACGGTTATTATTTTAAACTAATTGGCCTCTTACTCTATTTAACTGACTCTTTATCATATTAAAGTAATGGACCACGACATTGGAACATAAACTAATTGGCCTTTTACTCTATTTAACTCAAGTAGGTAATCTTGAATAGGTGTGAAAGGAACTAAATTTTTTTTCCATTGTTTCGCCATCACCTAAAATAATAAAAGGCAAAGATTATAATTAATCACCATTCCATGGAATGGTTAGATACAAAATAAACAAACTCAAGGGTGGATCTAGGTACTCCTGTTATTCTTGTGCCCTACCCATAAAGAAACAAAATCCCCTAAAAGATGTTTCTACCACAATCTCAACAGTGTTTGAACTGGTTTAAAACATTCCCTAACATCTAGCATGATAAGCTATAGGTAAATGGCAACCAATTTTAAATTGGACCCACACCTAGATTCCAACTCAGCTTGGCCACTTCAAAGGGACTCACCGACATGAAAACATTATTAAGGTAATGAAAATATTTTAACCTAAACTAAAGTGTCATAGCTTTGTAACAAAAGTCACTAGAAAAGCTTTGAAGCTTTGAACTACATATGCATTGATATGGAACATTGCCCGTCTCCCAAATCTATGAGAAAAAATGTCTGAGGCTTAGTCCCTTCTAACCTGGGCTAAGCAACTTCCCTTTATCCTCTCATGTTCACAAAATTCTTTAAATGGTTGAAACAATTTAAAATACTGCGACCATTTTCATTTTGCAATATTAACTACAAAGCCTCACAGCTAAAACTTTCAAACAAAACATATTTTACTAAGTAATACAGCTTGAAATGTCAAGATAGCTAAAATAAAATCATGCTCATATTTCTCATAAAATAAAACATCTCGAAACATATAGAAAGGAACTTGGTTGTAGAAAGAGCATAAATTAAACCATATCTTGAAAACCATGTAGCCACAATATACCCTACTAGCAAACCCTAAATAGTAATACTGAAGGAACCGAAAGTAAAGAGCGACATTTAACCTTTCTTATAACCAGCTATATTATTATTTATAACATATTATCCACTTCATTGTCTGTAACATTTCATGGAAACAAAACGGTGATACTCACATCTATCATCTTAATCCATAACCCAAAATGCTATCTAAATTTAGACTTTCTAAATTATTACAATACCATAACAGGTCTTTAAATACGACCCATCATATCCACTTTTAAAGTTTATAATAACAAAATGATGTATCTTTAACATATACAATAGATACTAAGCTGGGATTGTACTGCAAACCCTAGTAGTCAAACGCAACAAACTGAGCCAGCCACTTAGAATCCCTCACTGGCATGAGTTGAAACTTCCTTTTAAGAAACTCATAGGAGGTCTTCGCATAGAAGTGATGAAGCCAACACCAAGGCTCGTAAATGTCAAGAATAAATGGAAGTAGCTCGGAATCGGGAAGAAGCAGGTCACACGAGCGGGGAATACCCTCACCAAGCCGAGTCACCGCCAATGCCACTTCTAACCCTTGAAGAAAAGTTGGTTTGAACATGTGACAAACCAATTGAGCTATAATCTCCTTACTGGCATGCAAATCCAATAATGAAGCCACAAAAATGAGAGATAACATCTGAGTTAACCTAGTATCTCTCATTGGTGGCAACAAATCCTCGACCCAAAACCATTTTCACTGCTTTTATGGTTAGTGTTGAAAATGAAGGTAAAACTGTAGTAAAAATGTAGCTTAAAATTTGTAAATCCTGTGTTACTGTAGATTCAATTTTAGTATTCTTTGTCACAATCTCTTGTGTATGATTAATCTCGAATTAGATCAATTTAATGTTGTAGAAAGTAGACAAAAGATTGTAGAAGAAATATAAGATATAATAGAAAGGACACAACATGTACATGGAGAAACCCTTTTGGGAAAAAACTCCACCAGAATTTGTCTTGCTTGTATTATTTGACCTTGAATAAGATTACAATAACATTGATTCAATTCTCCTTGGTATGCTTCCTTTGTTCTTCAAAAAATCTTCTTCACAACCTGCAATATTTTCTCACAAAACTCTCTCATACAATTGTTGCAATAATAAACAATATTCTTGCTTACAAACTCATAAGAGTTATAAGATATATAATCACAAAGCCTCTTGAGAAAATCCATGCCTAGGGTTGCCAAGTTGAGTTCTCATATGCATGCACAAGTCAAACATGAGTCTCTCTCAAATTTGGCTCCCAACACTGAAGTGTTATCCTTGTAGTTGTCAAAAATATCTCACTCAAGCTCATCCTCAAAGTAGGCGCCCAAACTAGGTCCCACTTAACTGATCATTGAAAATATATTTTCCATGCAATAATTGTAACTCAAAGATGCCAACTTGGTTTCCCAAGGTGGGCCCAGGTTAATATTTGTTAACTGAAACACATTTGTTACCGATTAATGCAAAACAATAGGCATGAATGATCCTCCATCTATTAACTGAATGTATCCACCTTTTATCTATCCATGCAACTCAAGTCACTGAAGTTAACTAACATGCAACTGAAGATAACTGAAACATAACTAAACTGAAGTGAACTGAGCTGAATTGAACCTCGTAAACATCAATCCCTATTTTATAGGAACTCAACATGCATAAATCAAAATCCCTATTTTTTAGGAACCTAAGATGCATTTCTAAAGTGTACTCAATTCACCAACTGGTTAACTAAACCAAGGTGCATCCCGCCTCCCATGTAGATTCCCATGTGCTCCTATTTTGTAGGAGCTCTCCTAAGGCGTCCCCACATGCTCCTATTATTTAGTAATAACTACAAATGTCAAATTAAATGTTTATTTCATTCCAAATTAATCTCTTCCTAATCCTAGTGTTGTGCAACACATTCCAAGGACTTAGAAGATACATAAAATATGTTTAGAATACAATTAAATGGCATCCTATTCCCAATATTCTCCCACTTGACATTATACATTGCAATTATTCTAAACAAGGAATCATTTTATTTTAAATCAAGTACATAACTCAAGGCTAATGGCCTTCCTGCACCAAGAGAACTTTTTCTGTAGGAACCAATTTCGTAAGATAATCTGCAACATTGACCAAAGTGTCAACTTTCTCAATCAATACCTTCCCATTCTCAATCATTTCTCACACAAAGTGATACTGCACATTAACATGCTTAGTATGAGCATGATACATAGGATTTTTGGCTAAGCAAATAGCACTTTGACTATCACATTCAAGTTTAATTTGCTTGCAATTAAAACCAATACCTTTCCCAAGTCTTTGTAACCAAACCGCCTCTTTGGAGGCATGTGTAACAACCATGCACTTTTCTTCTATGGTGGACAAAGCAACCGTGGGATGCCTTGTACTCATCCAACTAACCACAGCTCCAAACAAAGTAAACACATAACCACTTGTTGACCTTCGACTATCCAAGTCTCCTACCTAATCTAAATCAACAAAACCCTATATGTCCAATGATCTATGCATAATATCAATATCATTAGCACCATGATAAATCAAACAGTAATCAAAAGTACCTCATAAATATCTAAACATCCTCTTAACATAAGTCCAATGTTCTTTACTAGGGTTAGACATAAACCTACTTAGAACTCCCACTACTTGGGCTATATTTGGTCTTGTATAGACCATTGCATACATCAAACTACCAACTGCACTAGCATAAGGAATCTTAGACATTTCCTCATAATTAAAATTAGATTTAGGACTCATGTCTAAACTTAACTTCATGTCAAATGGTAAAGGAATATTAATTGGTTTACCATCATGCATGTTAAACCGTTTCAAAATGGTATCAACATAGTTGATTTGACTTAAGCAAAGCTTTATGTTACCTCTATCTCTGTTGATATCCATACCAAGGATATATTTTGCAGCCCCTAGATCTTTCATCTCAAATGTGTTAGAGAGTTGTGCTTTCAATTCTTTGATCATTACCTTGATGTTACCAATAAACAACATGTCATCAACATACAAGATAATAATTAAAAGTTGAGCATCAATTATTTTTATGTAAACACAATGATCTTCCTCACTCCTAACATAACCAATTTTTAATGCAAAAGCATCAAACTTCTAGTACCACATTCTCAGTGATTGTTTCAATCCATATAAAGATCTCTTTAACCTACAAACCAATTCCTCTTTTCCTTTTACAAAAAAACCATTAGGTTGCCTCATATAAATCTCCTCATCAAGATCCCCATGCAAGAAAGCATTTTTGACATCCATTTGCTCTATCTAAAAATCAAAAGCAACAACAATAGATAAAAGGAATCTAATAGAAGTTAATTTAGCAACAAGAGAGTAGATTTCATTAAAATCAACTCCCTCTCTCTGGGAGTAGCCCTTGGCTACTAATCTAGCCTTGTACCTTTCAAGATTACCATCTGCTCCAATTTTCTTTTTAAAGATCCATTTACAACCAATGGCCTTTCTTCCTTTGGGCAAACTCTCAAGATCCCACGTGTCACAAGTATCCAAAGAAACCATTTCCTCATGGATATCTTGTGACCAAAGCTTGTTCTCATCCAAAGACACAACTTCCCTGTAAGATCTAGGTTAATCATTAGTACTCAACAAAGCAAATATACAATGAAAATCAAGTGGGCTATACCTGCCAATGGGACTCCATTGTCTTGTGGATCTTCTTAATGGGGTTTCTACCTCTTCCTCAATATGCTCATCATGAGCATCTATCTCAGAATTCTATGAACTCTCCTCATCCAATCCATCCAATTGTTCTTCAACATGTGCATCTTCTTGCTTCTAAGTACTTTCCTCAAAATGTATTGTTCAAGAAGTATCCTTCTCCTTTGGTTGTTCTTCTCTTGAATAAGCTCTAAATTCCATTAAAATCACATCTCTTGACAAAGTAATTTTTTGGGTTAGAGGATTCCAAAGCTTGTAACCTTTTACATTTTCACCATAACCTATGAAAATGCATTTCTCTGCTTTTGGATCCAACTTAGATCGCTTTTCTTTAGGCACATGAACAAAAGCCTCACAACCAAAGATCCTTAAATGTGCAACACTAGGCTTCCTACCTAACCACATTTCATAAGGGGTTTTATCTTCAATAGATGAACTGGGAGACCTATTGATTAAATAACAAGAGGTGAATCTAGTGTCAACCCAAAGGCATCGATCTAGCTTAGCACTACTTAACATGCTCCTAGCTCTTTCCATTAAGGTTCAATTCATCCTCTCTACTACTCCATTTTGTTGTGGTGTATATGGAGTAGTTTTTTATCTCACAATTCCTACATGCTTACAATAATCATCAAATTCCGTAGAACAATATTCACCACCATTATTTGATCTCAACACTTTTATCCTATGATCTGATTATTTCTCAACTAAAGCCTTAAATTCTTTAAACTTATTAAACACATCATATTTGTTATGCATAAAATGGATCCAAGTGTATCTTGAGACATCATCAATAAAAGTGACATAATATCTAGATTTTCCAATAGAGTCAATATCCATAGGACCCAAAACATCTGAGTGAATAATCTCTAATAATCTTTTAGCTTTATTTGTTCCTTTAGGAAATAAAGATCTAGATTGCTTTCCAAACACACAATGCTCACAAAAATCATTTTTTCAATATTATAATCAAGAATATTGTCAACCAATTTCTTATTAAGAATGGTTCTAAGACCTTTTTCACCTATGTGACCCAATCTATGGTGCCACAACATACATGTATTTTCAGCTTCAATTACATTGGCTGATTTATTCAAATTGGAGGTATTCATCTTAAACAAAGTCCCAATCCAAGATCCTTTAGCAACCACCATATTCCCTTTCACCAATCTGCAACCACTTTTATCAAATGTCACTTGCATTCTAGAATCATTGAACTTAGATACAAAAATTAGATTTCTAGAAAGTCCTGGAATATATAAAACATCATTAAGGGTATTAACCCTACCATCACTGAAACACAACTTTACCTCTCTTTTTCCCATAATCTTTGTTGTGCTATTATCTCCAAAGAAGACATTTCCTCCATCATATTCAGTATACTTTGAGAACCACTCCTTGTTAGGAGTCATATGATAGGAGCAACCTAAATCAATAAGTCAAGAGTCATCACTAACATTTTTACATGAAATAATCAATGCATCATTACCATCATCTGAGGATTTCTCAGTAGAAGCATCATAACTCTTTTTCTTGCTCTTGCAATCCTTCTTTATGTGTCCTGGTTTCCCACAGTTCCAACACTTTACCTTACTCTTACTGAGGGTTTTAGACCATCCTTTAGACTTACCCCTTCTTTTCTTGTCTTCCTTAGATTCCTTTTCCTTAGGCCTACCTCTTACAAACAAGGCATCTTGGGAGCCCATTTTAGACTTCCTCCTCATCTCCTCTAATAGGAGAGTAGGAATTATATTGTCCATGTTCGGGTCTTCACCACTACCACTAATAGAAACAATTATATTTTCCCAAGATTTTGGTAAAGAACAAAGTAACAAAATGCATTTATCTTCATCTTCTAGCTTTACATCTACATATGCTAATTGACTCAGAATCAAATTAAAAGCATTTAAATGATGTACAACAGAATCGCCATCTTTCATCTTTAAAAAGTATAACCGTCTTTTTAGATACAACTTATTAGTAAGGCTTTTAGTTTGATAGATATCACCTATCCTCTTCCATAAATCAAATGCAGTCTTTTTATCTGAAACATTCAAGAGAACAACATTAGCAGGACATAATCTTATGGTTCCTCTTGCCTTCTTATCAAGCTTAGCCCAATCCTCATCTAACATCAATGTAGGTGTCTTTGTCTTATTACCTACAACTAACCATTGATCTCTCTCTTCAAGGAGATCTTCCATTTTTAGTTTCCACATCTCATATTAGATCCATTGAACCTTTCAATATCTAAACAAGCAGTAGAACCCATTGCAACACACTATTTTTTCAAACCAGCAATTGAAACAATATTAAAATCTCCCACTATAGCCAAAAAACCTTCAAACTTTTAAGACAAAGGCGTCCCAAACTCTACCCAACCTCTAGCTTTGATACCAAATGTTGAAAATGAAGGTAAAACTGTAGTAAAA
The DNA here is from genome assembly GCA_007115665.2 of Sequoiadendron giganteum. Classification (NCBI taxonomy): domain Eukaryota; kingdom Viridiplantae; phylum Streptophyta; class Pinopsida; order Cupressales; family Cupressaceae; genus Sequoiadendron; species Sequoiadendron giganteum. The sequence goes on from CM021102.1 coordinate 373,196,083, forward strand.
ATGTAGCTTAAAATTTGTAAATCCTGTGTAACTGTAGATTTAATTTTAATATTCTTTGTCACAATCTCTTGTGTATGATTAATCTTGAATTAGATCAATTTGAATGTTGTGGAAAGTAGATAGAAGATTGTAGAAGAAATATAAGACATAATAGAAAGGACATAGCATGTATGTGGAGAAACCCTTTCAGAAAAAAACTCCACCAGAATTGGTCTTGCTTGTATTATTTAACCTTGAATAAGATTACAATAACATTGATTCAATTCTCCTTGATATGCTTCCTTTGTTCTTCAAAAAATCTTCTTCACAACCTGCAATATTTTCTCACAAAACTCTCTCATACAATTTTTGAAATAATAGACAATATTCTTGCTTACAAACTTATAAGAGTTATCAAATATATAATCACAAAGCCTCTTGAGAAAATCCATGCCTAGGGTTGCCAAGTTGAGTTTTCATATGCATGCACAAGTCAAACAAGAGTCTCCCTCAAAGTCGGCGCCCAACATTGAAGTGTTAACCTCGTAGTTATCAAAAATATCTCATTCAAGCTCATCCTCAAAGTAGGCGCCCAAACTGGGTCCTACTTAACTGATCATTGAAAATATCTTTTCCATGCAATAGTTGTAACTCAAAGATACCAACTTGGGCGCCCAAGGTGGGCCCAAGTTAATCTTTATTAATTGAAACACATCTATCACCGATTCATGCAAAACAATATGCATGAATGATCCTCCATCTGTTAACTGAATGTATCCACCTGTTATCTATCCATGTAACTCAGGTCACTGAAGTTAACTAACATGCAACTGAAGATAACTGAAACATAACATAACTAAACTGAACTGAACCTCACAAACATCAATCCCTATTTTATAGGAACTCAACATGCATAAATCAAAATCCCTATTTTGTAAGAACCTAGGATGCATTTATGAAGTGTACTCAATTCACCAACTAGTTAACTGAACCAAGGTGGATCCCACCTCCCATGTAGGCGCCCATGTGCTCCTATTTTGTAGGAGCTCTCCCAAGGTGTCCCCACATGCTCCTATTATTTAGGAATAACTACAAATGTCAAATTAAATGTTTATTTCATTCCAAATTAATCTCTTCCTAATCCTAGTGTTGTGCAACACATTCCAAGGACTTAGGAGATATAGTGTTGTGTATATTTATATTAACCTTGATAAATATAAATTATGGTTATGAAAAGTTATAGTGTACAATTGATTATTAACATTTTTCCCAAAGATGGCTGAAAAAATTATCCACTAGTTAGTATTAGCCATTGCAATTATGCCTAATTAAAAGCTAACGTTTTGGTAGGAATTGAGCATCATAAAATTGTGCATCAACATGCATAAGCTATAAATGTGTTGTGTTGAAGGAAATAAAACTTATGGTCATTAAAAAAATATAACATCTTTGTATATTATCATGCATCACTTGTAAGTTTGATGTGTTTTAAAAGGAAGATTCATTGCACTTAATAAAATATAGTCACTTTGCAACATCATGGTGGCCACTTGTAACGTAGTAACAAACACTTAAAGCAAGGGAAAATTGGTGGCACTTACAACAAATTTAATGAGTATTTGAAACACTTAGAGATCCAAGGGTTTCTTCACTTGAACTAGGCATGACATGTGGATAAAAAAAGATCTACAAGCGATTATAGTTTTAACATGTTTGGTGGTGTGATTAGTTGGATGAGCAAGTGACAAGTTGTGGTCACTTTATCCACTGTAGAGGTAGAGTACATGGAAACTGGTCATACTTATAAGAAGGCAATTTGGATTTAGAGATTATATTCAAATGTTGAGTTAAGTCAAGGAGCAATTCATATTGGAAGTAATTGTTAGAGTGTTGCCAACTTGGCAAAGAACCCAACTTTTATTCACAAAAAAGGCTTATAAGCTTTTGATATAATTTTATTTAGGACATGGTGGAGGATGGAAGAGTGATGCCATTAATTTTTTAATATAAAATATCCACCAATTGGTGAAAATTTCATATCATCCAATTCAATTTTGGTAATATAATGAAATAGTCAAGGGTCCAAATCAACAAGATTTTATGATTTATAGGTCAAATGCTTGTTAAATTACCACCAATTTATTTACAAGGCATTTATAAGTAATATTTTTACCACAATAAGCTAAACGTTTGTAATTGGGAAAAATCAAAAATTTGGAGGTCTATTTTAATTAACTAACATATTCATCAATACCATTAAAATCTTATAATTTATGAAGGCCAATTTCACCATTATCATTATAATGCCATGCTACGATTAGGGACATAATCACCTTGAAATCATAAAACACGTTTTTGAGTGTAGTCCCAATTGCCCAACATTTAAAATAACATTTTACAATCATGTGGGATTTGGCACATCTTCACTCCTTCATTTTATAATTTTTCAAGTTTTGCCAAATTTGAATTCATATAAATAATCAAAATTTTGAATTATTCTTACACACTTTATCTTGCTCTTAATTCAGATTGAATTGATTCTTGAATCTTTAAATCCTTTGAAGAAGTATTTTTTGGATTCCTTTCTTTGGTTTATTCTATGTCTAATGTTTGCTTGCTACTTGAAGGTCGATTTGCAATGAGTCATAAATAACTATAGGGATTAGCAATTAAATAAAATTAAAGTGATAATTTATTTATAATATAAGTTTCCTCCTATTTATTTATCTATTTGGTTTCATTATTATAGATGATATTGAGTAGCGAGAAACACTTAATGTAACTAGATACGAGCTAGAAAAACTACAGATACTTATAATTGACTCCCCTTTTATTGAGGATTTTTTCCACAATATTATTGGTCATGATATTCTCTTGGATTTTTCTTAAAAAAAAATGTGATACATGTTTACATTCCTATCAAATTTAATGGACCTACTCAATGACCCAAGTTTGGTCAAGATAGTTGTTAGGGATATGATTCAATATTTTTATCCGTGGGATATGTTTGTTTCAACTTTAAAGGATTATGGTTATGTTATAGGATAATGGGATTGGGCTAGGATTTCCCTTTATCTAATATAGAGAATTTTAAATCTGCTAATTACATGCTTAAGGTGGCAAGGAGTGGACTTTCTAAAGGTTCATTGGAAATATTTGACAGGGCCTTGATTAAACATGACAAGGATTTATGTAATTGTTTGTTGTGAAAAGTTAGGTTTGTCATTTATGTTTCTTCCTTTCTTCTTTAGGTATATGTTGTTAGAGGACACATATGTGGGGTCATTTGTCCCTTCAAGTTGTGGAATATGAGAGATCTAGTGGTAGTAGCTGAAGATGGTGTTTTCTATTCTATATAGAATCTTATTTTTAAAATTCTAGTACATTTTCCTTTCTTTTTTGGTCGTCTCTATGTACACCTTTGTTACAAGGTTCTTTTTTCTAATTTTTACTTTATCCAAAGTTCATGTTAGGGAACCTTGGTATCTATCTAATCCCCTCTTTTAATTTAATGTCATATGGGCTATCTATGAAGCCCTCTTTTTTTGTTCACTACCCTATATTTTTATTAAAGTTTATTATTTATTATTATTGGTAAATTCCAAAACTTTACCCCAAAAAGTGTTTGAATCAAATTTCCCTCCTAAATACAAGTTTAGTTATTCATCATTGTGCATTAGATGATTCAAAATTTGTCAAATCAATATATAAAGAAAATATACGATTATATTCCCACCACTTAATGATATTGTATAGTAACAATACTGACTATAAGTTGCTACAAGGCTTGATTTGAACAAATTGAGCAATTGATGATTAATTCTAGGACTTATTTTCTCAATTTTACATCAATAAGATTTCTCTCAAAATGGAACAATAACCTTCAAAACCTTGGTAATTGGAAGAGGTGTATATTTACTAAATAAATTAATATTTACCCTTTTATTATCATAATAATTTGACATTTAAATTATGTACTATTTTATAATCATTCAATAATTCAATATTTAGTCTCCAGAGGGCTGGAAGAATGTATAAAGAGGAACTAGTGTGACTTAGTGATTGAGGGTGACTCTATGTTCTGTATTAACAACATCAAGAAGAAATCTTGCAATAATTGGAAACTGAACAAACTCATCTCTCATGCCTGGCAATGCTTAGAGGCCTTAGACTTCTCAATCTCCCACATCTACAGAGAGGCCAATGGTGCAGCTGACTGGCTTGCAAACTACGACACCGATCGGTTGGATGTTGCCCTGGTCATGCCCTCTGATCACTTGGCCTTCAATGTAATCATTGTTTAGGAAAAAGGTCTTGTCTCTGGAGGCAATGTCTCAAGGCAACCACAAAAGCAATCCATGTAATTTCTATTTTATTTTGTGAAATAAAGGGAGTCACCCCCTACGGTGACACTTAAAATTAAAAAAATATAATAATAATTCACTATTTAGATTATGTAATATTGAAAGCAAATAATAATTTCTCTAATAGATTATTCTATCTCTTTCATAAATAGATAATTCGCTAAATAAATTATTTATTTTCATGTATCGAATTATAATTTACCAACAAAAAATAAATTTATTGGGTGGTTCACCCCGCAGTGCAATGGTTGTTGCAACACCGTGTTGATACGGTGGTCATTCGTTCAAGTCTCACCGTGAAGGAATTCGCTGGTACAGAAGGTTGCGTTAGGAAAAAGGAGGGCCAAATAATCTGTGTTGGACCAACGACAGTGGATAGATTGTCCAGAAGCAGAGGTTAGGGTGTGAGGTGGAAGGAAGGAAGGACGTAGTTGCGCTGGTAGACAGAGGATGCGGTTGTACTGGCAGAAGGACGGAGAATACATAGGGTTGTCAGAGGGTGAAAGGCACGCTAGGTGTACGGGAAGTGCAAGAGGGCTGGAAGAAGTGATCTAGCTGGAGGATAGACAGATGGTAGGGGAGACAAGATAGGAGCATGGAGTATAGGGTGGAGGAAGCAGAGAGATGAAGGAGATAGGAAGGAGGGGTGATGAAGGATGAAAGAAGATGGTAGGAGGTGGGGTGATAGAGGAAGATAGAGAAGAGAAGGAAAAATGGAGCCGAGGGAGATGAGGAGGGCCCAAGGAGACAGGAAGGAGATAGGGGAAAGCAGAAGGGAGGATGGACAAAGAAGGAGGATGGTAGGGTGACGAAGGAAGAAAGGAGGAACAGAAGGGTGTGTCAGAGTTAGGAAGGCTCGTTGTGGCGAGAGGAAGGAAGGAAGGGGTAGTGAAGAAGGATGAAGAGGAGGAGGTAGGAGAGACATCGTAGGGAGGGGTGGGGTGTGGAGGCTGGGTGAGTATTTGTTCAGGAGCTAGAGGCACAATTGGCTCACCCATCGACGATTGTTGATGACAGTTGCTGGAGAACAGAGGCCCAAGGAGAAACAAAAAAATTGATGGGATGAGGCCCCCCAAATGTGGCCTCACTGGTTCATAGCTCCAGTTAAAAACATTCACCGATCAAAAATAAAAAATAAAAAAATAAATTTATTGGACAAGATGAAAAAATTCACCATGACTTTTCTGCTAGAATTGACATAGATTTGCCAAAAAAAATATACTAGGCACAAATTCCCCATAATTTTATCTATATCTTTAGGGGGGTTTCTTAAAGCTATCACTAGGTGATGCTTAAAAATATTGGAACTTTGGAGAATGTTTCAAATGCATTGACAAATCTTGTGAGCATAGAGAACTTTGAGTGGTGCAATAAATTTAAGATCCTCTTAGTTGTTAGCAGTTAGTCTATAGATTGTTGGAGATTCCCTTGTACTCTTGCAACATATCTAGTGAAATTCCCTTATACTCCTGTACAAATCTAAGATCCTCTTAGTTTTTAGCAATTATTCTATAAATTGTTGGAGATTCCCTTGTACTCTTGTAAGCATGTGAAATTGCACCCCTCGCAATTTTGCGTATATTGTTGTATCTGCTTTAGTGTCCACTTCCTTAGCATCTTGAGTAGGCTCATTTTATCCCTTGCATTAGCCTTTTCCCCTCTCAAGATGCTATAGCACTCCTTTTTAGCAACTACCCTTGCGTGCCAACTTTACATCGGATTTTGTACCGTCATTTTGTAGCGTGACGTACCCAGACACTAGCGCGACACATAGATGTCTGTGTGGCGCACTATTGTCTTGCAATGTTTCAATGTTCAAATGAACATTTCCATGCATGCTTTCCACTTGTCACCTCCTTTTGTCGGTGGTAACGGCTTGAGATGCCTTGAAATAGCTGGGGAAGCTTCTTTTCCTTCGTTAAATGCAATTCTTTCAATCCATTGGCTTCCTCTAAGTTCTTCCAAGTTCTTCTAGCTTCACTCTAGCTTCTTTCCAGCCTTCCACTTTCCATCTTTTGATTGCACAGCTCCATATAACTTGCTACAATAGAACCTTCAAGTTCTCTTGGCAACACTCTTTGCAGCCCTTAGCTCTCACATCTCTATCCCTTGCCTTATGCTTGTGAGCATCTTGGGATTTCACACATTCTCTATCTATTGCACCTACATATTGTGATACAGTCTCTCCTCCTCGAGTAGGGTTTGCTTTTATCACTCTTACTTTGTGGTACGGGTTCTACTCTAAAGTGGGTTTTGCTTTCACCACATGCTCTTTCCATTTCGGTTCATCTCTCTCTTTCCAAACTTGGTTGTCTGTGGAGGTGGGAACACCAAAATGGGGGTTTGACTGAGGCAAACCCCTATACAACCCCCCAACATTTCTCTCTTGTGTGTAGGTGTTGAAGACATTCACATACTGGAGGCTTCATCATTCGCATGGTTGTGAGAATTTCCTTTCCCTCCTCCTTATCTTTATCATTTCTACTTCACTTCATTCTAGTTCTATTACATTTTGTTACTTTGTCACATTCTAGAAGTACTCAGAAATTAGAGTAGTAGTCGCTTAGCCATTCTCTATGATAAACTTGCCCTCTGGTCTGTACGAGATGCCAACACACCTCTGAGACTCCAGCGTGCTGTGCTGACGTCTATATTCTACGATGTCATCCTTTGGCCGAGAGCTTAATAGTTTGTCCAGAGAATCTATATGACCTGCTCTTTTTGATTCTAGAATTCTCGTTGTTGTTCCTTGAGGTAGTTTAGGGCAGTTCGCCCCCTAAGGCTCTCTGAGTGAAGAGAAATTGTGAGTAGCGAATCCCCTTCTCTACATTTTGGTGAACCCGACATGAAGAGAAAATCTTCCGAAAAACTACGAATTTATTTACCCCTACTTGGTGAGGTCATAACTTTTGACTCGGTGATCGAAATTCAAAACCGTTTGCATCATTGGAAAGGTCTCCTAAAGAACTATTTCAATCCCCAAAATACTAGTGCTTTCAATAATCAAATTTTAAGGACCAACGTAAGTTCCGACCTCAAATTATGCTCCGAAGACCTCTGAAAATGTAAATTACTAGAACATAGAAAATACCGATTTTTTTTTAATGAATTTGATATCTTCTTTTATTAGTTTTATATATAATTTTGTTCAAAATGTTAATGATATTCCATTTCATGCATGTGATGGTGACTTGGCCTTACCCATGTCACTCGGTGTCTTTGATCCTTCTCATGAGATTCCTCTTGCTCCGAAGAATATCTTGTCGCAAGAAGATGAAATCATTGATACCTTTCTTAATATTACTCTACCTTCTCTTCATTCCAATGCACTCTCTTCTAGGGATGTTGCATTTGTGAATGATGAATTTATCATCCATTCTAATGCACTCTCCTCTAGAGATGATGCATTAGCACATGATGAATCTCCTTCCACATTTGATCATGTTTGGATCGATGTTGAGAATGTGTCTTCAAATAATTGTTCTATTAGTTGTGATGATTCTATAAATATAATCTATGTCTCTATTGCCCCTCAAAGGCCTAAGAGACCTATCATTTACGTGACTGCATCTGGTCCTTCTCCTGAAAGGATTTGTTCTATTGATGGTGTTTCATTTGATAGTGATTCTCTTGATCTTTCTACGTATCCCTCTTATAGAGCGGTAGCCCATACTTATGAGAATAAAATGAATAAACAACCAAGACTTCTTCAAGCTCCTAAACCCACATCTAAAGCACCTGGTGATTACAATCTTGTTGAGCAACTCCAAGTTACTCCGGCTAAGATCTCACTATGGGACTTGCTTCAGGAAGCCTTGCAAAAGATCCTCTTGCCTTCTTCCACTAGGCCAATAGATGTTGATGTGTTGATAGAACATATTCGTGCGAGTTTGTTGGATATTACATTCTATCCCCAAGAACTTCCACCTCTGGAAGTATAGAAGCAAGCAGACCCTCTAATGATTATAGTTAACATTAATAAGATTGGCATTATATGTACTCTTGTTGACGTTGGTTCGACGCTTAATGTATGTAGCATTGATCTATTGCCTAAGATTAATATTGATCTATCTTCTCTTAATGCTTCTTCTGTTGTTATTCATGGGTTCGATAATGTTGGGAGACAAGCTCTAGGTACAATAGTATTACCTTTGCAACTTGGACCCATTACTGTACCCACTCTTGTATAAGTTATGCCAAAAAAGTTACCTTATAACCTTCTTCTTGGTAGACTATGGATTCATGCTATGGGTGCAGTCCCATCTACCTTGCATAAGTCTATTAAGTTCATTTGCAATAATTGAGTAGTCACAGTCAAGGCTGACCCTGATGTTGTGCACTTATGTGAGATGGCGGTTGTTGGTCAGGTTTTAGTTATGCCTACTCTTATCCCTTCAGTGTCTTCAAATGTGTCGATGTTTACTCTAGCAGTACCTGTTACAAAGGATACTCTTGAGATAAATGTCCCTAAATCTAAAGCAAGAAATCTCAAGTTTGCTCCTTCTACCTCTTCTCAAGAGAACACATGTCTTGGTGATGATTGGGGTTCTCTAGACTTTATAGATTCCTTTATTGGGGAACATAAAGTTGACTCAATCCACTCAGACCTTTCGATAACACCATCCACACCTGCTATCGAAGATGATTACTCTTCTGTATCGCAGGGTAAGGTGAATGTAAATTGTAATGTTCTTGGTGTTGATCCTCCTTCTGAGTAAGATTCAATCACACTTATGTTAAGGAGGTTAATGTTGGTAGTCCTATCAGAGAGGATGATGGTAATCCCATAGAGGAGTATGATCCACGTTGCTAAAATAATACTCTCCATGAAGATCCTCCTCCTTTGTCGTCTATCTTTGTGTCTTCTTCTCGTGAGAAGTTGATTCTTTCTCCACAAGAGAAGGGTTGCTTCCTACTCATCCTTTGTCTGAGCAAGAGCATATTCTTTTACAGCTTCTAAAATCTCACTTAATTACTCTTCCTCCTCCTACATGTAGGAAATCTCATAAACATGATAAAGCAAAACATTCTTTCTGTGCATACCATCAAGTGTCTGGCCATTCCACTAGTGAGTGTAAGGCTTTGAAGGATAAAATACAACAACTTCAGGATTCAGGTGTTATCACATTGATTTGTTGATGCACCTACCTCTTCTTCACATGACAAGCGATATCAAGGTTTACCTCTATCTTGTGCTAAATATCTTGCATGGTTCTCCTCCCCTTTATGTTGGGGGTAGTGATAACTCATTTTGGAGATGTGTGTCCTTCTTAATGACCCCCTCTCTTCTCTATCTTTCAATTTGAGCATCCCTTGAGTGGACCCCTTTTTATTTTGAAGGGTTCCCAAGGGACCCCCCTTTGAAAGTATTTATCTCAAATGAATTCCATGGTGTCTAGCTCAGGGGTAGCTTGACTAGACCTATTTCCTATCTTTGCGTCTAGCTTGGGGGCAGCCTGACTAGACCTCACTTTTCAAATAGTGCGTCCCTTGAGTGGACCCCTCTTCCTTTTGAAGGGTTCCCGAGGGACCCCTTTAAAATTCATCCAATTTGCTGACAATTCGTGCGACTATCCACTTACCTGCTCTGCAAGACCGAGAACTTGTAGAGCTCCTTTATCACTTTTACTTTGTGATACAGGTTCTCCTCCTCGAGCAAGGATTTGTTTTATCACTTTTACTCTGTGATAAGGGTTCTCCTCCTCAAGTGAGGATTGATTTTATCACTTTTACTCTATGATAAGGGTTCTCCTCCTTGAGCGGGGATTGCTTTTATCACTTTTACTCTATGATACGGGTTTTCCTCCTCGAGCGAGGATTGCTTTTATCACTTTTAATCTGTGATACGGGTTTTCCTCCTCGATCGGGGATTGCTTTTATCACTTTTACTCTGTGATATGGGTTTTCCTCCTCGAGCGGGGATTGCTTTTATCACTTTTACTCTATGATACGGGTTTTCCTCCTCGAGCGGGGATTGCTTTTATCACTTTTACTCTATGATACGGGTTTTCCTCCTCGAGCGAGGATTGCTTTTATCACTTTTACTCTATGATATAGGTTTTCCTCCTAGAGTGGGGATTGCTTTTATTACTCTGGCATTCATTCCTATCTTTCTCTTCTCAATTGTATATACCAGATCGAAGATCTGCATATTCTTCATCCTAAGTATATGGTTTTTCTCTCTTCGACATCTTAGAGTTCTTCTATGTATTGTTCTTAATTTGGGGACAATGCATAGTATTGAGACAACCTTTCACATTGAGGTCTCTTTTTATGTTCTAACATTGTCGTCTAGTGCAGGTTTTTCTTCTCTCATGCATTTGTTTTGCAGGTCTTCAGCTTGGGGGCATGCTTCTATGGTTCGAAGAGTTATCTACTTCCTCTATAGTATCCTTTTGGTACATGGCATATGATTTTATTTATGCTTAGTAGATTTCCTTTAGCATGAATATTAGCATAGATTCATATGCCCACTAAAGTGGGGGAAAAATGTATAGTCGTAAAATTGCACCTCTCATAATTTCATTTACATTGTTGTATCCACTTTAGTGTTCACTTCCTTAGCATCTTGAGTAGGCTCATTTTAGCCCCTGCATCATCCTTTTCCCCTCTCAAGATGCTCCAACACTCCTTTTTAGCAGCTACTTTACATTAGACTTTGTACCTTTCCCATTTTTGTCATTTTGTAGCGTGATGTATCCGGACACTAGTGTGGCGCATAGACGTCTGCGTAGTGCACTAGCATCCTACAATGTTTCAATGTTAAAATGAACATTTTCGTGCATGCTTGCTACTTGTCACCTCCTTTGGTCGGTGGTAACAACTTGAGATGCCTTGAAACGACTTGAGAAGCTTCTTTTCCTTCATTAAATGCAATTATTTCAATCCATTGGCTTCCTCTGAGTTCTTCCAAGTTCTTCTAGCTTCACTCTAGCTTCACTCTAGCTTCTTTCCAGCTTTCCACTTTCCAACTTTTGCTTGCACAACTCCATATAGCTTGCTACAGCATAACCTTCAAGTTCTCTTGGAAACACTCTTTGCAGCCCTTGGCTCTTGCATCTTTATCCCTTGCCTTATGCTTGTGAGCATCTTGGTATTTCACACATTCTCTATCTATTGCATCTACATATCATGATATGGGCTCTCCTCCTCGAGTGGGGTTTTCTTTTATCACTCTTACTTTGTGGTGTGGGTTCTACTCTGAAGTGGGTTTTGCTTTCACCACGTGCTCTTTCCATTTTGGTTCATCTCTCTCTTTCCAAACTTGGTTGTCCATGGAGGTGGGAACACCAAAATGGGGGTTTGACTGAGGCAAATCCCCCAAGATTTCTCTCTCTCTTGTGTGCAGGTATTGAAGACATTCACATGTTAGAGGCTTCATCATTCACACGGTTGTAAGAATTTTCTTTCCCTTCTTCTCCTTATCTTTATCATTTCTACTTCACTTCATTCTAGTTCTTACTTTGTCATAAACTAGAAGTACTTAGAAATTAGAGTAGAAGTAGTCGCTTAGCCGTTCTTTGTGATAAAATTTCCCTCTGGTCTGTACGAGACACTAGCACGCCTTTGAGGCTCCAACGCGCCACACTGACGTCCATATTCTATGCTGCCATCCTTTGGCTAAGAGGTTGACAATTTGTCTAGAGAATCTCTGCAACCTAATCTTTTTGATTCTATAACTCTCACCGTTGTTCCTTGAGGTAGTTTAGGGCAGTTCGCTCCCTAAGGCTCTCTGAGTGAAGAGAACTCGTGAGTAGTGAATCCCCCTTCTCTACACATAGTAGATTTGACTAAATTGGAAAACTTTATGATGAATCATAAGGTATATTTGAATGGAAATAATGGATCACCCAAGTTGGTAATGATGGATTATGGTAATGTAAAGAATATTCCAATATTAGCATGTTGACTCGTCATGAGAGATGTGTGTTGGAATTCCTCATGGGGATTTGGGTGTTATTTTTGGGATTAGTATTCTCCCATAGTTTATGGTTTATTATTCGTGTTTTCCTGATTTATATCTTTTATATATTGGTTCTTAGGATGGAGATGTAATATGATATAATTTTTCAAGGGGTTATGCTATCAAAATTTCTCCAAACTTGTATCAAGGTTGTTCTCTTGTGAAGGTTTGAACTTGTTGATGTATTGTAACTAGATTGGTATTGTGAATATATTGGTTCAACATTTGGAGTTTGGGTTTACCTAAAATGGTTTTCCCAGGAATAATATTGTACCATTACGGTATTTCTTTTATGTGTATATTTTCCCTTAAAACTAATAGTTCATATTTACATGCATTTCTCTCCCTATTGATAAGTTTAGGAGGTGTTTTTGCTAGATTATCTTCTTTTCATGTGTGACTAATAGGATTGGGTTGAGACAACCTATTAAAATTTCCTCAACCTATGTTAAGTTTACAAATTTTTGGTGCTTGTGGCCTAGGATCCATATTGTTTGACCTTGAAAACTAATGATGGCCTTTATCTTGTCGATATCTATTTCATATAGGGCCTTCAGATGTTCAAGAACATTTATTCCAATGTAACTATCTTCTTTTATATATTAGGAATAATTTAAAAAAAGGATAAAGTACAATATGAGGAGCATCAAAGCCAATCATAAAATATCAAAGTCCAATCAAAGTTACAAAACCAACAATGTTGTCATTAATTCTATCCAACCCAATGAAGTCATAGTAATAGAGAAATACCATATGAAAGATGTCAATAGAGACCTATACATCCCAACCAAAGATATATATTCCTCCCAACAACATCTTTGGTTGATTTTTTAATCATATTGATCAAATTCAAAGTACCAATGGGTGGATCAGTCATGTCTTTTAGATCCAAGTCCTTCACAACATGTTTAAATTTGGTTCTCATTGCTGGTTTAATATTTTTCACCTTCTTGGGTCTATTAACTTTATGTGTCTTCATGTATTAATTAAGTGCAACCATTTCATTCTTATCTAGGTTGCTCCTATTCTAGAGAAAAAATGTGCCCTTTTGATCTCCCTATAAATAATAGTAAGTCCTTCCTTTCACAAGATTAGGATTCTCTCCTTAGAAATCTCCAAAATTATAGTAACTTGAAAAATAATGCTATTGAAGATAAGTTGGCATTAAAAATCAGTAAGGTATCTCCTTTTACCTTAGAAAATCTCCTAGTTCCTTTTTTTCCAAATAAACCATAAAATATCATTAGTAAGCATAGCTAGAATTCATTAAGTTCAACAAAAAATTCCTTCACATAACCAAATGAAATTTCTAACCAAGTAAAACTATCTTTAATATCTCATCATAACCTATTACCAAGAAAAGAGGACCAAATCATAAAAGAAAACTAGCAATTAAAAAAAATGTTTTATAGTTTTATCTTGATTACACAGAGTACATATTCTCTCAAAATACCCATAGAGACTAATTTAGAATTCACAATAAGTTTCTTCAAAATAAGAAGCCATTTGAAATAAGACTTCTTAGGATCAATAATGAAATAGTATATATGACTCAACACATATGCCCATCTAGAGTCAGATCAATCAAGATTCCAATTATTATTCAAGTAAATAATTAGTTCCCTTATATCAAAAATTTACATATATTCTTTTAGCAAACATCTGATCAAAACTAGTACAATATTTCTATTTAAAATTCATCAAGATTTCAATGTTCAACAATAAGAAAATGGGAAAAATCACATTATACAAGGCTCTTTTGAAAACAAAATAATTTCTCCTTTAACTGTGAGGGATATGAAATTCCCTTTTCAACCTTTCCTAGTCTTTCAAATTACCATAATCAAAAATCCCTTTCAAATCCTATAACTTAGTATAATACCCCTAGGTAAGAGCAAAGGGTTTATTATTCTATTTTGAATTCCACCACATAGATGTATAAGCAATGAATTTGTCATTAGCTCTCAAGAAAGAATTACTTTCCATAATCAAATGTTTTACTCTCTCCTAGGCCCTCTAAATGTTGTTAAACACATAATATCTAAAGGGTTTGATAACAAAATTACCAATAATAAAATCATGAGTGCAAGGTAGCCTAGTTCATTTCTTTCTTTGATCTAGAAAGAGAAATATTATTTTTAATCACAACTTTCCATGGTTCAGCCTCATCAAAGGCTTTCATAACCCACTTAATAGCTAGGGAAATACCTTGAATCTTCACTTTTTCAACTCCAACCCCTTAAGCAAACAACACCAAAACCAATTAACAACACATGTTTTATTACTTCCTTTACTATTAGACCATAAGAAGTCCTTAAGATTCTTCTAATTCCTATCAAGCTGAGCACAACCAAATGACCAAGTTGAATAGTAATAAATGTTATGTGAAACAAGAACCTTCTAAGTAACCTAAACTCTCCTAGCTAAACATAACATATGAGTCTGCCATTATTGGTGTTCTTTATCAATATTGTTGAACATCCATTACCACACCCTTCAATGAAGGATCAATGAAGAATGAGATGCATAGATATTTTGCAATGGTACTAGGCCCCCTAGTACCAAATTAATTTTTTCAAAAAAGAACCTTTTTCTCAAATTCCCATAACTTTTTTGATTTTTAATTAGATTTACAAACTCTTTGTAGGCATTGGAAAGCTACCTTAGAGCTCTATATAGTGGGTTGGGTAATTCTTTCATAATTTACACCAAAAACCATACATTATCATTTGAAAATTGTCCTTTCAATTTAAAACTTCAGATACTCATAAGTTTTGCATATAAAGTCCTTTTTATGTGTATTTAAAAAATATTAAAAAATGATAAGCAATTTCTATTTGGGATGTGTAGCACCCCTCCGTTTTGCTTTTTTGGTCAGACAATATGTGTCTTTGCTATGCTTTGTTTTTTGTTAGTACCTTGACTTGGATAGACTATGATACTTTGTTATTATTTGATCGCTACTTTGGAGCAATGTTGGTTCTATATTATGATGAGATGGTACTTATTCCGATATTATTATGACATGCTTTGGATTAGCATAGTGGTTATTTGAATTAATATTGTTATATTCTCTTGAGTAGATTATTGATGTTAGATTCATCAGTTTTGTGACATTGTATTAGTGAAGGGGATGAAATTGCACCACTCGCTTGCGAGCACCTTGCGATTCTGCGATTCTCTCTTCACGGTCTGTTTTATTATGATATATATATATGCATGTTCGATATATGCTTTGTTTGCAAGTTTGCAGGTACAAGACATCGACTTCACCTGGTTTCTCAAGTTTGAGTGTGTCCATTGCCCAACGGTATTGTTGATTGGGAGATAATAGCTAGGTTTTCCGTGTCAAGCCACCACCCTAGTCATAGTGTGTCATCAGTTTTAGTTGGATTTGTTTGTTATAATGTTGTTTAATTTTTCCTTGATATTATTTATGTTGTAAAGTGTGTTTAAGGTAAATAAATGATTTAAATATTTTAGTTGATTATTTAATCAATCTAGTTTATTATGTTAGAAGATTGGAATTTAATTAATTAATTAATTTAATCTAATTGGTAAAATAATTTAATCTTAGGATTAAATTTATTTTATTAATTAATTAAGTTAGTTGAATTAAGTTTAAATTAGAAATGCTAAGTATTTTGAAAATATTAAATGTTTTAATTTTTAGAAATATCTTGAGGAATTAGTGGAAATGGATTTTGAAAGATATTTTGTTTTCAACATGTGATTGGAAAAATTAATGATGGTTGTTGGGAAAAATATTTTCACGGAGAGAATAATGGTTGTAACTATGAGAGGTGAGAGTTTTTTTCACGGAAGGGAGGAGAGGATATTTGGTGGGGAAAGGTTGTTTAAAAATTAAGTTTTGTTATTGTATTCGGTTGTTAAAATTTTGGGGAAAAAATACAATATCGGGGAAGTTCTTTGTGCTCTGGAATTTGTTTATTTTTGGAGGAAGCTATGGTTGATCTGGAAGAAGCTTGGATTTGTGGAAGAGGCTCTACGTCAATTCACATCCTCTCAAGTGTTGGAATTTGGGTTCCTCTATTCTAGTTAATTTCATTTTGGAAAAGTGTCTTAAATTAAATTACTGTTTGGGAAAAGATTGCCTGTGCAAATTATAATGCTTTTGAGTTTTTGTTAAAATTGAAATGTCATGTCTAAAACTTTTCAATGAAATCTTCTGTTGAAACTATTGCAAGTTTAAAATTGGGATTGTTGTAAACAATGAAGAGTCTAGAAGAAAACATTAAGGATCTGGAAAAATCTCGGTTGGGAGAGAATTAAAATTCTCTGTAGAAATTCTTGGTAGAAAACCTCTGGTTGAAAATTGAAAGCATTTTTTTGTAGAATTTTTTTGCACAATTTGCTTCTTTAGAAAAATCTTGAATATACTTCCTGTAGAGATCTTTTTGTGAAAATTGATCGCCGAACTGAGACAATCTTTGTGATGAACTTGTATATATATATTTATATATATACATATATATATATATTTATATATATACATATATATATATAAATATATATATATATACATATATATATACATACATATATATATTTATATATATACATACATATATACATATTTTAACATATATATACATATATATATATAATTATTATAACCTATAGAAATTTCTTATAAAAAAAAATGCATACGAAGGAAATTGAGTTCAATCGCCGTATGGCGAAATCTTTATATATATATATATATATATATATATATATATTTCGCAGCCTTGAAAATTTATTAAGTTAAGGATTATGGAAAGGGGGCGTTGGGGGGGATACCCCACCGTCGCTTTCCCCAAAGGGAGGCGGACGGTGGAGTCTCCACCATCGCTTCCCCTAAGGGAGACGAATAGTGGAGCTTCCACTTTTCGCACCCCTTCCATGGGGGGTCAACAGTCAACAACCCCCCAATGTTATTACTTGTAAACCGTAACCTGTATTTGTCCACATGAAAGTTTGATTTTATTATTTTAAGTTTTTTTTTTTAATTTTAATATATATATTATATATATATGGGATATATTGTGTATATATATATGTTTAGCTGGTTCTAAAAAAAAGGATATTTTAGTTTAAATAATTAAATAATATATATTATGTATATATAATTATATGTAAACATAATTATATATAAATGTATTTATTTAAATGATTTTGGTAAAATGGGTGCATGCATTAAATGTATAATTAGTTGATTTTCAAAGTGATATGTTTAAATGGAAGAAATTGATATTTTCATTTAAAAGTAATTGTGGAATTGAAATAAAAGATAGATTAAATTGTCTCCTGAGATTTTATTTAATTAATTTACTTGGACAATATATTTTACTATATTTCACTGAAGGGAATTGGATTTGGGAAATCCGAAGGATAG
Organism: Sequoiadendron giganteum; assembly: GCA_007115665.2. Lineage (NCBI taxonomy): Eukaryota > Viridiplantae > Streptophyta > Pinopsida > Cupressales > Cupressaceae > Sequoiadendron > Sequoiadendron giganteum. The sequence continues at coordinate 373,213,787 of CM021102.1, forward strand.
ATTTGTTCCTGCTTAAATTGCCCTTTAGAATGTGATTTCTTTTGTAACATGTTGGGAAATTGATTAGAAGTATTAGTTGATGTTTTGTAAGTCTACCAGTCGAGGTGTTTTGATATTTGGAATTGTTGTATTTTATTGTCAAGCCTTTTGGATTTCCCTTGGGTAGTGCGTATTGTTGTTTCAGTAAATCACCCGATTTTCACGAATGGGGATGTGATGTCTTTATATTTTGGATGGGGATTGAATATTTGTATGTGTGCTCTAGTTACCTTCGGTTGTGGATTTGTTCCACATGTTGACAGTAGGAGAGTGACTCTCGATGGGGACCGAGGTCTGGGAAGATCTGCCGGGGTAACCCATGCAACTTTGTGGTGTCACTCCTCCTATGTCAGTAGTATGTTTGGTTCAGTTGACATACTTAATTATTGTAGCTCTAGAAGCAATGTATTAATGTTGTACTTATTTTTGGTTAATTCAATTTTGTGTTAGCCTATGTCTAGAGGTAGTTGGTCTTGTCTAGGGAGCCTTGTTACTATCTCCTAGCACGGGGGGTGGGCCTTCGGGTACCACTTGGTTGGGTGGAACATGCACCTTACTCCATTGGGTTCCCTTCTTCTGTTCGTGATGGCGGGATCTTCCAATTGGAGAGCTCATGCGTACCTGATACTATGTTCTATCTTTTATATTTTATGGTATCAGTTGGTTAGTTTGTATTTGTATTACTCCTCAATTGTATTCGAGGAGGACTCTTGTAAATTGTAATTCTATTATACGATCTTCCTCATTCTGGGAATGAGTATTGTAAACACCATTTGTAAGTAAATATAATCTTTGGATCTTTATGTACTTCTTTCTTATGTGATATTTAATGTTTGAATGCATGTTCTTAAAATTCATGAGTAATTAATTATATGCTATGAATGAGTTAATGTTTATGTTATGGGATTAAGATGTAACCTTAGTTGCAGGCCTTAGAGTATGTTTGTGATAGTGTAGTGCACCTTTCATGTTGTTATTGAACTTTAAAAGAAAGAAAAAAATTGTACGCTTTTGTAGTTATAGCATCTTCCTCTAGGGTTACGTGGCAGGGCATTATGCATGGTATTAGAGCCTCAGGTTCATACACTGGGTACTCTGGGTACATATGAGCCCATTATGTTATCCTTGTGAATCTGTTAGTGGAGTTGTTAAGTGATCATGGTGTTTATGGCATTAACATTTGGCATCATGTGCTCTGTGGAAAAGAGTAGAGTGAAAGAAAACTGATAAAAGGTTATGGATGAAAAGTAATGATATGTATCCCATGGGTTATGGAATTAGATGTTCTTATGGAATTATGTATGTAATTGTATTTCCCCTATAAATGTGAGGAACTAGTAATTGTGCATTGGTTGATTTTTGTGAATACCCCGTACTTGCATTGTGTGTCCATGGGATGGTGATACTTGGTACCATCCATGGGGAAAAATTTGCATTTTGATGTGGGATTTACCATACCATTATGTGTGTTTGCATGTTTGTTACCTGATTGAGGGCCAACCCGCGTGTGATTGAAACTTATATATAAGAGTAACCAAAAGTTAGTTTCATAGATTCTTTTCTTTTGGTTCTCTAGCCCCTCAATCCGTGAAGGGATAGTAGCAATCATAAATTTCCTTGGGTGGAGTGTGCAACGTACACATATTACAGCGTAGAGCGGTCTCAGCTCAACCAATCTTGAGGAAACATACCCACTACTTTCTCTTATGATGGATCAAGATACTTGATCCATATGTGTTAGCCCAATCCCCACAGATTTGAGTACAACAATATTGGTTTGTTAGTTTATGCCTAACCATGTGTAGAGACGTTGATCTGGCATTATTGAGTAAACCTCGTCCATATGAGAGGTGAAGCTCGGTTAGCCCCATATTGATATTATAGTTTTTGCATTATATATATATACTGTATCTGCACGTGTTTCAACATGATGCAATAGATACAATGCCACACCTCACTGATGTTCGGACATAGTGTTGGTGATGATGTTGTGATATATTATATCTACACATGTTCCGACATGATGCAATAGATACGATTCCACACCCCACTGATGTTCCAACATAGTGTTGGTGATGATGCCATGTTACACAATGCCACATGCATAGACACATGAAGGCACATTATGAGATTGTGTTATGATAGCCTACTTGTGTGATGAGTGTTATGGGGCCTCACACACTTGTAGAGGGATACTCATGGTTGCTTCGATAGTGTTTGGTCATATAGCATATGAGTAGGTCCTAGCCATGATACCTTTAGCTTCGGTGAGTACTTGCATGTTCTTTTTCCACGAGGTATCGCTATGCGGGGTGTGTTTTGCATGTGCCTACTTCCACGGAGCCACAAACACACTACCATGTGGCATACGACTAGTATGTGCCTTCTTCGGTTGGCGTATGACCATGTCAAGTGACAATGTGATGCTGGGGATAGTCGTGGAGTACACTCTAGGTCATGTGGATGGCATGCTCACTTCGCACCACATGAGGGCTGTTATTATAGCTGGACATTGTTTCCTCCTTCCTCGTTTGGTGGCTAGTATCTAGTCACACAGTGTTGTACAGTGCAATTTCAAAGATTGTGAACTTTCTTTATGGTTATTGATGATTTTCAATTGATTGTGAAGGTCGACACCTTGTTATATTTGATTGTGATGGTTTAGCCACATCTTGTGATCTTATTTTCTCATAACCCTCATGGTTATATTTGATTTAGTGATGAAATTATGCATATTTATTTCCTTATTATTGAATTTTATTGCCTTATTATTGAATTGAATTCTTAATTTTCTCTTCTTTATGACCTTGGTGGCTAAACTAATTTGTCTTTATTGATTTAATGTCAGCAATGTGTCATAATGTGAATCCTCTCCAAGGACGTATGAGGCAGACTTGGTGAGTGTATATGAGGAAGCAGACACAGGGACCGTTGAGGATGGGGGTATGTGGGGCTGTTATACAGCTAGGACCCACTACCCACCTATGTGTGATGACTATCTCTTGGAGGCTAATCACCTTATACAACAAGAGATAGGTCATGCCGGTCTTGATTGGATGGTCTCACCATGTGTGTGGCCTAACACCATCAAGCCACTGGTTGTGATGTATGGATTATGTGAGATGGATATTGGCTCTTAGCTCATGGATTATGTATCATGGATTAGTATGCTGCTTTCCGATGTCTAGATGGACCCATGTGTGGCCTTGTGTTGTGATTACCGATGATGTGCATTGGTGTGTATGTGAAGAATGTATTTTAAATCATGGTTATGTGTTTTGAGACTTTTTTGGTGGTTGCTTTACCATGTTGGTTGTTTGGATTGGCAGTTTATTTGGCTTGGAGGATTATGTCACTAGTTACTGTTGTTTTTATGTGTGATTATATGGAGTTTGTACTAGGTGTATTTGTAGGCTTCCAAGAGTAAGCCTGACCCTAGGGGGGAGGATGTAACACCCCTTTGTTTTGCTCTTTTGATCAGACAATATGTGTCTTTGTTATACTTTTTTTTATGTTAGTAGATTGACTTGGATAGACTATGATACTTTGTTATTATTTGATCGCTACTTTGGAGTTATGTTGGTTCTATATTATGATGAGATGGTACTTTCTTCTAATGTTATTATTATGACATGCTTTGGATTAGCACTTTGGAGTGATGCTGGTTCTATATTATGATGAGATGGTACTTTATTCTGATGTTATTATTATGAAATGCTTTGGATTAGCATAGTGGTTATTTGAATTAATATTGTTATATGCTTTTGAGTAGATTATTGATGTTAGCTTCATCATTTTTGTGACATTGTATTGGTGAAGGGGATGGAATTGCACCACCCGCTTGTGAGCACCCTACGATTCCACGATTCTCTCTTCACGGTGTGTTTTATTATGATATATATATGCATGTTCGATATATGCTTTGTTTGCAGGTTTGCAGGTACAAGACATCGATTCTACTTGGTTTCACAGGTTTGAGCATGTCCATTGCCCAACGGTATTGTTGATTGGGAGATAATAGCTAGGTTTCCCGTGTCAAGCCACCACCTTGGTCATAGTGTGTCATCGATTTTAGTTGGATTTGTTTGTTATAATGTTGTTCAATTTTGCCTTGATATTATTTATGTTGCAAAGTGTGTTTAAGGTAAATAAACGATTTAAATTTTTTAGTTGATTATTTAATCAATCTAATTTATTAGAAGATTGTAATTTAATTAATTAATTAATTTAATCTAATTGGTAAAATAATTTAATCTTAGGATTAAATTTATTTTATTAATTAATTAAGTTAATTGAATTAAGTTTAAATTAGAAATGCTAAGTATTTTGAAAATATTAAATGTTTTAATTTTTAGAAATATCTTGAGGAATTGGTGCAAATGGATTTTGAAAGATATTTTGTTTTCAACATGTGATTGGAAAAATTAATGATGGTTGTTGGGAAAAATATTTTCACGGAGAGAATAATGGTTGTAACTATGAGAGGTGAGAGTTTTTTTCACGGAAGGGAGGAGAGGATATTTGGTGGGGAAAGGTTGTTTAAAAATTAAGTTTTGTTATTGTATTCGGTTGTTAAAATTTTGGGGAAAAAATACAATATCGGGGAAGTTCTTTGTGCTCTGGAATTTGTTTATTTTTGGAGGAAGCTATGGTTGATCTGGAAGAAGCTTGGATTTGTGGAAGAGGCTCTACGTCAATTCACATCCTCTCAAGTGTTGGAATTTGGGTTCCTCTATTCTAGTTAATTTCATTTTGGAAAAGTGTCTTAAATTAAATTACTGTTTGGGAAAAGATTGCCTGTGCAAATTATAATGCTTTTGAGTTTTTGTTAAAATTGAAATGTCATGTCTAAAACTTTTCTATGAAATCTTTTGTTGAAACTATTGCAAGTTTTAAATTGGGATTGTTGTAAACAATGAAGAGTCCAGAGGAAAACATTAGGGATTTGGAAAAATCTCGGTTGGGAGAGAATTAAAATTCTCTGTAGAAATTCTTGGTAGAAAACCTCTGGTTGAAAATTGAAAGCATTTTTTTGTAGCATTCTTCTATAGAAAGTTTTTGCACAATTTGCTTCTCTGGAAAAATCTTGAATATACTTCTTGTAGAGATCTTTTTGTGAAAATTGATCGCCCAACTCGGATAATCCTTGTGATGAATTTGTGTATATATATTTATATATATACATATATATACATATACATATTCTTTATATATATATTTATTATAACCTATAGAAATTTCTTATAAAAAAAATGTGTACGAAGGAAACTGAGTTCAATTATCGTACGACAAAATCTTTTTATATATATATTTCGCAGCCTTGAAAATTTATTAAGTTAAGGATTATGGAAAGGGGTTGTTGGGGGGATACCCCACCGCCGCTTCCCCCAAAGGGAGGTGGATGGTGGAGTCTCCATCATCGCTTCCCCTAAGGGAGGCAGACGGTGGAGCTTCCACTGTCCGCACCCCTTCCATGGGGGGTCGGTAGTCAACAGCCCCCCAATGTTATTACTTGCAAATCGTAACCTATATTTGTCCACATGAAAGTTTGATTTTATTATTTTAAGTTTTTTTAATTTTTTTTAATATATATTGGATATTTTGTGTATATATATATGTTTAGCTGGCTCTTAAAAAAAGGATATTTTAGTTTAAATAATTAATCATATATATTACGTATATATATAATTATATGTATATATATATATATAAATGTATTTATTTAAATGATTTTGGTAAAATGGGTGCATGCATTAAATGTATAATTAGTTGATTTTCAAAGTGATATGTTTAAATGGAAGAAATTGATATTTTCATTTAAAAGTAATTGTGGAATTAAAATAAAAGACAAATTAAATTATCTCCTGAGATTTTATTTAATTAATTTACTTGAGCAATATATTTTACTGTATTTCGCTTAATGGAATTGGATTTGGGAAATTCGAAGGATATATTTGTTCCTATTTAAATTGCCCTTTAGAATTTGATTTCTTCTGTAGTTTGTTGGGAAATTGATTAGAAGTATTAGTTGATGTTTTGTAAGTCTTCCAGTTGAGGTGTTTTAATATTTGGGATTGTTGTATTTTATTGTCAAGCCTTTTGGATTTCCCTTGGGTAGTGTGTATTGTCGTTTTCAATAAATCACCCAGTTTTCACAAACGGGGATGTGATGTCTTTATGTTTTGGATGGGGATTGAATATCTGTATGCATGCTCTAGTTACCTTTGGTTGTGGATTTGTTCCACGTGTTGACAATAAGAGAGTGACTCTCGATGGGGGTCGGGGTCTAGGAAGATCTGTCGAGGTAACCCATGCAACTTTGTGGTGTCACTCCTATGTCAGCAGTATGTTTGGTTCAGTTGACATACTTAATTATTGTAACTCTAGAAGCAATGTAACCAATGTATTAGTGTTGTACTTGTGCTTGGTTAATTCAGTTTTGTGTTAGCTTGTGTCTAGAGGTAGTTGGTCTTGTCTAGGGAGCCTTGTTACTATCTCCTAGCACAGGGGGTGGGCCTTCGGGTACCACTTGGCTGGGTGGAACATGTACCTTACTTCGTTGGGTTCCCTTCTTCTGTTCGTGATGGCGAGATCTTCCAATTGGAGAGCTCGTGCGTACCTGATACTATGTTCTATCTTTAATGTTTTATGGTATCAGTTGGTTAGTTTGTATTTGTATTACTCCTCAATTGTATTCGAGGAGGACTCTTGTAAATTGTAATTCTATTATACGATCTTCCTCATTCTAGGAATGAGTATTGTAAACACTATTTGTAAGTAAATATAATCTTTGGATCTTTATGTACTTCTTTCTTATGTGATGTTTAATGTTTGAATGTATGTTCTTAAAGTTCATGAGTAATTAATTAAATGCTATGAATGAGTTAATGTTTATGTTATGGGATTCAGATGTAACCTTAGTCGCGGGCCTTAGAGTATGTTTACGATAGTGTAGTGGACCTTTCATGTTGTTATTGCACTTTAAAAGAAAAGAAAATAAAATTGTACGCTTTTGTAGTTATAGCATCTTCCTCTAGGGTTACGTGGTGGGGCATTACAGGATGTTTATTTTTCTCTTGGATTGAATTATTTATTATTTTTGGAAAACCTTTAGATGCATTGATTTTCAAGTGTTTAAAATTTAAAGGCTTTGAAACTACTCACTTAGTGGTTTTTGTAGGATGATTTACAAGAAGACATTGATTATAGACATTTTCTATCTATATTTTCTTTTCCTTATTTACTTATTTTCTCACACTAAACATTGGGCTTAAAATTAATTTCCACACTTTGATTTGAGATAAAAATTAACTTGTGTCTTTTAATCCTAAAGTAGTATTTTTTACCAATGTTCAGTGTGAGAAAATAAAGTAAATAAGATAAAGTGTAACATGCCCATTGTTCTACCCAATAATTTTTCTATGTTTTACCCACAAGTGAATAGATTATGCATCTAACATTTAAGAGCAATAAATTTTTTCCTTTCCTTGAATAATAAATGCACATTTGAAACATAACCTTTCCAAACTTTTCCATTTGTATCCTAAAGAATTCCTTTCATAATACAAGTAATGATATTACATAGTCTCGATATGACATTTCCTTTTTATAATTTCCGTAAAGATGGATACAAGTTTACATACATAGCTTCAACAAGCTTACTAAATATAGAAATTAAAAATGGTCCAGAATATCCTCCTCAAATCTCGGTTGCCAAATATGTGAGGAGAAGCATCACTCAAGCACTTTTTCACCAACCATAGACTCACTACGGTCCCCTGCACATCTACCAAACTAGTAAGATGCCCCTACCCTTCGACAAAGAGATTGGTTTGGTAACCTCATAACCCTAGTCTTTTCTGAGCTTGGTGTTGTGTCCTATATATCTAGAGCTACCATACACTAGCTACAACCTACATGTATGACATTCCTAGCCCAGTATGTAAACTTGGATCATTGTGAACTGGCAGTGTAAATAGTGGCTACTTACAACTTTGGCCAAAGAATTCATCACCCAATATTTTGAGTGAGATTCATCTATTTCACCCACCTTCCTAGCTTGATTTGGTTTTGACCATTCATACTCTATATCTAGGTTACCCCCTTTCCCATGGATTATACTAACCCGAGGAATAACCCAATATTAACTCAATCAAAATGACTTTACTACCAAAGTAAATCTAGCAACTTCTTACTTGTGCTACATACGTCTAGTATAAACAAACTGTTTATAGTGTTGACGACTATGTATAGTATCAATACTTCACATTCATACAAATTCACATATATAGTGTACATACATATCTATATAAGTAAATGCCAAAATGAAAGGTTTCATCAACATAGTAAACAACCATGAAACATGCAAGCATAAACAAGTATCTCAACATACTCTAAACCATTCCTTTCCAACATAGTAATAATAAATATTTAACCTTTACAATATAGTAATCAAAACTTTTTAACCTTTCCAACATAAATGACAAAGGTATAGAAACTAGCATGCCTAAATAAAAGCTCCAATTGATTAATCTCCCTTCCTAGTTCAATACCTCTAGCCCGCTTGCTAATTCCTCTAAGATCAAATTAATCCCCACTCTAACCTCTCACCAATTCTCTCAACAATCACAAATGCAAAATAGAAAAGCAACTCACAAACTCTCAAGATCTCAACTCATTAGCACAAAAATCAACAAAATAGTAATGAAGAAATCATAATGAGAAGTGTGAAAAATGGTAGAATGATCAACTCTATATATACTAAAATATGAGAAACCAAAGGCTACAAACAAGCTAATACGTTTGCCACCTTTCTACTCCCATGCAACGACTCATCTAACTAACTCATAGATTTGCAACACATAACAATCCTCTCAAATCAAATGGTTGAGTTGACTTGTTTCAAGAGTTACTAAGTCAATGAACAACATAGCCTTTTAGCAACTTCCCTACTTGGTTTTCAAGTTGACTACCCCTCTATATTGCTACCAACTTACCATTGACCGAGTTTATGCACATATACAGGTTTAACACTTCGTTTTTGCTTCCAAAAGCTACAGGCTTTGACACCACATTTCATGTTTTGGCACCCTTATAGATAGTGTTGCTTAAGACTATTTCCAACATTCAACTTTATTCATTTCCTTTACCAATGTTTCAACTTAAAGCCTCATAATATGTGTAGACTATTGACTTAGTCTATTCTTGGTTTAATACATAGGTTTAACACTTTGTAATGCATTTACATAAAGCAACAAATAAGCTTGATTCATATCTATTCCCACACACTGCCTTTGGAACATATAAATAGTGCTTTAAGCTTATATAGTATGTTAATAACAATGTGCCATGTTTAATATGATGCACTATCCCAAATACAATGTGCTATAAAAAATAATATATTCATTATTATATATATATATATATATGTTTAACATATTATATATGTGTATATATATTGTCTCATACATATGTTTTAAAATACATTAATTATCATTTAACAAATATATAAATTATATATTAAAATAGCTATTATATATATATATACATAAATATATACATAAATATATACATAAATATATATATAAATATATTAATATATATGTCTATATTATTTATACATATATATTAATATATATACATAATATTATTTAAATATCTTTATATAACCACTTATACTCCTATTTCCATAGATTGACATATATATACGAAGTGTATATATATATGTCATCTTCGTCCAATCAATATTCTCATGCATATGGGTAATCTATCCATGAGCATGCATAGATACATCTATCTATGTATACTCATGCACGTATTTACTCGTGTATGAGTTTATCATAGATACATACATACACACACACACATTTATGTATATATATCTCATTAATATAAACATGAATGCATAAGGAAGAACTCACACTTGATAAAGAGACTCAATTCACATAACCTAAATCAAGCACATTCATAGATAAGATCATAATTCAATACAAACATTCACATCCAAAACTAAATATCACTTACCTTTTCCCAAACTAACTGGAATCGACATAGACCAACTAAGGTGTGAGTAGTTCTTCCCTTTCTGCATCAACATCATTCACATTTTCTACAAAGGATAAGAATAAGGGTATGACACTCATTTCTTCTACAAACAACACATCACACATGTGACTTCTTGATTTTGGGGCCTTGCACCACATGGCTGCATCCAGGGAACTATTTTCTACATTTGAGCCTTGTTCATTCCCACTAATATTGATGGAAAAAAAAACCTATATGTCAACTCTTGGAAAATGATCTATTAAAATTGGAGAAGGAACATTTAAGAATGTACTTTATGTACCTCCCTTATCCAATAATCTCCTTTCCATTTATCAAATTAAACATAGTGGCGCAAGGAAAATAATTGAGTTCACACCACATTCCATGATTATCTTAGATTTTTAGAGTAAAGACATCATTGCCATGGGTTATGCTGATCATGATTCCATATTGTATTCCTTTTCTTCCTTTGGTTTCCTATCGACTTTGATGATGGTTTGAGTATAGATGACATTGATACCTCCAACATGTATAAGGAGATACAATACCTCCAACATGTACAAGGAGATATAGTTTGGTTATTTGAACCTTTGAGCTCTATCCTCCTCATTGGTTCCTTCACCTTACACTGATACCACATCTCATTCATATTCTTCTTCTTCAGTATCGAGTGTTCCTACATCATTGGTTTATAATATTTCATGGCAGTAAGATATTTGCAGTTGTGTTTCCATTATAGTTGAATGGGATGATTAATTACATGGCATATCAAACTTTATTAATGAATCCCATATTATAGAGTTGGTAGACACCTTTGATGGCAACCACATCAACGCTATTGTCAACCCATCTACATATTTGGTTTTTTTTATACATCAACCTTCATATGGAGCATTTGAGAAACTTTCAGAGATTTCACTATTATCTTTGGATCTTGTACATCATTCAAAGACTTCTATTCTTCTCACATGGGAAGATATCATGCACCTATCTACATTTATTCTTCTTCCATGAGGAAGAAAAGTTGTTTGACATTCAAGGATCACATTTTGCATTCTTCTTCGAGCATCACTCAACACTATAGGTTCTATGATCTTATGGGGGGATCCGTAGTCTCTCTTTTTATCTCCTATGGGGGAAAATTTCATGTAATTATGTGATAGAATTAGTCCTTTGGGTCTCATCATGATTCCTTCTTCTATTTTCTTCACTTGTATATTTTATTTCATTTACATAATTTCTCCTTTGGAGAGGGGTTTTTTATTTCCCACCAAGTTTTTCTCCTTTACTCCACTTTATGAGATATTTGTACATGATTACCTAACATTTCCTAGTAGTCAGGACTCATCGTTAGTGCATACATTAATCCTTATGTTGCACTTAAGGGGGGTGTTAGTATAAATAGAGTCAATATCATACCTAGTTGGCTAATCACCTTTTTGGGATTGACCTATTCACACATAGCTTAAGTTTACTTAGGGTTTCTTTTGATTTTCTCTCACTTCATATGGTCAAGACATGTGTCCTCATGACTTGAGACACCTATTGCATGTATACTTTCCATTTTCTCACCCACTTTTCAAGTGAGCTCACAAGTGTCCCATCTTTGGAGGGGCAGTCATATTTCCACTTCTACCTTATCACCTCATCATCCTTACCTATATATACAAGGCTTGATCATTGTATTATACACTCTTCATTTTATATTGATGAACATACTATTTTATTCATCATTTCATTTGTGAAAAGTTATCAAATTCAAGCTTTCTGATCTTGGCATTCTCCAACAGCTAGGAATGCAAAATCATGGACCACATATGAACCCCTTAATTTGGAGGCTTAATCCTCACCCAAAGATATCTCTACCTTTACTACTCAAAATTATATTATGAGTAACTTCTCGGGCCTAACTGGCATTCAATGCACCACAAATGGGATGAGAAAAAGGTCTTATCCTTGTTCTACCATAAGAGTATATGAGGTACACATCCATGAATAAGAGCACATTTACAACCGTGTGATAAATTAATGCCACTTCACCTTATGTCTTAACAAAACAGGGGCCCTGAGGTTGTGCCAAACATGATGACTATATTAAGGTAAGAAAATAATTTCCCTCCCTTTAGATACCCCACTAGATTCATGTGGTTGAGTTCATCCCTTGGGGTGATAAAAACCCCAAGCAGGCCTCCTTAAGAGAAATGAATGATATGTGTTTTTATCACCCAAGATCACACAAAGTGTAAGGGTAGATTATACACTCAAACTAGCACCCTTAGGTTCTAATCTAAAATACAAAGGAAAGTGTGAAAATTTTAATCCCCAACATTGCATTAAGCATAAGGGGAGAACATATGTTTCAAAAATTCCCTAACAACTTGGCAAACAAGTTAATTAACCCTCTACTATAACTTTAGTGCACTTGAAACTATGGAAAAATAACATCTTCAAAAAATTCATTCCTACATCAAATAAGTTAGTAATATCAAATTTGATATTTGGTTGGCGTACACAACTACACCACTAAGTTAGCAAAGCATATCAAAACACAGGTTAGCACAAAAATCAAGAAAAAAGTAGAAAAAATAAAAAACAACAAAAGTAGCCCTACATAGAGAAAAAGTGTTGAAACAATGAATGTACTAAAATAAAAATAGAAAACAAAAGCTATAATAGTAGTGAAGGCATTGATTTTGTGTATTCACTAAACTACACAGGAACTAATAGATAGAATGTAAGCAATAATTTTGTAACTTGCATAGAATCTAGATAAATATTAGTGACCTTTTCAAAAAAATCAAGGAGCTATAAAATCAAATGTTGAAAATGATGAAAACAATAGAGAGAAACACTAGCATATAATGAAAAATGAAAGGGAAAAATAAAAAAGTGATAGAAAACAAAGAATAAATGCTCTAGGAATGAAAGCATTGAAACATAAGGCAAAAGAACTGAACCATAAAAGCATTGATTTATAGTGTACATGCACTGAAATGTGTTGGAAAAGATACCTGCAAGAAAAATATATTATCCTACAAAAGAGAGGGTTAAGAATGATGGAAATGATAAAATGACATAAAAACCATGTACAATGGATAACACAAAGCAAAAAAACTAGTAAACCAAAATTAGAAAAATGACATAGAAAGCTAAAAAAAGCCAAAAATGTGAAAGAACTATGGAACATAAATGTGTTGATTTGTCGATGTAAGCATTGGAATACATATCAAATGCACTAAATTAGAAACCTATATATAAAAACCCACAAAAAAATCAAATAAAAGTCAATAATAGGGACATGTGTCCCACTAGACATGTCAAATTGAAGACAAGGGAAATAAATATGAAACACTCAACAACAAGTAATTACTTCACCTCATTTACTTTGCTTCTTTGATTGAGTGGAAATAGAGTGCACCCAAATCCCCACTTGATTTTACCACTAAGATATATAATTATTGAATATGGTGAAGTGCGGATTGCTCAACAAACCAACATAAAAACAACATAAGGACAATGATTGATTCTCAATATAGAAACATGTACTTATCATGAGGATGTCTTGATAAAATGGATGGGATGGCATCCAAATTTATATTATTTTGATGGAATAAATGGAGGGTTGACATTTGATGAGAGTGAGTTCTTAGATTGAAGATGCATCTATGTGAAAAATGCCACAAGGGGGAAGAGAGGGATTGATTTGGGTGAGACAAGTGTCCACAAGGTTTAAGAGCGGGTGCTCTCACACATGTGTGAGAACTATGGCATGTGTAAGAGGTAGGATGGCTACACACGTGTGAGGATAGACTTCAGGCAAATTCATTTCCAACAATTCACCACCAACAAATTCACCTCCAACAATTCATCACCAATAATTCATTGCCATTACAATTTTTTCATCTTGTGGAAAATTCACCATTAACAATATGATATGAATTTTTGGTAGTGTGGTGAATTTTCCACAAGATGAATTTGGCATGGCGATGAGTTGTTGGAGCTGAATTTTTTGGCGGTGAATTTTCCTAGAGCCATGAGGATCATGCTCACACATGTGTGATTAAGGTAGTGGGCCTAGGCCAAGTGGACAAGGATGATGTGGAGGCTTGAGAGAGTTTCAAAATTACATGTTTATATGCTCACACACATGTGAGAGAAGGAGTGGGTTGAGGTTGCATGCTCACATATGTGGGAGCATGAGGAGTGGGTAGGACACTTATCACATGATCGTAAGTTTATAATATTGAGAATTTAAAATAGATAAAATATTAGTGGCGGCTAATTAGCTTTACTTAATTAATTAATCATAGATTAATTAATTAACAAAGTAGGAAGAATTGAAAGGGGGCTAATGCTACATAATTTATGTGATTTAATTAATTGACCTTACAAAAGAAGTGGGAAGGATAATTAATTAACTAATAAATTATTTAATTAATTATAGGAATATAGAAAGGTTGTTAATTATGGGGATATTTAATTAATTATCTATTCAATTTATTGATGAATAAAATGATGAGTCTGAAGTTAGTGATGAGTTTTGGGGTGTCTAAAAGAGTTATATTTTAATTTAGCATGTAACACATAAATAGATGGAAAAACATAAGCGGTGAACAAAATTTTGAGAAATTTATTAAGATTTTTAGGAGAGAAGACAAGGAATTAGGATATGGTATTATTACAAGTTGAGTTTACATATAAAAAATCAATAAATAGAATTAAATGGAAAACACCATTTATGATAGCATATGGAAATAGTCCAAATAATGTACTAGAATCGAGGGAATCAATAATAAAAAGGAAGATAAAAGAGTAGAAGATTTGGTATATAACTTGAATACAATGCACAAAAAGATAAGAAATTGGTTAAAGAATGTATGAAGACATAAGGAGTTTAAGAGAGGAGATATAGTGATTCTCAATTGGACATAAAACAAGTTGAATATGAAGAAATTTGGTCCTTATAGAGTTATCAATAAGTTGATTTAGGAAATACATATGAAATAGAGTTATCAAAAGGTTTAGCGATATCACTTCAACATTATAGATTTAATGAATATCATGAAGAAAAGTTACAAGTAGGTATAATGAAGGGAGGATGGAGTAAAAAATTACCATGGTGTTAGAAATAAGAAATTGAGGAGATTTTAGATAACAGATACGATGAATCCCATAAATAGGTAGTATGGAGATTCTCTAGTGAGATGGAAAGAAAGGTCTATTGAAGGTTAACTCTAGTTATCTAAAGTTGAGGTAGATTGTTATAGTTTTCCTCTAGTCATCCTAAAGTGAAGGGACTCAATTTTCAAGATATATCATGTGTATGATGCAAGAGAATCTAGGGTGTAAGAACAATCTTGCATTGGCAAAAATATTTTATTCTACATTTTATTTATGTTTACAATTGTGATCTAATCATCATATGATCATCACAATTATGGTTATCCCTACAAAGGCATGTCCTAGTTCTAGACTCATTAACAAGCATATCAAAGTTCCATTCTAGACTCACTACTTCTATTTTATGGTGACCATACAAGCTTTGTGTTGACCCTTGGTTTTTCAAAGCTCATGGGCCCCAAGGAGGTTTGTTGTATGAATTTCATATAGATCCAAAGCAATATCCTTCAAATCTTTTATTCCATAAATTTTCCCTTCTACATGTTTCTTATTAAATGAAGCTATCCACCACCTTGTAGTTGATAGAGATCATCCTAAAGGATAAAAACTACTATATTTAAGCATCACTCATAATCATTCATAGGTGATTGATTCTAGTCTAAGAAAATTTTAAGTTTTGTCAATATTTATATTTTTGTGTGTAGACACCTGAAATTGTCTTGATCATATCACACATAGAGATTTTGACTATTAACACCATTTCTCTCCTAATTCACCTATTTTCATCTATTTAATTAAATAATGTCAATTGTTTAATTAAATTCACAATCTTCTCCTATTAATTAAATAATGTCAATTATTTGATTAATTCATCCTTCACACTAATTTTCTTCTCATTTGATTAAATAATGCAAATGGTTTAATTAAATGTCATAAGATCCACTTTGATTAAATAATTCCTAATTATTTAATTAAAGTCTCTAATTCCCCCCACTTGCACAATTAAATAATTTCTAAATTGTTTAATTGGTTAAGTTCCTCAAATCATTTAAAGAATATCCTCATGGAATATTACCATTTTCAAATTCAAATATTTCCCTCTACATGGAAATATCTCCCACTTGCTCCTAAAATTAAGGGATTTTCTATTGTCTCAAGTAATTTGGACCTTTGATTAAAATCCTTGATCCATGTCATTATGCAATTATCAACCCTTGATTTGATATTTTATCCATGCCATCTTCTCTCCAATTTCATACTTTGATTAGATAATTCAATCCTAGCCATTGATTCATTCCAAAAATCTATAAATAGTCTTCATTTTACTTGAGTTCTCATTCACAAGCATTCAAGTAACCAAGCTATACCAAAATTTACACCCACCTTTGAGATAAATTTGTGAATCAACCTCACCATTATCAACCTCTATCAAAGCTTTTGCAAAATTAACCATGGATTAGGCTTCGAATTGAGCACTCCACATCAGATTTAGCATTAATCCCCCAATGGGATTGAGGTTTGCATTTTCTACTTAGGTTTTGAATTGAATTACGTTGGTATTTCATGTTTTCATTAATCTTTTTTAGTAATTGTGAAGAATTTCATCGGAGTATGGCTTAACTTGATCATTTGTTTGTTTTCTTAATTAATTTTAATTACATTTGATCTTGTTAATCTTCCATGCTCACATTTTGGTATGCTCGATGGGATCCACGTCCCTAGCTAATTGGTTTTTTTGAGTTTTTTAGATATTGTAGGTTTAGAAGATAGAGTGAAACATTTGTAACTAAGTAGACCAACGCTTTTGCAAATGATGATGCCTTTGCAAGTTAAAGGTCGATGCACATGCAAATAGCAATGCTTCTATTTGATATGTTTTCTTGTTTGTTTGCAGGTGAAAGGTTGACACTTATGCATATAGCGACACATTTTCCAAACTCCAATGCCTCCATAGGTTTTACCAGATTGGTGCCTCTATCGAACAACAGTGCCTTCGCATGACAGAGTGGTGCCTTTGCATGACAGAGCGACACATTTGCATGACAGAGTGGTGCCTTTGCATGATAGAGCGACACCTTTGCATGACAGAGAGATGCCTTTGTACGACAGAGCGACACCTTTGCATGAAAAAGTGATGCCTTTGCAGGTATACCAAACAACTTAAGTTTTAGGGTTTCATTTGATTTCAACTTGCTTTTTCATCTAACCCTAACTATTTTTTGTTGTCTATTTTTTGGTTTATGAGGCTAACATTTGTGAGGAACTTCATGAAGCATGGATCAAGTTGAAAAGCGTTTATTAACACTTATTTGAAGGAATGAAGCATGAATCAATTCAGAAAGTGTTTATTAACACAAGTGTTTGAATGAATATTCTTAGGGTCATTTCAATTTTATGTATTAGATAGATTCACATTTATCTTTAGTGCATTAAAATAAACCCTACAAATCAAACATTTATTTTGGGCTTAAAATGAGCACATCTCTATTTTTAGGTTTAAAATGAACACAGTTGTCATTTGGGAACTTAAAAAAAAAAAAAAACTTGCATCTTTTCTTTTGGCTTAAAATGAACCAAACATTTACTTTGGTGCACACTTAAAATGACCATGTATTCTTTATCTACCGTGCTTGGTGAGTTCTTGATGCGTATCCTCTCCCCTTGCGCGTAGTGTGATCTTGGGTGAATTTGATGATTGAACTCCACAACACTCAGAAATCACCTGCAAGTAATTATCCTATCACAAAAGATTGATTAAAGCAACTGATTTGCTATGCAACCAAGAGAGAAAAGATTAAATCTAGAAGAGCATTGATATGTGCAATGTATTAACTTGAATGGTTCTGAATTGAATAAATGCAATGAATGTGCAAGCTTTATAAAAGCATGCAAAAACAAACCCCATATGAGGATTTGACTAGATAGTGACAAGTGTTCTAATCTCATGCAATGAGACAATTGTCTTATATTTAATTCAAACTAATAATTTAATAAAACACTCCTAACTTTAGCTTAAGTGAACTAAAGTAATAAGGGACTTAATAATTAACCAATGATTAATTAATTATCAAGTGATTATCCTGATTACTCTAACAAGAAATATCTTGAATTTATATTTTATGTTCATTATTAACCGAAGGAAGTTGTTATGTATCCTCTCCCCTTGCGCCTAGTGCAATTTTGGGTGAAGAGAAATAGTAACAAGAATCTTTCCTTTTTTTAAGTAGGAGGCCTACCTTGGGATACATCCTTACAGAGAACCTAAGGGTTCGACCTCAAGTGACATTTTTGGGCGCGCTATACAAATTAGAAGAGCGAAAGTTGTAGTTTGATCCGTGCATGTAGCATACTAGACCTTCGTAAGAGAACTACAGTTTTTCGGTTCCTTGAGGAGATATCTATGTAGCTGACGGTATTTGCCGAGCTTGTGGTCAATAAACATGTCAAAATAACCAAATTGTGTACTAAAATCATGCGTCAAAAGTATCAACTCAAAGTAATGTACAACAAGTAAAAAAAGGTTTAGAAGTGTACACTCTTCTCATCTACACAATGTTGTGCTCTATATGATAGCAATATAACCATCTAAAATAATGAAATATTTTTTTTTATATTAAAAATTAAGTGAATTCAAACTTGACACTAAATCCTTACAACTCACAACCCATAAGCTACTATACCAAACACATTTCAACATAACAAACACTACTTTAACATATAAATGAAAAAAAAGGTGTAAGAATATGCATTCTTCTCATGTACTTAAAACTAAACTATATAATAATAGAACACTTTTATATTAAAAGCTAGGCAAATTCAAACTCAACACCAAATGCCCACAACTCATGACTTGTAAACTACTACACCAAACACCTTTCAACATGACAAACACTACTAAAATGAAAACACAAACCAAAAGTTTTTTCCTTGTAAGTCAATAATAAATTATAACTAAAGATGTGGAAGATAAGAAGTAAGACGATAAAATAGATATAAGTAATTCCATTGACTTTGATCAAAATATGAAATTTTGTAGTTGCTTGAAGGACTTTTCTCGCTAGAGAAATAAATCGCATAACGATTATGTTGATTCTTGATATTTAAACTTAATTTTATTAACTATTACCCGAAAACCAT
This sequence comes from Sequoiadendron giganteum, assembly GCA_007115665.2. Taxonomy (NCBI): domain Eukaryota; kingdom Viridiplantae; phylum Streptophyta; class Pinopsida; order Cupressales; family Cupressaceae; genus Sequoiadendron; species Sequoiadendron giganteum. Next base: position 373,233,128 of record CM021102.1, read on the forward strand.
CGCCTAATTTTATTTTTTTTGGTTGATTCTTGATATTTGAACTTGACCTATTTGATTTTCTTTTGTTGTTAAAAAAAAACCAACTGGACAAGAAAACAAAAGCATGTTCTAAATAAGTAGTCATTCACGCCGCGTATTTAGGAGCGGAAGTTTGGGATCCCTGGTCGTAGCAACCATTATTACCTCAACATCATTTACCAGAAAAACCCAACACTGGTATTTCCCAAAATCCCTTAAATTCAAATCATTCATCGCCATTACCGAATCTTGTATCTTGAAAAGAAAACAAAAAAAATCATCACTTAGTCGCCAGCCATGACGTTGTATTAAGTCAACCATTAAACATATGGCTTTGCATGTTGCACAGAGCATATAGTACACTTCAGATTGAATTAAATATGCACAGAAAAGTACATGCACACGCGTATCCAAATTTAAAAAATGGGATTCCAATCCAAAAGTGTTCAGGCATGTTTGATTGGTTGCTTATTTTGTTTACAATTCTTATTAAAGGGTTTGTCTTTGGAAAAGAATCATGCATGACATAACCTGTCGGATGAATAGTTGTAACGGCGTAGGTTTGTCAAATCTCTTTGTCTGGTGTTCACACAGTGGAATGCCATTGAAGCTTTCTTAAGCTTTCTTAGTACTAAAATATTCTAACTTATAATAGGTTACAGTTCCCTTTCATTTCTAAATAAAGTATAGTTTAGACAACGAACTATACTGTTGTTTATTAAATATCTTAATGGCTGGTTATGACAGATCAGAAGAGAGAATAAAACAGTTTATAACCAACGGTAGTTGGAATATTAGTTTTCTCTCTCTCTCTCTATATCATGTCACATAAACAAAATCCTGGTCCACGTGTCAAGGCTTTTATTCATGTCTGATCGTTTTCTAGGAGAAATGGTTGATTTAGGTTTTGTAAATTTATATTTTGTATATTAATAAGCTACTTTTTTTTTTTACGATAAATCATAAAATGTGATCTAAAATGTTTACAAATATAAATTATGCAGTTTTTTATTATAAGTTTTTAATTTAAATAGAATATCAATTAATGATGAAAATTTATACAAATGCTCTTTTTCATTATGTTTTTAAGTTCATTATGATTAGATTGTTCCTTATACATTAACTAGTGTCTAAGATGGTATATTTCACATAGAAGGTGGCAAATGACATTATCCTACCTTAGATTGAATAATTTTCAATTAGACTATGTAACTTTTTTTTTTCATTAATGTTTTTCAAATCACACTCCATGATCCATCATCACGATGTGCAAGCAAGAGAAGAGAAAATGATGATATTTTTCATTAATTGCCTCAAAAGCTCTCGATAGACAAATACGTCGAAATTATAGTCAAAATTCTTGGAATTGGCCTCTTGAATCCAATGGTGAGGTCATTTTCATGCCAAAATTCACCATTAAAGAAAAAAACAACCACTTTAAAACTTCGTAGATCTAATCTTTGGAGTCGAAATCAAGCCAAACAAAAGTCAAATTTGACTTTCTTGACAACTCTGAATCCAATGGAAGACTCTGTTTGATCCTAGATGCACCTACAATTTTCCACCTCCAAAATTTGCAAAAAAAGCAAAGGGGATTCAGATCTGAAGCCTGTAACCCTTGTTGAAGAAAAAAACCCTCATAAATCGAGAAGGGGTTCGATGAATCCATGCTCTGATACCATGTTAGAATTGTGAAAAACATGAGGCATAGGATCAAACAACAAACAAAGACACCTTCCACGCAAGAGATCTGCAAACAATATGTACAATATTCCTCAACAAGAAAAAGTTACAGAATGAACCTCAAGAATCTTCAAGGAAAATAAAAGTCCTCAAAGGTTGAGAGTTTGAGAATAAATCTCTAGGTGATAATACAATGAGGGTTGAGTGCTATGTAGGAGAAACCCTAATAATTGCTCACTTTAGTTAATAGAAAAACACTTAGTTCACTGAATAAAGAACTTTGAAGTTTAGCTTAATGGCATGGGAATAAATTAGGCTAATAATTAATTAAAGGTTGATTAATTATTAGCTAATGCATGATTACTCCAACATATTAGAATGCAGATGGTGAATATAAAAAATGAGTAGTACTATGAGTGAAATAAAGATATATAAGGAATATGGATAACTCAATTATTATAATGAAAAAGGCCCATAGCATGTAACATCATCATAAAGAGGGTTGGTCATCATATCATATGTTGTAGTCATCAAATAGAAGTGCACAAATCTAGCAAAGAAGAGAAAGAGAGAGCATGAAAAGGACCATGAAGATACTACCATGAACAAAAAATCAATATAGAAATGTAATTCACAAAGAAATATATATATATAAAATACAAATATAATAGTTTAATCAATGAAGTTATAGAATTTTTTAATATCAATTCAAAGTACAACAATTAGTAAAGATATAAAAATTGTGTTTTATTTTTACTTCCACATTATGACACAACCATCTTATAGAAAAATAAAGAGTTGCTATTTGGATAAGTCCTAAGATCTAGATTAGTGAGTATATGAGTAGGAGACTTATAAATAAAATATAATCTAACCACTTATGTGGCATTTTAGAATAACATTTCACATTATGATCTTGTTGAATATTTATTTTTTCATTCTAAAATAATTGTGTTGGCCACTTAAGAGTCTACATGTTAGCATACATCCTAATGTGTTTGTAGCATAAATATAAATGGTATTCTAAGAGAGATTTGCATTCACTATAATACAACTATATAGGTTAAACAACAAGACATCTAGAGTTTGTACAATACCTATTGTTTCCTAATATACTAAAAATATGTAGTTACACCCTTTTCCTCCCAACCTAAAGGGGATAAGGGTGATTCAATTATTACTACGAAGGATAAGATGAGTTGGTACTAGAAATCAAAGTTGTAAATTTCTTGGTGGATGTAAAAAATATACTAGTACATGTCGAGGAGATATCAAACCAAAATTAGGGTAATGAGAAATACGAAGGAGGATATTTAAGATAAGAAAAAAATACTCTATCAAATTGGGTGTGAGGAATCCTATTTTACTAAAAAGAATGTAATAAAGAGGGGTGTACTATCCACATAATTAGGAATCTATATTATATATGGTGAGGTTAATTATGTTTCTCATTATAACCAACTATGAGATGATCTAGAAAGGTTGGATAAGTAGAGGTAACAAAAATTGACACTGTAGGTGGAATTGTATGGGTTATTAGATGATGGCTCACTATAATTTTCAAAATTTATGTCTTCAAGAAAACCATGATGTCCAGATGAATATAGAAATTATATTTCATCTTTAGATGCTTTTCCTAAGCATTTATGTAGGAAGAGGAGAGTAAAATTATTAATCAATCATTGGTAATTAAAGAGTGGTAAAAAGTGAATATGGAAATAATGGATGTGTACAAAGGATTGGTGATACAAATGGATATATCTCTTTAGCAAATTGGATGAACATTAAGGAATTCAAGGGTCTTCATGTTTTGTTAAAGAGTACAACTCCTATGATTAGGAACTTACCATCTAAAGTTAACAACTTGTGACATTATAACAATACCTATAGAAGAATTACATACTTGACAACTACAATTAAAGCCCAATTATTAGCAACAATGAATAATCACCATCCTCTGCATAACACTCAAAAATAATTGCTTAAGTTTAAAATTATTTGAAACCAAATATTGCTAAGAACATAGAATACAAAGAAACATATTTTTAAAACCTTTTAAAATAAACATCACTTTTATCACCATCCAAGGTACACCTTGTAGGATCTATGAAATATCAAAATAACATATATAAATTGAGCCATAATTTCTACAAATAAACTACTTCTAACTTAAAAATTATCTAGAATCATATTTGAAAGAATTTCAGATTGGATCTAACCAAGGCTATACACAATAGATAACTACCCCATTTTATATTTAATCTACTGATAATCAATGATTAATATCTATGAAAAAACTATCAAAATAATGATATGTTGAGGAGACATAACTTTGAGATAAAATTAATTTTAATGTAGCAATATGCTAGATTTGTGGTGGTAAAATTAGAGGGCACACCTAGAATAGTGAGAATATTTCTCATGTTCAATTTTTATAACACCAAACACTACACAATCTTGTCATGAGAAGATGCAATCAATTTTAAAGGCCTATTTTGTTGATGAAACTTGTCAAGTAATTCTTTTGGTTATTAACAAGACATTTTGTAAAATAATTTGGGTGTTTTTGCGAGTAAACATTTCTTTTGAAGCATTTTCATTGAAACATGCTTTCAATCACTTAGGAACATTTGGAACTTTAATTAATCAACAACAAAATTATTTTTATTCAATCTACTTAATCATCAAATATTTGTCTATGAGCTCACTTGCTAAAATGCTAATTATCAATGATAAAAAATAGACACGGAGATGAAGAACCTAGAAAAGAACCATCAAATCAAGCTCACAATATGTTGAGGGAAAATTTATTATAATAAAGATGATCAATAGTAAAATCTAAAAATTCAAGAACATTAGACAAGGCACATTACTTATTTGATAAAATTCTCAAACAAATTTGTTCTCTTATTTATTTAATTGATTATGGGATATGTACATATACATTTGTTCAAAATACTCTACATACTCCCTAATGATAATCATCTTCATTCTAATGATCATATGAACAAAAAGAAAAAGAAAACTAATCTTATTTTCTATTGTTATTGATAAGATTTTGCATTATATTTTCTTTTGTAGCACAACATATAATGCTAAACCTATCATGTGTAGCTTGTAATAAATATTTGTTGATTTATAATTTTTTTTTTCAATTTCTTTTGTTAGTGACAACAAAGACAAATAGATGCTAAAATTTATGAAAATTTTATCTCTTAGATTTTCCATATCGATTGAGATTTATTAAAGGATATGAAATCTATATGTAAATCCAATCACATTGCCAATTGTCTTTTGATGTCTTTTTATGTTCAAAGAGAGATGCAAGGAGAAAATATTGTACAAGCAAAACCTATTAAAATTGAATATATGCATTGAAGAATAAACATAAGCGAGACCATAAAATAGTGGACAATAAGCTCCCACTATAATGTTATGGAGGCAAAGCAACAAAGAAAATGATTATACCTCTTAGATTGAAGATAATGAAAAGACCTTCCACTTGAAATATGGCTTAAGTGACAAACATGAGACCATAAAATAGTGGACACCATTATTAAAAAGGTCCCATTATAATACTATGGAGATAAAATAGCCAAAAGAAATATGCCTATTACATGAAGACCTATGAAAAAGACCTCCTATAAATATTGACTTTATTATAATGACATTTCAATAACTTAAAACAATAAGATTATTCATATCTATAATCCAATAAAATGACAGATAAAATGATTTTCATATTTTGAAACAAAATTAAAAAAATATATACATTAAAAATCTAATGAAAATATTTTAATTTTACTAACTTATTAATTCACTAATAAACTTAAACATACATTAATCTACCTACTTCTAACCAGAACTAAAAAATAATATCAAAACAAAGATTACAAAAATATTAAATCATGGATGATGGAAAAAAATATCTTAATATTTAAGGGTAGCAATTATTACACTTTGAATATTTATTCATACACGTCTTAATCCATATGATGTGACTTTTTCTCTGCAATTGTATAAATTATTCTTGTGAACGAAGACATCTAATTGCATAAGGAGACATTGTAATCTTCAACATTAGTGGGATTATATTATGTTAGGAATCTTTATAATTGTTTCCATTCTTGTGGATGAAGACATCCAACATTATGAGAAGATATTGTTTTATTAATCAAAAGAACAAAGTGGAAAAAATAATTACTTGTGTTATACTAATTACACAGATTTAGTATTATAGAATAGAAGAGAGTATATTTATTTATTTTGATTTAATATTTTAATATATTGATTGATTATTTTGATTTTATTATTTGCAATAAGTTTAAGTTTAATAGTTTAATATGTAATATTTTTCAGTTTAGAATATTCTTAATTTAATTCTTATCAATTTATTTATTTTAAGATTGTATTACATATGATTATAATTTTTAGATTGGAATTTAAGTATAATTGTGTTTGTAGTTAATGTATATTTTGAATGCATTTTCAAATATAATCATTTATTGGTTTACATTGAGTTTGAATAAGAATATATGAATTATTAGTTTAATAGTGTTCATTTAACCACACATAGACCTAATTAAGGTGGAAGAAAGATCTAAAGTCTAATCCTTGCTTGGAAAGTACCTTGATGCTCCTTACTTTATGCATACATTAGGTGAACAAGTTCTACAGATGTCAAAGGTCCAATTATTCTTTGTGGACAAAATCATATTAATCTAGACAACATCATGCCACTTAGATAGGAATTTTGGCATGGATTATGTCCTAGACACTCAATATTTCTAATTTCAATCATCTTAAATCTCTGATCTCAAATCATGTTTTAGATTTTAAGTATCAATTTATAGTTGCAACATGACTTTGGTTAAAGTCCACCTTTCACTAATTTTAAAATATGTGTATTTAATTATAGTCTCAGTTGACTTACTTTAGTCAAAATATCATACTCAACCCATTTATATAGAATTCTAGTGGTAAAATTTGAATATCCATGTTGATTTCTATTTAGTTTTGGGGTCTATTTTGAGACATTGTCTTAATGTGATTACATAGTGACATGTGACACACTTTTGTGTTGATTTTGGATCCTTCTATAATCCCTATTCTCCTCACACGCATTCCTATACACATGTCCTTATCCCTATCCTATCCAAATTTAGTCTCACATAATCCCATCATTTATTGGCTTTTATTTCCATGCATTCATCCTTGACCCTTAGATTTTACATCCTTTGCACCAAGTCACTTATGCAATACATGGGAGTGATCCCACATAATGTGAATTTGATAAAATTTAAGAAAATAAATTAAATGACTAACTCTAATCCTTTTCTCATAGTTATTGGGAGCCAACTTAGTACATACTTGTGTGATGATTCATTATGATTTAGTATTTAGAAGCATTCATCTAAGAATTAATAGACATCTAGTTCATATATAACTATATCTTGGATTCATTTAAATTCCTAAATCCTCCTCCTCCTCCTCCTCCTCCTCGTCTTTGTCTTCGTCTTCATCTTCGCCTTCCTCTTCTTCTTCCTCTTCCTCTTCCTCCTCCTCCTCCTCCTCCTCCTCTTCCTCCTCCTCCTCCTCCTCCTCTTCCTCTTCCTCTTCCTCGTCCTCGTCCTCCTCGTCCTCTTCCTCTTCCTCTTCCTCTTCCTCTTCCTCTTCCTCCTCCTCGTCCTCATCCTCGTCCTTGTCCTCCTTGTCCTCCTCGTCCTCGTCCTCATCCTCCTTGTCCTCGTCCTCATCCTCCTCTTCCTCTTCCTCTTCCTCTTCCTCTTCCTCTTCCTCCTCGTCCTCTTCCTCATCCTCATCCTCATCCTCATCCTCATCCTCATCCTCATCCTCGTCCTCATCCTCATCCTCCTCTTCCTCCTCCTCTTCCTCGTCCTCCTCGTCCTCCTCGTCCTTTTCCTCTTCCTCGTCCTCTTCCTTCTCCTCGTCGTCCTCTTCCTCTTCCTCTTCCTCTTCCTCTTCATGGTGTTTTCTATTAGGTTGGATCTATTCTAGTTCCTCATCTTCTTCATCTTATTCCAAACTATAATATTCTTCATATGCTTCTTCTACTATTGGCTTCTTTTAATTTTTTTATGTATCAAACCTTTTTTGGTGACAACGTTTGCTTTCTTCTTCCCTCCAGTTTTATTCTTCTTGTTGTAATCTACAACTAACTATTCTTCTCCTGAGTGTTCTTTTGTAGAAGTGTTTGAAGTCCACAAATCCATTTGATGACAAAGTCTAACTCCTTGTTGTGAAACTTTATATATTACTCTTACACGGGTCTCTTTTTAATTCATCACTTTGTGAAGGTTGACTATCCTCTCAGTTTTGATAAAATGTTCTAGCCACTTTGCATTGAAATATTTTATGATCATCTTTCCCATATAAAATGAATTTTAGTTTCTTCTCTACAAAACATTTAGATGCATAATAACCCATTTTTCCACAATTGAAGTAGTTTGCATCATTTATTATTTTGTTGGTCCGGCCTCATCCTCTTCCTCCTCTATAGTTGAATTGTATATTGTCCTGATAACTCAGTTGTTGATTGTTCTACATGGCACATGCATTCTGATTATCCTACTAGGGTGGTATCCTGTATCCGGTATCACTATTTCATTTGTATTATAATTATGATTTGAAAACATTGATTTTCATAATTCCCTTGGTTTCCTCCATTCCAAATTGGAGGTTTGTCCTTTGGACAATCTTATGTTAATTTCATATCCCATTCTTAACAAATAGAATAGTACATAGAGTTAGGTTATATTTTTTTCATTGTAGCCAATGTCTTTTATGCTCTATCCTTAGGGCGTTCATTCTAGATGTGTCCTTCTCTATTGCAATATTTGCACCAAATTCTATCAAGTCAACTAGGTTCACTAGCCTCAATTTCTTGTTGTATGACCAACTTTTGAACCTTCAATTATAAATCTTCAAGAATTTCAACACTTTTATCATTTTTTGATTTCATCCATGGTCGAGCTTCAATCTAGTATGCCATAGTGATTAGGTAAATATAATTGTCAAACAATCTTCCATCTAATCTGGCTCTAATGTCCCTATGCAATGTAATATAGGAAAAAAGAACCTTAGGTCCTAATTGCAAAGAACCCAAGATTCAATAGCCTTTTTCCAAGTTACATTAATATGTAGTTCAACAAGGTGATTAGATTGAATTATAACCATGAAGGTGAGCCAATCAGACCTAGATTTGAATTTATTGAAGGTTGGGATTGGATTGGAATGATTTGGAATGATTAACCTAATTAGACTATGTGCCCTAATATTAAAAATGTAAGATCCCGACAACTAACAAACTGAAACAGTCAAGTTCTAATAGATCTGTAAGGTGTAGATGACTATGTACCTACCCATAAATACTAGTTTGGTTGTGCCTACAAGGACTTATTCACCCAATGGTGGTTGAATCTTTGATAGGGTGTCTTACTCAACTTTTGGGGTCCTTTGATGTAAGATCTAAGATCCCCGTTTCCACTTGTAGAGTTGTTGAAATGTTGTCAGTAAATTTTGTAGGTGAGTTTATGTGGCTTGAAAATATGTATGATAACAAATGCAACAATGAATAATTTGTTTTCAAGATTTCGTCAATCCTCTTCAATGTGAGAAGTTGCACATTCATAAAGAGAAGAAATGTTGGGCCATTTTAGGATCTTGCCCCAATCAAACCCCGTGTAAGTGTTTCCATTTCCACAATGGAAATGTCAATGATAGGAACGATAATTGAAAGGAAGGAATGATGAAATCACAAAGTGTTGCAACTCACCACCCTTCACTGGCTTCCTTGAAGGACTTAATTCATGCACATCACCTTGAGGATTTGGATCTTGATTGCTTGAATTCTTGAATGCTTTGGAGACCTACAACAAGAGTTAGCCTTCACAAAACAATGAACATGAACACACATAAACTCACATATAATTGGACATCATGTTAGGATCTTGAATTGCTACAATAAATCTCTAAAATATGTTGCACTTGACTTTCTCTTGACAATAGTATTTTATCATGAATGCTTGTTCTAGTTGTTAGATTTCAAATGATAAAATAACTAGGTATTTATAGGTGTTTATCCAATTTCCCAAAAATTACGTTCCAAAAGCCAACACTTCATATTTGAATTTTGGATGTTAAAATGCCACCAACAACATATTTGAATTTGAGTCTTAGCTAAGAAGGGGGACCCATTTTCCCATGGCCGAATTGGTCTTGGCCCAAATTTCTAGGACACTCAAAGTCAAGGGAAATTTAATGATTGGTTACATTTATTCAATGCTTGAAATTCTTCAGGAAAATGGTAAAAATTAAGCTTTGGAATGCATAATTTAGAGAATTAGGAGCTTAATTAAGTCCAATAAATTAGGGGGATAAAATATAATGTGAAGTTGTTAAGGTATAGAATTTTTGACACTACATTTAGCCCCCACTTTAGTGAGAATATGAACTTACACTCAGACTCACACTAAAGTAGAGAAATATGTTTCAAGAGGGCTTCAAATGTACAAAATTTTGAAGAGATAGGATGACTAAGGACCAATGGGGGTTGTGCAATCCACCAAGACCAAAGATCCCATGGCAAACCAAAATAAGCACAAAGAAACATACATGCATATGTATGATATGTAGCAAGATAACATACACAAACATACATGTCAAAAAACATGAAGAAAACACGATGAAAACACACGACACAACATAATATATGGACAATGATAGAATAAAAACAAACACAATGTCAACACAATGTAAACATGAAGAAGACACATAAAAAGATACACAACAAAACATAAGGTTAGTACTAAAAGGATTCAAGGCAGTAAGGAAAAGAGACCCCAGTCTTGAATTGTCTCAAATACCAAACATCATCCATCAAATAAAGAAAAATGCTCCATGGGGATTGAAGTCATACACATCACTCATGGAATAGATGGCTCCACTAGCAAGAAAGTTATATTAAATGTTAGGTGGCCATGTTAAAAAGAATTCATGACTCACACAATAGAAAAGTTTGATATTTTCTAGGTGAATCACAAATTGGGAGACACACGAGCTAATGAAGTCCGATATTCACTAAGTGATCCCAAAAGACAAGTTAAAGTGAGAGACACACACTAGGTCTACAAGGTGTGCCCATAACAAGGTAGAAAAATGGGTAACACACACTAGGTCTAAAATGTGTGCCCATAACAATTGTAACAAGATTTATACTCCCTGATAACCTTGATAAGGTGCCACAAGATGCTATGTCAACACTACACTAATTTAAACCCCCATGAACAAAGTGAAGCAAAATAAGCTACACATGATTAACAAGATGTATTATGTTAGGTTCTAGGAAATAAAAAGGTTTTCACATGGCTAGTAAGATGTATTATGCTAGGTTCCATGAATATGACAAGGTTTAACATTACAAGGGATGAATATGATAAGGTTTTTTAAAAGCTCAAGGGATTTTGTAATAAAATCACCACAAAAGGTGATTAAACAAAAAAGAGAATTGCTCAATACATGAAGGTCACACCTTCGGGAACATAACACATGATATCACCACCAAGAGAGGACTAGTCAAGGGATAAAAGATCATGCCTTAGGGAATACTAACCATAACATCACCACTAAGGGGAATATAATATGCCAAGAAAGGTACACTCTTATGTGATATCAAGTCCAATATCACCACAAAGGAGACACGTCACATGGATTAAGAAGGCCACACTTTTTTTGACAAGCTCACACTTCCTAGGAGATGTATGCTATCATCACTAAGAAGGGACCATTTTTATACAAACAATGAGTGGGGGACTATATGGCCCCCCTTAAAATGTTAGTATAATTGCTACAATAAAATTTTAAGGAGATATAAAGGGACCCCTTGGTAGAAGAATACTCCTAGGAAAATGCTACCTAACCCCTTGCTCCCCCAAGCATTAGGACAAAGGAAAGCCTAACATGGTGCTCCTTGCAAGATAAAATATGGTTACATAAAGCCTAGTTTATACCTCCATGAATGGTAGTGAGAAATTTTTGACACTAAAACTACCGCATGGCAAGGATCAGAACATATGAATGCTAATCTATGACACATTCAAATTGATCCCCGTAGGGATTAAATTCTTTCAATATATTTTTTAAAGCACAACATTCATCAGTAAGATGTCCAAGTGTTCTATGATATGCATAATAAGACATGTTTGTACTCTTTCCTTTCTTATCTTCTCGTTCATGGATAGGTGGTAATGTGATAAGTCCTAGGTTGAGAAGTGTTTGTAAGGTATTTTCAATCTTGGTTATAAGATGCAAAAATGGTAGTTTCTTAAGTTTATAAGGCTTGTTTTTCTTACTTGTTTGACCAACTGTTTGGTGTGAAGGTGGAGGATCTTGATAACCTAATCCCTTAGTATCTTCTAACTGTGTTTGCTCCAAAAGGGAATGGACTTCATGCTCATTCTTAATGTCACATCCTTGCTTATTCAAGATCCTAAAGCCTTGTCCATAAGTTTGTTCCAAGTCAATAGGTGTATTTGTAACCTTATGCTCATATGATGAAGGGTTGGTTGATGTAATTTCCTTGTGATTGTTTCTAATAGGTGCTTCCATGCATGTTGTTTGAGGTATGCATTGTGGTTCAATTTTAGGATGTAACAAAGTGAATGCTTCAAGTGGTGGCATGGTAGGATGTTGGTATGGAGTAGTAGACCATTGCATCGAGGGATAAAAGGCTACACTATTTTCAAGGTTATGCAAAGATATTTGTATGAAATCATCCATTCTTTCATTGTCTTGACCTATGACATCAAAAATAATTGTAATTGGAGAAGGTGTATCATGAATGTAATTATCAAAAGTATTATCCTTACCAAATGCATGACTTGAAACATAAACCAAGGATTTCAAAGACATCCAAATTTTACTAAAACACGTATCCATGATGAAATGAGGACTAGATTGCTAAAAATCTATTGAGGAATAGCAAATCTGGATAAGGAATTTGAGATTATTTTGTCACAAAAAGTTGGTTGATACCCAAATAGCAAGACAAAGTTTCCCAAGGGCGTCTGGGTCCTAGTTAGGGGTTTTGAAAGTTTAAAATCTGACTGCAAACTATAGTGATTAAGAATGTTGTTTCTACTTGCAAATAGTTGTAATAGTAAATAAGTTTCTAGAATTTGCTTAATGTTTCCTTATTTTATATAAGATGCAAGTATGCAATGATGTTGACGATTTTTTGAACAAATTTGATTGCAAATTTTAGATATAAAATGTAATAATTACCCAATTCTAATATGCAAAAGACTTGTAAATGATGATTTTTTGAATACAAATTTTGAACACAAATAATGCACTTTCTTTCACCAAATGAATTAAATGCAAAATGCTTTAAGATATGTAATTATGAATTTCAAACAAATATTTGCAGGTATAGACAAACCGAGTAGACATAAACAAACAAGTGTGAAAAAGACTGTTGATGCACCTGTACAAGGACAAGGTCGCCCAAGGGTGAATGGGTCCTTGTATAGGGTTTTGAAAACTAAAAAAATGAATGTCTAAGTTGTTGTTTAAGGTAACTATTCCTATCTGCAAATAGGTTTGACATTGACTATTTTTCCAAAATTTTCTAATGTAATGCAAATGCAAATGTAGGACAATCTTGAAACAAAATGACACTTTTTTAATGCAATTTTGAAATGAAAATTTGATCTAAATGACTAGAACACATCGATGCAATATGGATGCAATATTTTTGGATTTTTTATATAAAAAAAAATATGATACAAATATGAAAACCTAAATGAGCAATGCAATACAAAATGATGCAAAACCTAGATCCAAGGTTTGAAATACTACTAGATCAGAAAGCTATGATGTCAAATGTCATGTTCACCAAACTGAAACATAGAAAAATGGGGATGATGGTTATGATGTTCCAAATGTAAAGAGCCTAGGATCAATCCCACTTTTCGAAGGGTTTCACTAGGATGCAAATTGACAAGGTGCATAGATTAACTTTCAACCTCAGAGGTGAGCCAATCAGACTTGGATCCGATCCTTTTGAGTCTTGGAAATTAATTGAAAATGATTTGGAATAATTAACCTAATTGAACTATATGAACTAGAATGAAAAATGTAATATTCTGGAAATGCATAGACTAAAACTGAAGATTGTAGGTGGATCTAGGAAGTTTCGGATGACTGCGTACTTGCTTAGAAAAAATGGTTTGGCTGTGCCTACAAGGACTTATTTACCCAATGGTGACTAAGTCTTTGATAGGGTGTCCTACTCAAATTTTGGGGTCCTCTAATGGCATATTTGAGATCCCTGTTTCCACTTGCAAAGACGTTAGAATGTTGTTAGTAAATTTTGCAGGTGATTTTTTGTGGCTTGACAAGATGTATGACAACAAATGAAACAATGCAAAATTTATCTTCAATATTCCTTCAATCCTCTTAAACCCGAGATCTGCACATTCTCAAAGAAAGGAAATGTTGGGCTATTGTAGGGGCTTGCCTCAGTCAAACCCCGTGTAAGTGTTTCCACTTCCACAATGGAAATGCCAATGATAGGAATGATAATTGAAAGGAAGGAATGATGAAATCATAAAGTGATGCAACTCACCATTGTTCAATGGCTTCCTTGAAGGACTGAAGTCATGCACACCAGCTCAAAGATTTGGATCTTTCTTGTTTGAATGCTTGAATTCTTTGGAGACCTACAACAAGGGTTAGCCTTCACAAAGCAATGAACATGAACACACATAAACTCACATATAATTGGACATCATGTTAGGAACTTGAATTGTTGTAATAGCTATAAAATATGTCACTCTTGACTTTCTCTTGACAATATTATTTTCTCATGAATGCTTGTTCTAGTTGTTAGATTTCAAATGATAAAATAACTAGGTATTTATAGGTGTTTATCCAATTTCCTGAAAAATTAGATTCCAAAAGCCGACACTTCATATATTTGAATTTTGGATGTTAAAATGCCACCAACAACATATTTGAATTTGGGTTTTGGCTAAGAAGGGGGACCCATTTTCCCATGGGTGAATAGGTCCTAGCCTAAATTTACAGAACACTTAAATTCAAGGGAAATTTAATGATTGGTTGCATTTATTCAATGCTTGCAATCCTTTGGAAAACGATAAAAATTAGGCTTTGGAATGCATAATTTAGAGAATTAGGAGCTTAATTAAGTCCAATAAAGTAGAGGGTGAAAACATAATGTGAAATTGTTAAGGTATACAATTTTTGACACTACACGCAATCAGAAGATGAACCATTCTATCTTTCATTTTTTTGTTAAAGGTTCGTCTAATTTTTTGCATACTTCTTTATACTTCTTGTCATTATTTTCAACTAATTCCTTTTCTCCTTGTGTCAATTTTCTCACTTGGGTAACACTTTTAGTTGGAACTTCTAGCATCCCAAATTTGGCTAAGAATTCCTTTATGACTTCTTCCCATGTGGCTTTATGTTGTGGGTAGTTCTTTATGTACCATTCCAATTCTTCTTTCCTTAGTGATCCTACAAAGTCTAATAATGTGTTCTTATATTCATCTTTTCCCAATTTCTCCCATATGGACTCTAAAATAAATACATGTTCTAGTGCTTTGGTGGTATCTATTCCAAAAATAGGGATTTTCACTATGGTATCCATGGCATCTGAACCTTGTTCTCGATTTTGTATTTTCCTAAGTTTATATTCTAGTTTCTTTACTAGTTTAGTTTCCTTTATAATGTTATTATGGGGCTTATTTTCTTTTCCTTTATCTCTCACAAGTTTAATATCAAAAAGGCCTTCTAATATATCACTCCAAGGGATGTCCTACTGTTGCTTCTTTTTGCTCTTACTTCTCTTATTTCTTCTCTTCTCTTTGATTTGGTAACTCTTGTGTTACAACTCTTTTGCTTTTAGACCTTAATAGGGATGAGTCCTAGTCTAGGGGTTGTGACTT
The DNA here is from genome assembly GCA_007115665.2 of Sequoiadendron giganteum. Taxonomy (NCBI): domain Eukaryota; kingdom Viridiplantae; phylum Streptophyta; class Pinopsida; order Cupressales; family Cupressaceae; genus Sequoiadendron; species Sequoiadendron giganteum. Next base: position 373,248,820 of record CM021102.1, read on the forward strand.
CATTATTTATTTTCATATTTTTGTTAGTAAACATCATCTAATTAGTTAATGACCTAACATATCCCCCCTTAATTTTTATCTTTGTTTTTATTTTCTTCTTCCTTCTTTCTTAATTTACTTATGTTTTTGTTAATTACCTTTTCTAAATAAACATCATTTACCAATAGGATTTTGTTCGGATTTTTTAGGAACACTTTAATTGTTTTATCTAACTTAATTGTAATTTTGTCTAAGTACAATTCATTTTTAGGGTTTAATGAAGGTTCTGACAGGGTAGGAGCCTATGTGCTAAACAATTTCTTTATTGGAAAGCTTTTGGGTTTCTGATTATGCATTAGTTTCTTGAAACTACTTGAAAGATTTCTAGTTCCTTTTAATAAAAAACATATCTTATCTGGTGTTTTCTCCTTTTTCCTTCTACTATCTTTTCCTCTTTTGGTGGTAGCACCCACATTGACATGCTCAACAACACCCCTAATAGTGTGCTCTAACCTTGACTTTGTTGTTAATTCTATTCTTCTTCTATATATTTCTTCTCTTTCCGACACTTGTCTTTGTCTCTTCTCCTCTCCATTAGGGTTGTCCATTTTCTCCTTTCTTTGTAAGTAAATTTGCTCCTTAATCTCTTTTAAATTTATTTTATTTATTTTGTCCATGGGTGTTAAGCTTTGGGATTGCATTACTCCTATATTACATCCCATGGTAGTTATCTAGTGGTTTTTATTAATAATCACATCTTTTCATAGGTCTCTTTGGACCTTTTTCCCCTTTCTATTTCCCATCCCCTTGGCACCTAACCCCCTCTCATAGGGTAGACATCAAGAAGACGTATTTTTGATTGATCACATGTATTTTTTCATCTATTGTTTGTGCCTTAGTTTGGTAAAAGTTTTAGAATTTGAAAAAAAAGGAAGCATAAATAGAGCCTAACTAGGGTCCTGGTAATGGAAGCAATGTTAGCAAGAAATCTGAGGGATACAAACCTAGAGTTCTATTCCCAAAATATCTTTGCTAGTTGTAGTTTGTAACCCTAGAGTTGGTCCAATTGAGATGACACAAGAAGGTATTCTGGATCCAAGATCAGTTGTAAATCAAAATAAAATAATATACACACATAAGATAGATCAAAATTCAAAGCTCTTTATATTCATTATATCAATAATCTTCCATTACATTCCTTATATCCCCGTTATAGTCAATCTTCTATACTTTCCTATGTATCCACTATTACTTTCTATTACTGTCTACTTTCATCTACTACTAGTGAATAGATATTTTTGCATACTTTAATTTACAATACAGGACGTGGCCCTTAGATAGTATCCCTAGAGTACATTCTATCTTTCTAAACTCATGTTCCAAAATATTATTTCCAGTTAGCTATTACATATCTCCAGATCGATGTTTGTACAATGTTTTCTAGCTAACAAGACACCTTGTGACTATTGATTGGGTTCAATCAAAGTTGAAGGGGCCTACAATCAAACACCAAAAAAATTGTTGTAAATTTGTTGCCACATTTTTCCATTTAACCCACCCCTTCAACCAAATGTCAAAAATTTGTTGCAATTTTTTACTACATTTTTTCTATTTAGCCCAAATTGAAACTCACTAATGTGCTCTTATGATTTCACACATTTATTAACTTTATAACTTTAATTTATTACTTTATAATAGTTTTATGTGTTAGTGTTGGTTTTTATTTTGCTTATATTATAGGATATTTATTTTTCCTACACATATTATTAATCTTTCTTTGATTAATTAGACAATTATTATGAGAGAATATGGTATAATCCATCATCTCACACCTTCTTTTGAATTTATTAGCCAACTATCATAACCATTTATTTGTCTGTATATGAGTAGGTGCAACCATGTATTTTGGCATTTATCAAGTAGGTAAAACTCTTGCCTATTTTTGGTAGGAGTTATATACAACACTCACCTTTCATATCTTCTAGTTAAATGGAGCAATGTAAACATTGTATAAACTCTCTTATATTTTTGTCTTGTGAATTCTCATTTTTGAATATTCTCCCCATTTTGTTATTTTGATTTTCCATCATCTATCGATTGGAGTGTGTGTTCTACAACTAACAATAGATCTTGGTTTAGATTCTCATTTCTTGGAGAATGGAACATTAAGTTTAGTTTATTGATTTATTAATTTTAGTATTTTAGTATTTTTTAGTTTTCTAATTTTTATTTTATGGTTTAATTATTTATATCTTTTCTAATTTTATAAGTTATATTTTTTATAATTTCTTAGTTTTATAATATATAATTTTATTAATTTATTAATTACATATATTTTTTATTTCATTATTATTTATTTAACTTATTTTTCTAATTATATTTATATTGGTTGGTAAAATATAAATGTAATAGTTTGGTCTCATTTTATTAGATTAAAAAAAGATTGCATTCTTGCGTGCCACTCTTAATAGTGAAATCATATTACAAAATATATTCTAGAAAAGACTTCATTTGTGATTTATAACATTTTCTACTCCATTTATCCACCAAAATTATTCATGTTAATACACTTAAGTAGAGTTGGAGCATGAAGCTAAAGTGTGTGGATAACTGAACCCTCTATGAATGGAAGTTTGCTCGATGAGATAGTGTAGATATTTCATTTCATCTTCTTGAATCTTTCTACCTCCATTATCTGTCGTAAATAGCTTAATAATTTCCAAAGGAGTAAGGGAGTCACCTACTAATTCATTATGTATTAGTTTTAGAATAGTCTACATAAGAGAAACTATCTAGTTTTGAAATGTCAAAAAAACTTCCAATATATCATCTCACTGTAAATCATATATATTTATACCTTCCATGATACACTTTCTCTAGATAACTCTCAACAAGATCCACCCCTAATAATACCTACATCTTATAGTAAATCCATATTATTGAAAAAAAACATAGAAGGAACCTCACTTTCAAATAGACTCCATGATGTCTACTCCAACAAGTCAAAACTCTATATAATCCACAATGTGTTTTTAATTGTCGAATAACTCTCATTTTCCAACCAAGATCAATATACATAGTTGTGAATACATTTTCTCCCGCCTGTGGTACTTCCTCACATTGCGATCATGATACATACCAAGGAGCAATTCTACTAACTCGTGGATAGGGGTGTGTATATTATTATTTTTAATTTTTAATTTTTCTTTTATAAAGTCAATCCAAAAAAATTTAAAAATAAAAATTTAAAGAAATATTTTTAATAATTATGTTTTAAATATATTAAAAATGAATCTAAATTATAAAATATTTTTCAAAACACAAAGAAATTTAATAGTTGAACCTCCTTCTATCAAATATAAGGGGTTCAAATGGATTGCATCCTACCACTTGGTTATTGTTTGGATTTGATTGAAGCGAGTTTAATTGGATCCTCTTTGATTGAACTCTAACAAGTTTGTTGTCAAATTTTTGTTGTATTTTTCTTTTCAATTGAGAGCCAAGAAGTAAGGGGTCTCCATTTTTGCAAAGTCATCCAAGGCATGATCTTGGCCTCAACTCTTAAGGTGTGAAGGGTTTTGCACTCAACAAGATTTGATCTCTAGTGGGCTCATTAAGAACCATTCAACTTCACCAATGAACTAATGCCCCTTTGACATATTCATTTATTTTAACTAATTTAGATTTATGTCAAAATAATTTATTCTTTCACAATAATAAAACATGTCCTCTCATATATAGGTAAAGATTCTCCATATAAAATATACATATGATCATCAAATATACATACATACCCATCTTATCATCCACACAAATATTTATAATATTTTTAAAGTATATTGAAAAACACAATATATTTATTAATACACAATTATAAAAATAAATTATAATTTAAACCCATGACTACATTTTATTAAAAAATTATCAAACAACTATATTATATAAACAATGATATTTCTAACTGCATTAACTTACATTATGACCCTATGTGCCTACTCCTATCAATAAACTCACAAAGTATGTGAATGTAACCAAACAACAAAATTTAATGCATGTTTCACAATCTTCTAAAGCAACATATATTTTTTATTAATAGCAAGACATTGCTCCAAAACATGTAAATCATTTTCTATTCTAAAATAACATAGACAAAATGGTGTTATCCTCCCTCAAGAATCCCAACAACAAATAGCAATGCAAGACTAGTCACAGCTTGGATTTTGATTAGACAACTCTATATCAACATCGTTTTCATAAAGTAGACCATTTAATTAATTGCAATTTTGATGGAATCCCCGCCACAAATATTTCCCAAAACCCATTGTTAATTGTAACAAAACCCCACCACAAGTATTTAAAATCTGAAGTCAAATTATAATTTGCTATCATTTCTATATTTAGCCTTTCGAGAAGACCATGTATGACAAAGATATATATTTGCCATCATTTCTATATTTACCATCGATATATATATTTCATCTAATATTCTGACTAAAAATGCTTATCAAGACAAAAAAATTTTTGTCACAACTTGCATTATTTCAATATTTTATTTTCTATATTTTATAATTTCAATTTATTTTTTTATTTCTATCAATATGTGCATTGTGCATCTTTGTCATACATGGTCTTTTAAAATAATCTTATTTCAATATTCATAAATGATGGGAAATTGATAAAATCTTGAGATTGCATTTATTTCTTTATTTTATCATTATTTAACAAATATGTGAATTAAGTTTAAATGTTACTTTTCAATTAATGCATGATGTTGGTTGCATTTTATCATATCATTGACAAAAAATGTGAATTCAATGTAATTGTACTTTTCAATTTGTAAATGATGTGTTGTCTATATTTTGTCATCATTGAGTACATATGTGAATTCAATGTAATTGTCATTTTTCAATTAGTAGATGATGTCATACCATGTTAGTGTTTGTACTCTATAGAATGGTATGTTAATTTTAAAACTTATTCATGATTACCATATTTAGAAGAAATGCATAATAAATGAGATAAAACCATTTACATAAATACAATTTGTTTATGTAACTTTTAAACTTGGATTTATGATTTATTTCATAGATATGTTGTTGGGTGAATTAGTGGTCATTTGATCCTATGTTTATGTCTTAAGTGCATTTGGATCAAAATATATTAAATAAACAATGTTTTAGACCCATATTACCTCAAAAAATGTGTTATACTTAAAAATATGTGATATGACATTTCCTCCTATTTGATCATGCTAAGTATGTAGAAGAGTATATAATAGACACATCCTCACATTTATCATGTCTTTACAAGTGTAAGATAGATTATTTTAAGCATATAACTTATTTATTAAATCATCACAAAATGAGAAAATTACAAGTAGATAACATATGATTTTCTTACTAAATCAAAAAGAGAGAGAGTATTCGTTCAATCATTATACAATAGAAAAATTACAAGGAAATAGCATATGGTTTTTTTATGCTAATTACTCCATTTTATAAGGATTGTATGTATTCAAAATAGATATTAATTATATTTTAATTTTCTTGAGAAAATCTTGGTATAAGTCTATAATGGACTCATTACTTTTTTAAGAAACCTTGAATGATCTTATTTCTTAAGAAAATAAATTATGTGATTTTATATATGATTTTATAGCAGCTAACATATTTGATTTTATTTGATTATAAATAATATCTATTTCTCTTTATCAAATTCTATAAAATTCTATTGAGGGTTTCACCATCTTTGATTTCAATAGAGATCTACCCTTCAAAATGGATACATATGCCCTCACTTCCAACCACCTTATTATTATGGATGCCTTGTAATACCCCTCAGTTTTGCTCTTTTGATCGAATAGTGTTCTGTTTGGTGATGCTTTATTTTTTGTTAGTACCTTGACTATGGAACTCGGTTACTATTTGTTCGCTATTTGTAAAGCGATGTGAATGTTATATTTTGATGTGCTGGTATTTTAATCAGATGTTATCATTATGGCATGTTTTGGATTAGCTTAGTGGATAATTGAATTAATGATGTTTATGCTTTTGATCATATTAATGATGTTAGATTCGTTAGTTAGTAATATTGTATTGGTGAAGGGGACGAGATTGCATCACTCACTTGCGAGCGCCCTGCGATCCTAAGATTTCCTCTTCACGGTGTGTTTTAATTATGACATATATATGCATGTGGATATACTCTTTGTTTGCCGATTGACAAGTACAGGACATCGACTCCACCTGGTTTCACAAGTTTAAGCGTGTCCATTGCCCAACGACATTCGATTGGGAGATAGTAGCTAGGTTTTTCGTGCCAAGTCATCACCCTAGTCATAGTGTGTCATCGGGTTTTAGTTTGGTTCAGTGGTTTTAATATTGTTCTATTTGTCTTGATTCTATTTAAATTGCAACTTAGAAAAAGGTAGATAAATGACTTTATGTATTTAAGTTGTTTATTAAATTTATCTAGTTTTATGTTGGAAATGCTATTTAATTAATTAATGAATTTAATTTAATAAAGAAAATATTTTAATCTTGGATTAGATTCATTTTATTGAATTAAATAAATTAATTAGATTGAATTAAGATATTCATTTTGAAATTAATAGATATTTTGTTGAAATTGGAAAATTGGAAAAATGTTTTAATTTGCAATTGTTTTGAGAAAATTGAATGGAAAATGAAATTAGAAGATATTTTCTGTTTTCTGTTTTCGAAAATTTATGAGGGTGGTTGCATAGATATTTTGGGATATTTTTCTCTATTATTGGGATTTTTGAATGAGTTTTAAAGAATGATGGAAAAAATTGAAAATAGAGGAGAAAGAGGAATTTTTGTTGGTTGTGGGTTTTGGATTTGGTGTTTTCTGGTGAAGCTCAATTGGACTGCTGGGAAGGATATTGAAATTGAGGAGGAGGCTTTGCTCCATTATCAATTATCAAGCTTTTGGAACCAGGTTCTTTCAATTAGTTTTCATTTTGAAAGGTTTCACAATTTTATTATGTTGTTTGAAAATATTTAAACTCTATTTGTTGTTAGCAAGAAAAACCCATGTTAAATCTTGCTTCAAAATTGAAAAAACCTCTGGTTGGAAATGAATTGCTTCAAAAAAATATTAGTGTTCTTGGCTGGAATTGTGATTTCAATTTTTGTGTTCTCAATTAAATATGTAAATTCTTTGTTTGGATATACTGATATATATATATATATACATACATAAATATATATATATATATATATATATATATATATATATTAACATTATGGAGTTATACTGGCAAAATATTTTAAAATGAAATTACCCTGACAAGGGGCACGGATTTCAAAATCCGCAGTCATAGAGACTGTTTTTTTAATTTAATTTATATAAAAAAAAAGAAATCAAAATTTTTGGGGGGCTGGGGGCTCACCCCACAGCCGCCCCCCATGGGAGGCGCTGTGGGGAGCTGTGCACAGCACTCCCCACGCGACTGCTTATACAGCTGCCCACCCATGGTGGTCGGTTGTGTTATACACAACCACGTCACCATGGATGGGGTCGGTTGTGTAAGTCACCGCCCCAAACATGGTCGACAACCGCTGACCCACACCAAAACGTGTGGCCAATGGAAATGCACGGCTCCAAACCCTAGCGCACGGCCCGAGACAGTCGCTTTTCTAATTCATTTTTTTTAATATATTAAAATATGATATAATATTTAATATTATATTTTTTATAATATTTAAATATTATATTTATATAATATTAAAATATTAATAAATATTAATATTAAATAATTAAAAATATTTATATATAATATATATAGAGTATATATATACATAAGTAGATAAATATATATATCTCATGAGGATATATATATCATGTATATATATATTAATATATATTATATAGTGTGTTGTTAAATTTTAAATATATATATATATATATACATATATATTAAAATATTGATTTAATCGTGGGTATGATTCAAAGGTAATTAAGAAATTTACTTTTATTGTGTTCTTAGTCAAATCATGGATTTTATTTTAAAAATAATATATTTAGATGGAATAATATATTTGTTTTAAATAATATGGATATTAAGATACGTTAAATTGTTTTGGAAATGATTATGTCTAGTAGAGGAAATATTTATTTACTTAAAAATGTTATTTTCTGAATGGTTGAAATAAATGTGTATTTTATAGTTATTGGAAACAATTAGAGAATGTGATATTGGATTTAAATTTCATATTTGTCCAAAAGAGTCGTTAATCAATTCAGTTTTATTAAGGCAATAAAGTATTGAATGTTAATTAAGAAGTGGATTTAGGAATTCCGAAGTAGATTTAATTCATGTCTTGTTCGTCTTGATTGTGAACTATTTCCATTTTCGTTTGGGGGAAATTGTGTGGTAGAGGTTAATAAGTCTTCTAGTTGGGGTTTCAATTATGTGGGTTGTCATATGATGTTTGTCAACCTGTTGTGAATTCCTTGGGTAGTGCATGGTGTCTAGTTAGTGTTTAACCCGGTTTCCACGAACGAGGATGTTTTGTGCCTCCTGTGGAACGAGTGGGTTAGGTGATTTGTGACTCCTTGTAAGGAGTGGCTTTGTTATGTTTGTACTTCTAGTGTTGGAGTGAGTTTCTTTATAGGTTTCCTCCTAGAGTTGGAGTGGTTGTAATATCTATTTTGTATGCACTTGGGTTCCCTTGGTAATTGGTTTGATTGTGTGTTGTCAAGTAGAAGAGTGGCTTCCGTTAGGCGTCAGAGCCCAAAGAGGTAAACTGGATAACCTTTGGAGGTGGTTTAATCAAGTGATAACTAAAACAATACTTAGAAGATTAAGACTAACTTCTCACTAATCAAGATAATTTTGCCTCACTCATAGACACAAGGGCTTGTTTAGACTTGGGATGAGTGGGAAGGCTTGGAATGGCAAGGTCATGTATCTTGTCTGTACGAAAGGTATTTGATTCCGCATGAGTGAGTATGGAGGCCGAGATTCGGTTGAGGCCACCAGGATAACCCTTAGTGGGGGCCAGGGCCTATGAAGATTCCCAAAGGAAAAACCCATGATGAGCTGTGCGATGACACTCTGTCTAGGACAACAATTGGTATTTGATTTTGTGTGTATGGTTCTCTTAACATACTTGATTTGTTTTATATTTGGAAGCAATGTGACCATGTTAGAGTTGTACTTGTGTCATACTTGTGTGGTACATGTGATTGGTTGTGTCAGTTTGGTTTAGTTACGTGTTAGCATGTGTCTAGAGGTAGATGGCCTTGGCTATGATTCCTTGTTACTATATCCTAGCACGAGGGGTGGAACTTTGGGTTCCACTTGGTTGGGTGGCGTGCACCTTACTCCATTGGGTTTTCTTCTTGTTTGTGTTGACGAGATTTCCAGTTGGAGAGCTCGTGGGATCCAGTTACTCTTCATGCTTTATTCATTTCAGTTAATCTTGTAATTTATTACCCCTCATTTGTATCGAGGTGGAAAGTTGTAATATGTAATCATGCTTATTGGCTTTACCTCATTCGGGGAATGAGATATGTAATCTTATTGTTTAACTATTATTATTTGTAGTCTATGGTATTCTTTAATTGTGATGATGTAATTTATCATGTATGGAATGTATGTGTTTCTAATTTATTAAGTAAATGAATGACATGGTTTAGATTAATGTTTTTTGTTGAGGTTCTATATAACCTCTGTCTCGTAACCTTAGAGGTTGTTGGCATTGGGTAGTGAACTTGCATGTTAATTGTACTTAAAAAAATAAAATTAGTTCATTTAAGTAGTTAATTGCAACTTCCTCTAGGGTTGCGTGGCGAGGCGTTACATGCCTAGTTTATTTTTTTTATGTATAAGCTAATAGAATTTTGAAGCATCTTATTCATAAGCCTATTTTAGCCTCTAGTAATTTGGACTTGCGTTCACTTTAGTCATTTCAACGTCCTAGATAAAATCATATTTATATCCTTGTACTCTAAATTCACACTTTTCCCACCTTCTTAATTCCGCCCTTCAAATAAATTGACTATTATCCAACATCTTGCACCAAATATCAAATTAAACACCTAAGATCTTAAATTTGAGGACAAGCATTAGGACATTAATTATGATCCAAGGTCATCAACTAGCATTAATTATGATCAAGAGATATTTATTTAGAGCATATTGGAAAACACTATCAAGGCATTACAAACATGTCTACATTCATATTCACAAGTATTACACTAGGTATTTACATCTGCTATCATGTTTGTCTTTAATTTTTGTAAACTAACAAAGGGGTTTGACTCATTATCAAGTAATTTTCCTACTTATTTCTATATAAAACAAATTCCAAAGGTATTTTTTAACACATCATTTTTCTTAGACATCTATACAAGCATAGGGAAAATGACATTGAAGGACATTTTAGCAAAGGACAAATTTATGAATAGACAAAGGATCCAAGAATGAGTGCAACCTAGTTTCAAGTAGGCTTATATTCACAACACAAAACCATCATTATCTCCATCATTGAAAACTCTAAATCCACAAAGAGCTAAGCAACATCTTAACCCTCTTTTGTAATTATTTATCTCAACTCATTAATTTAGGTCTAATCGTATTGATTTATTTTTATTCAATTAGACACCTAAATTAATTGTAGGTAAACTTTATTTCCCAAATATTTTGTGAACTCCTAGTCTATAAACCCTCTAGTTTCTTACCCTAGGGTTTAACCTTCTTCATAATTTCTTGTTTTTTAAATTCCTAATTATGTCCATCTCTTTATCTATCTAAAACTTGTGTGCTTGAATTATCTATTTATTATCTGGTTAACAACATATTAGGGTTTACATGCCAAAATATATTCTTTGGTAATTCCCACACAAAGTATCCCTAATATCAACTGTGATGTGGAAAAAGAGATCCTAGTCCTAGTGAATAGATTATTTGGATCAATATTTGCATCAACATTAGAAGCCAAGTCAACAAAGAATTGAGATTTGCTAACAACTTAGAAGGAGATCCAATATGACCTATACTTGATTCTTTTGTTGCCTTAAAAATTGATCGAATTTAATTTGTATTTTATTGAACCAATTGACTATGACACCTAATCTGAAAAGACCATTTTTTTCATAGATATGAAACTAAAAACCCACAAAACAAAGATATATCTAAGAAAGGAAAATTTGTGTGTACCTGTGTTGCATATTTGAAGCCAAACTGGGTGGAGAAGGGCAGTGGCACCCCTATCTAAGAAGTATGAATTGGGATCTATAAATTTATGGGATGTAACATACAAATATACACTATAATTTGTTGATATACACTTTGTCATCTTTAGATCCGAACTTACAAAATCACAATAAAAGGGGGAAAAGGGGTGGCTATATAAGACTTTTCCTTGCTCAAAGCTCCATTTTAGTATTTATACATCCATAAATAGCTGATTGATAGATAGATAAAATGTGTGTGCTTCTAACCTTAAGTGCATCTAAGGTTGTAATGAGATAAAATTATAAAAAATCCTACTCAAGTGTGTTAGATAATGATTCTTAAATGACATAAAAATGATCAATCCAAGAGAAAGTCAAATAGCCTAGGGAAAATCCAAATGCATGAATACCTTACTTATGACAGTAAGTAGATCGAAGTATGAAAATGAGAACAATTTGAAAATAATTCGTTAGGTGCTTGAAGGAAGCCAAAGGTATCGCCAAAACCTACATTCCATCATTTCCTTCCATTGGCATCAAACTCTAATCATTGTGACAACTTGAATAAATCTGAAAACCTTCTTTGCAATTCTATAAAATGGGATGAACAATTTGGTAGAGCTTCACTGTAATAATCATTCACTTCTCTTTTTAACATAATAATTCATATTTTATAGTGAAACACAGGAATAAATTAAAGTGTAGGCTAACTCATTTAAATTTAATTTTCAGGATTAATTTATCACCAAGTTTAAATTTTGAATTTACATCTCTGAAATTAGAGACCAACAAAAATGAAAAATCAAATTTATCGGGAAAAACACTTGGACTAGGGCACTAGCACCCCTGTCTAGCCCTTTTGTACTCATTCAAATTTAAATAATATGTTTAGGGTCTTCTTAATCAAGTGAGCAATTATCGAGGTCAATTTGGTGAGATATAATAAAAAGGGCACTCTTTAGGGAAACACTGACACGTTCTCCTAGGAAGAAAGGAATGGTCAAGGTTAGGGAATTATTTAAAATGTATTAATAGACTGGACACTAAAGAAAGTTCCAAATGAAGTCTGAAATTGTACTACACATTCAAGGAGTACAATTTTTGACGCTACATTTAGCACCCACTTTAGCAGTGATATGACACTACATGCATATGCAAGATAAAGTGCCAAAAGTAAATCATATAAAAGGATACCCAAAAGGATACTATAGAGTATGAAGAGCATTTTCTAAGTGAGAGAATGAAGCCCCTAGCATAGTAACATGTAAATCACAACATTAGTAACTGCATCCTACAAAACCAACTTGTTAGAAATTTGAAATCATCCTACATATACAAACAAACGTGTTAGTCCAAATACTTCTAAGGAGAATGAAATTTGAGGGTAGATGTGTTTCCCCCTATTTCTTCTTTCTTTATGAATATAGAAACAATGTAGCAATCTTGCCACATCGAATTGATTCGAGTTTTGATGAAAATTCCTTTGATAGGGTCACACAAACATTACATCAAGGAAAAAAAATAATATCATACAAATGAGGGTGGAACCAATATTCCATCACAATAGATGACACAAAATCTAAAGTTCATAATTTCAAGTTACATCAATTTCAAGAAAATATTGTATGAATATTATAATGTCAATTTTTATTATAAGTGTAGCATCAAAAATTGTCACCTTTGAAAATTTCACACTAGGTTTTGCTCCCCCTAAATTATTGAGCTTAATTGGGTTCCTAATTTCCTAAATTATGCATTCTATAGCCCATTTGTACCACTTTCTAAGAAATTGCGAATATTAAACAAATGCATCCAAATAATATTTTTCCCCCCACACTTAATATCTTGGAAAATAGGGCCAGGATCCATTCACCCTAGGGTGTATGGGTCCCCCTATTTTTTCGAGGACCAATTTTGGATATGTCAGTGTCGGTAATTTAACATTCAAAACCCAACTTGCAAAGGTTGGCTATCGAGAAATGATAGAAATGCCTATAAATACCTATTTATTACATCAGTTGAAATCTAACAAGTATTCACTAAAATTATATTGGCAAACTTATGATCAAGAGCACTATCAAGCAAGTCAAGAGCAACATTTAAGGTCTTTATTGCAGTAATTCAAGATACTAACATTATGTCAAATCCTATGAGATTTTATGTATGTTCATGTTATCATTGTTTTGTGAAGGCTAACACTTTTTTAGGTCTCCAAAGAATTCAAGAAAATAAAGAAAACAAGATCCAAGACCTTGAGTTGATGCATATGACTTCAGTCCTTCAAGAAACACTTGAAGGGTGGTGATTTGCAGCACTTTGTGATTTCATCTTTCATTCCTATCCACTATCATTTTATCATCGACATTGCCATTGTGGAAGTGGAAATACTAACATGAGGTTTGACTAGGACAAGCCCCTAAATGGCACAACATCTCTTCTCTTTGTGAATGTGTAGATTTTAGGTTTAAAGAGGATTAAAGGAATCTTGAGGACAAATTGTTAATTGTTGCAATTGAAGTCCTACATCTTGTCAAATCATAGAAACTCACCTATAAAATTATTTGGAAATGTTTCATAAATTCTACAACAAGGAATCAGAAGCTCAGATCTATCATTAGAGGACCTAAAAAATAAATAAAAAGTAGCATACAAGGACCCATACACCCTAGGGCAACTCTATCCTCATATAGTGATCAGAACCAAATTTTTAGGATAGGTACACAGTGTTAGTTTTTATGATTGGATATTTAAAATCAGAAATGCAACACTTAAGACAATGAAAACAACAAGATACCCTAGGAAAACCCTCCAACTTGAGGGAGAAAAAAACCAACAAATATATCTATTATATATTGAAGTAATAAGAGCATAAATTTACTTACAACTCAGGCACAACACAATGCCGATTTTGATACAATGAATAATCGCACCTCTCCTAGATGCAAATACAAATGAATATGTTTCTACTTGAAATCGATCTGCTGCTTAGGCACAAACTTCTTCTTGAAATATGAATTATGATGAATGAACTTCATGATCAAATGAGTGATCGTCACTCATATAAATACATGCTAGAGGGAAAAGACATGCCTCTTAAAGAATGAAGTCGGCCTCCAAAAATGGCGTGTCTCTCCAAGAGTAGCGAATGAGACAAAGCTGGCCTAGATTTAAATATTAATTAATATACAAGGTGAAGCGCCTCTTCACTAATAGTTATCTCAATAAATTAAAACTTATAAATATTATAAATGAAACACTTCTTCATATTTAAACCGACTTCAATAAATTGAATAGTCGAAAGGATATATGAGATTTATTGTTGCAAGTCATGGCTGGAAGTGATGCCCGACACTGCAACATCAACACACTCTCTTAGCTAGGTAGGAATACTTCCAGCTGTGCAAGACATATCACCTTATCATGATGTCAACCACCATGGATACTCCCATATGTGGAAAAGAGCATATCACATCATTGTGATATCAATCATCATGCCTACTCCCATGAATGGTATATGTGCACAAGTGCCCATCACTCAACGTGATGTCGTCACCTCATCATGACATTCACCATGGCTACTCCCAGAGGGTGAAAAACACAAGTACAAGAAAATCATCATGGACTCTCTCACGTGATGTTTTCATGGAGTCACACACATGAAATCCACCTTGGCTACTCTGAGAGGGTGGAAACAAGGGCTTGCACCTCAAATATCTCTCACAGAGAGAAATGCATTAAAGCAAATCATAGAAGATCATTGAAGCTGAGACTCCCTCTCAGCTAGGGCTTCATTCTCCACAATACCAAGCTTGTCTCAGAAGTACAAAAACTTTATTCTGGAGAGAGGCTTGGTGAGAATGTATTTCATCTTCTCATCAGTGCTAATGTATCTCAACTGGATTGCTTTCCTCAATACCATATCTTTGATATAATAGTATTTGATCTCAACATGTTTAGTTCTGTCATGAAACACAGGATTGATAGAAATCTTCACACAACTTTGATTATCACAATGAATGACAGTAGGCTCCAATGATTATCCAATCAATCCTGCAAGGAGCTTATGAAGCCACATTGCTTCTCGAGCTGCCACACATGTTGCAATATACTCTGCCTCTATGATGCTTAGTGCCACTGAAGACTGCTTCCTACTACACCAGGAGATCATTGCAGACCCCAACTGAAACAACATCTAGAGGTGCTCTTCCGATTAGCTACACGACCTGCCCAATCAGAATCTATATAACCATGCAACTTCAAGTCCACATCAAAAGAATATCTCGAGCCATACCCAACTGTGCCACGCAAGTATCTCAAGATATGCTTCGCTACAACTAGGTGTATTTTCCTTGGTTCACACATGAATTGACTAAGTTCACTCATTGCATAGAAAATATCTGGTCTAGTATTGACTAGATACATCAACGATCCAATTAATTTCCTGTACATGGTCGGATCCACCAGATCTGAACTAGCTGCAACTTCCTTTAACTTCTGAAAATTGGTTTCCATAGGTGTAGACATGGATTTGCAATCCATCATACCAAATCTCTTCAAGATGTCTATTGTATACTTCCCTTGACTTAAAATGATCTCATCGGGCCTCTTCCATACTTCTAAACCAAGGAAGTAATGCATGTACTTATGATCCTTCATTTCAAATTCAGAAGCCAACTCCTTCTTGCATTTGATAATGAGGTGTTCTTCTCCAGTAAGAAATAGATCATCAACATAGAGAACCAATATCAAGGCTCACCATTAATTACCTTGAAATATAGATTAGAATCTGCACCATTCTTGGAGAAGCCTAAACTCAACAGATATCGATCAATCCTCTCATACCAAGCATGAGGAGCCTGTTTAAGGCCATACAGTGTCTTCTTCAATTTGAAAACATGAGACTCTTTCCCATGAACCTCAAATGCATCAAGTTGCTCAATATATACCTCTTCTTCCATTACACCATTTAGAAATGTTGTCTTCACGTCCATTTGGTGTAACTTCCATCCTTTAGCTGCTACAATGGAAATGATAGTTTTGATGGATGTATAACGAGCAACTTGAGCAAATATTTCCTCATAATATATTCCCTCTTTCTGAGAGAACCCTCTAGCCACAAATCTAGCCTTGTACTTCTCAATGCTTCCATCAGCCGCATGCTTGATCTTGAAAAGCCACTTAGAAGATACAATAGATTTGTCTTCTAGTCTAGGTACAATGTCCCAAACATCGTTCTTGAGAATAGATTGATATTCTTCATCCATGGGATATTTCCATACTTGTTGAATTGAAGCTTCCTCAACACTGGAAGGCTCAGACTCAATCATTTGACTTATCAATGCAATATAGCTTGAAAACTTCTGAGGTCTTTTGCTTTCTCTGAATGTTCCTCTAGGGGCTACAAACTTCTCTGCCTCCTGCATTGTTTTCCTAGCCCATAGATGTCTCTTCCGACCAATAACAATGTCTGTAGGCCCATCAGTAGGTTCGAAAGGCTCAACTAGATCATCATCTTCTTTAGAATCAATAGCCTCCCTCTGAATCTCAGGATGGTCAACTTCCATATCCTAAGGAGACTCTTGGTCTTCATAGTCTATCTTCGTGTGAGTGCCTTTAGATCTCCTGAATGCAACATCTTCTTCAAATGTAACATCCCTGCTAATCTTGATCAATTTCTGACTTGGAATATAAATCCTGTAGGCTTTTGAAGTCTCACTGTAACCCACAAATACTCCCTTCTTTCCAGATGGTTCCAACTTTTTTCTTTTATCTTTAGGGACATGAACATACACAGGACAACCAAATATTCTCAAATGGACGACTTCAAGCTTTACACCTGTGAAAGTTTCTTCAGGAGCCATGTTCTCCAAAATACGATGATGGTTTCGATTCAAAACATACACGACTGTCCTAGAAGCTTCAGCCCAAAGGAAGATTTGTAGATCCCGATCATGAATCATGGCCTTAGTTGCTTCTACAATAGATCTGTTCTTCCTTTCTGCTACACCATTTTGTCATGGATTGTAGGGAACACAAAACTCCCTCTTAATTCCTGCTTCAACACAAAAATTATGGAAGCTTCCAGAGATGTATTCTCCTCCGTTGTCAGATCTAAAAACTTGATCCTCTTCCCGGAAAAGTTTTCTACTTGAGCTTTGAATTCCTTGAATCTCTCAAGTACTTCCTCAGATTCTTTAGTCTTTAAGAATTAAATCCAAGTCTTTCCAATGCGCATCCTTGGCAAGTACCTTCATGCTCTTGGTTGAGTTTAGGAATGTCGGTGACCATCTTCTCCATGGTTGGAAGCACTTAGAAGTGAATGTGAGAAATTCTTCTATGCCAAAGCTCATATGAACTTGATGTATCATGCAACAAGGCATGTAGAGGATGGGTGGAAAGTCTGTAGAGACATTCTTGGCAAACACAAATCATACTGGTTGACTTGATGTTAGAGTTCTTTGGCCATGCAATAAATTTTCCTTCAGAGAATGCTACTTGATATCCCTTATCTTCTAAGGTTGAAATAGAGACAAGGTTCCTCTTAATGCCTGGTACAAATAGTACATCACTCAATTGCAAGGAGATTCCAAAATCTAAGTGAATAGTGGAGGTCCCAACACCTTTCACAGAATAACATGCATCATCTCCAATTATGACTTAAATACTTGAATCTCTCATCACCAAATGTAAAAGATGTTCTCTAAATCCAGTAATGTGACAAGAGGTGCCACTATCAATCAACCAAGTGTTGCTATCTGCTGGAACATTGCTTGATAAGGCAGAATAGAAAATAAATTCCCTTGAATCCTTTTGAGGAGAGATCTCACCCACATCTGCAAATGAAGCATGTTGTTTTGGTCTAGTGGGGAATTCCTTTGCATAGTGACCAAACTTGACACATCTAAAGCACTGTAGGTGGGAGAGATCCTTCTTCTTCTTAAATGGAGGAGCACCATCAGATCTTCTATCTTTATTGCTCTTGAAGTAGCCTTTCTTTCCTTCTCTTCCTTTCTTCTTTGAAGATTGAGCAGCAAGAACATGAATGTATTCATTTGTAGAGCTTTGACCACTGCCTCTTGCAGCCAACCTTGATTCTTCTTCAATGCAATCTGCTCTCAATTGATCAAACTTAGGAATTTTTGATCTTGGATTGATTCCTTGAATGTATGACTCCCAAGATATAGGAAGACCATTGAGATCCAACATATTCAAATGCTTGTTATCAACAATATGCCCAACGGTAGAGAGCTTATCTCTCAACTTAGTGATCTTCATGAAGAATGAGATGATGGATTCTCCTTTCACCATCTTGATATGATGAATTTGATGCTTTAATGCAAGAGTTCGACTTGTGTTGTTGATATCATACATATCCTCCAAGGTCTTGAACATATCTCTTGCTGATTTCAACTTGGAGATGATTGGCACAATGTGATCTTTCATGGAATCAACCAACATCTTTTTCGCCTTAGTGCTATTTCTCTTCCATTGAGGCTTCTCATTCTCTTCGATTGGTTCGACAAATTCACCCTCCACGAATTCAGCTAACTCATTTTCCTCCAAAGCAAGCATCACTCTAAACTTCCAAGATGTGAATTTTGATGCACCCTCAAGTCTATCTTTGATCTTGAGCCCGTTCACCATCTTGACAAAAAGATAGATGCAATCAAGGATGAGAATAAGAGTGGAGGGTAGCGTTGTAAATCTGATCAATATCTTCCTTATACCTGCTTTGATACCATGTTAGTTTTTATGATCAGATATTTAAAATTAGAAGTGTAACACTTAAGACAATGAACACAACAAGATATCCTGGGAAAACCCTCCAACTTGAGGGAGAAAAAACCCAACAAATATATCTCTTATATATTGAAGTAATAAGAGTAGAAATATTATTACAACTTAGGCACAACATAATGCTGATTTTGATACAATGAATAATCGCACCTCTCCTAGATGCAGATACAAATGAATATGTTTCTACTTGAAATCAATCCGCTGTTACAGAATAATGATTTGTTGCTCAGGTGCGAACTTCTTCTTGAAATACGAATTATGATGAATGAACTTGATCAAATGAGTGATCATCACTCATATAAATACATGCTAGAGGGAAAAGACGTGCCTCCTCAAAGAATGAAGTCAGCCTCCAAAAATGACGTGTCTCTCCAAGAGTAGCGAATGAGACAAAGTCGGCCCAGATTTAAATATTAATTAATATACAAGGTGAAGCGCCTCTTCACCAATAGTTATCTCAATAAATTAAATATTATAAATTAATTGCTTCTTCATATTTAAATCGACTTCAATAAATTGAATAGCCGAAAGGCTATATGAGATTTATTGTTGCAAGTCATGGCTGGAAGTGATGTCCAACTTTGCAACATCAACACACAGTCCTTTGCACTTCCTAGATCTGCCTGCAAGTTATTATTTCAGTCTCTTAATTATCAGATTATTAAATTTTAAATATTAGGTCACATAGTCTAATTAGGTTAATCATAGCAAATCAATTCCAATTCATTCCAAGACTCAATAGGATGGAGATTCAGGTTTGATTGGCTCACCTTCATGGTTAAAACTCAATTTCATTACCTTGTAATATCCATATTAATGAAACATGATAGAATAAGCCACAACAAATAAACAAAATCTTGAATCCAAGGTCTACACATTAGACCTAAGGTTCCTATTTTTCTTTGTTTCAATAATTAACAAAAAAAATACCTTTTTTCACTCATTTTGACTTTTTCAATTTGAGAGCATTGTGAGCTAAGCTAAGCATCCCTAGGAGAGAAAATTCCACAATGACAATTGTGTCGTGCATCAGGACTATAGGCCCTAAGAGAGTGCATCACATGAGAGGTGTCGACACAAGAGATGAGTTGTGTTTTTACTTTCCACGTAGTTAGGATCTCATATTGTATAATTAATGGTTCTTGTGAAAATGAGGTACCCTTGACTAAGTTTGATGCCCTAGACCCGTGATGGCTCCCTTGACCAACAATGGCACCCTAGACAATTATGGACACCTTAGACCGACATGGGTGCCCTATTCTAACTATGGCATCCTTGACTAGGCATAATTTATTAAGATTTTATTATTTTTATTTTACTTTGATTTTTTATTTATTTTTTAAATTAATAATAATTTACTCTATTGACTAACAAGGATTACCATGCATCTGAGAAAATTTGGGGGTTGGATATATAGGATTTTGTGCAACCACACCCATTTAATTTCCACGGCAAAGCTAAGTCACTTAAAATACATTGGATTATTGTGAATCTACACCATGCTCACCATGAGATACCATGACACTATGTTGATAGCACTTATAGAGTGATGGGATGCAAACACCTCTATCTTTTATCTTCCAATGAGAGTGATGATAGTGGCATTAGAGGATGCATACAATATTATTCAACTACCCATATGAAGTACAATCATGAGACATGAGGAGGGGAGGTCATCAAATGAAATTCTATTTGACCAATTCGATTGCAGCGACCGACATATGCCAAAGGATGGTAAGGGTTGAATACAAATACAATGGATACTTTATGGATATGTTGAGATTCCTATTATTTGGAGGATCATGATTGTGACTATAGCACTAGTGGTTTCACCAAATGAACAAGGCACACACCTAGATGGAAGCCTTTTTCACACTATATGAGTGATGGAGGAATGATAGACCATGCTGGATTGGGGATAAATCATACTAGCACACCTGCATTATGATCTTAAATGTTAT
Source organism: Sequoiadendron giganteum (assembly GCA_007115665.2). Taxonomy (NCBI): domain Eukaryota; kingdom Viridiplantae; phylum Streptophyta; class Pinopsida; order Cupressales; family Cupressaceae; genus Sequoiadendron; species Sequoiadendron giganteum. The sequence continues at coordinate 373,269,762 of CM021102.1, forward strand.
CTACATTATGAGATATAAATCCTTATGATATACACCCTTCTCTAGGTTTGGGCATTTGAGCACATCGCTTGTACATGGCTTGCAGTATACCCCATAGATGTGGTATGGACATACCCTTGATCCTACTCTTACCCTTTAAAGAGACCATGGAAATATGATTATTTGTTATATTGGTGCATTATATTTGATCGATTGGATTTTGTGGATGTGATATGGAGGTCCTATAGGAAACTATAGGTCTGGGCAGGCTTGTCACAACAACTTTTGAGGATGCATCATGATTGTTTCTTTATGGGTTAAGATGGGTATATTGTGATTCCTTTCTACTATGATCAAGTGACCAAACAATTCATTTTCCCTAAGGGATTCCCATTCCTTAATAAAGCTATCTCAGATTGACTTGCAATGGTTCTAGGTCATAGGACATAGCTCATCATACCATCATAGACACCCCTTTGAGTGACTCCAACAATGAGGAGTGATGCACAGACAACACATGTCCAAATATTGTATTTCTTATAGATCACCCTATTGGTGATCCAAGCCCATGACAACGACAACGTGAGGACTGCGAGGAGGAGGATGATGATGGTGGAGCATCTAGAGATGAGGATGATGAGCATCATCGTACAACAAAATCAAGAGGAGATATAGAGGAGAAAGATCCAATCAATGATGCCCCCAAGGAGATACCTAGGTCTCGTCCTCACATATCACAAATATGTCCTACTACACCAAGGAGATCGAGCATACATGAGATTGGGGAGACGAGAGAAGTAGATAATACCATGCCCCCAGTCTCCTGATCAAGCCTAAATATAGCCATAGATATCTCATTTAGGGATCCCTTCTGGTGAGCTAGCAATCCTATTGATAAGCTTGTATATTTTTTCTTTCATAGTATATTAAATGTTAAGTTTAGCTTTGATTTATGATGTATACAATGATTTTTTTGACATTATTATATACTTTTATTTTTTGCAGTTACCACTTGATATTGGCTCAACTTCATGGGTCAATTTATTATAGATATGGTTCCTATTGTGTAGTTACATTAGCTAAGGTGGGACAATTATATAGGCCACAACATATTGCAAGGTATCAAGTGGATATATTTGAGCCCATAGCACAACTCAGAGCTACATATAAGGAGATGAGGAAGATAAATCGAGCTCCCACCAACAATCATGTACAAATGATCTTGCAGGCAGAGCTAGACAAAGTGTGAGTTGAGAGAGATCACTTCCAGGAGCAGTACTTAGTAGAAAGATAGGATAATGCAGAGCTTAGAGGTGAGCTCAGGGTTGTACAAGAATAGAGTATCCTACAGACCTACTCAGGATCTATTTTCTCTTGTTGAGCACCACCACCAAGGCCTAAAGGGTCTGGTAGTCACATACCTAGACGATGTGATTTATGTACTATACACCACATTTTTCTAGTATGGTGATATGCATATTTTTATTTGTTGTATATGTGTTAGTTAATTATTTTGTACTAAATATGATCTACTTTAAGAACAGACACTAAATTTCTATGATTAAATGCTAATGTGACTTAACATGTATAGCAAACTAGATGCACTTATTATTTAATTCAAACAATCTTATCAAAATTATTTAAAAAATACAATAACGATATAATTAATACATGTAATGGATGATGTGATCTAATTAAACAACCTAGTGAGATTATATAATTTTATACTGCATTTTAACTTAAGTGCACACATGCTGAGCTAGATACAATTATGATCTAATTTGGACAATTAAATTCTATAATAATCTAATTAACATGGCACATTAATTACTAAATGATAAAAAGTAATTGTCAAATTCAATAAAACTAATCTAAAATCCAAGATGCACTAATGCTTGTCATGAATGAAGTAAGGCAACATTAAATAGAAAGCAAATCTATCTAACCTAATCTACATGCTTTAAATAACAACATACCATTCAAAGATTGAAACGAATTTAAGCATAAAATCTATGCAAATGCATAACATTAATAGGTTCTTTGAAATGTGTACCATCTACTTTAGAGAGCTTATATGCACCCAATCCATATTCCTTAGTGATGATGTAGGTTCCTATCCAATTTGAGCTAAACTTTCCTTTTCCCCTGGTGGAGCATTCACATTGTGTTGATTTTCATAAAGCACCAAATCACCAACCTTGAATGAACGATAGATAGTTCACCCTCATTATATTTGCATTGAATAAATTTGTAATAGTCTTGTAGATGTTTGAGAGCATGTATATGCTATTCATCAAGCATATCAAGTTGTTGAAGTCATTATTCTTTGCAGGAAGTATCATCTAGAATGCTACTAAGAAAAAAATTAATGAAGGAATTTCTAACTCCAAAGGCATGACAACTTAAGAATCATATACAAGGTTTTACATAGTAGTACTCATAGTCATACAAACACTTGTGTGGTAAGCCCATAATGAATAGAAGAGTTGACAATGTCAATCTTTATTATTTTTGTTAATAGCTTTTCATAAGACTTGCTCAATTATTTTGTTAGATGGTTTCACTTGTCCATTTGATTATGGATGATATGGTGTAGAAAAGTGATGTTGTATACATTTTTAAGGAGATCCTTCACTTCTTTATTCCTAAATTATGTACCATTATCCAAAACTAAAGTGGAAGGAAGACCAAATCATGATAAAATATTATCTAGAATAAAGTGAGATATAATTTTAGTTGTTGTAGATTGAAGTGGAACTGCTTCAACTCATTTCGTGGAGTAATTTGTAGCTATGATGATAAAAGTGTGTCCTTGTGAAGAAGGATAAATTTTATCGATAAGATGGATAGTCCCCACACATAAAATGTCCAAATAGAACTTGGGCATGGAGTTCATGAGCAAGAGCATGAATCAAATTGTTATGTTGTTGACACCTAGGATATTTCTTAAAAAAGGTAAAATAATCTTGCTTCAAAATTTTCCAATAATAACTAATGTGAAGTAACTTTTGAATCAAATATCGACCACCAAAATGTCCTCCACAAGCACTTGAATGAGATTCTTCAAGATCAATGGGGATCTCTAACTTGTTAAGGCATCGAAGAAGGAGACAATTATATGCCCTTCAGTATAATACATTAGCTAAAATTATGTACCATACTATGAGTTGTCAAATATGAGCTCAAGTGGTTTTTAGAGTGGGATCAGGAAAAGTACCATCACACAAATATTAAAATATATGGGAGTACCATTAATCTAAATTATTTTGACATTAGACTATCTCATCTTTAATTCCTTCCAATATTGATGGTGATGTGTGTTTATAAATAGTAAATTTGAAATCCACAAATGAGTCATCAAGTGATACAAGGGAGGCAACACTCGCCATTGCATTTGCATGCCTATTATCTTTTCACAGAATATAGTTAATGGTATATGAGTAAAAATGTATTAATGTTGTGGGTGGTAGGGTGGGCGTCCGTCCATGGTGGCGGAGGGAGGTGGCATGAGTTTCCACATTGGCGACGGGTTTGGAGGATCTTGATCCTAGTTGGCAGCTTCGAAGGCAAGGTGGCAAGGGCTTGTCTTATCGACAAGCTGGGAGTATGGGGAGGACAACTATGGCACTTGTTTCAATGAAAAGGTGATGATCATTTTTCATGGGAAGTGAACACTCTTCTCTGCTAGGATAGCTCACACGTAGGAGGCAGTACATTTGTCGAGGTTGGTGATGTTTTCGTTGGCCGAATTCATTTATTTCTTTCTGGGCTTTTATTTTGGTATAAGCGATCTTTGCATCTATGTGTTGTTTGTGTTTTTTCTTCTTTCTACAGAGAGTTTTTAGTGTGGAGCTGAATGGTGAAGTCTTCCAAATTCATCATTGAGGTTTCATTGGCGGCTTGGCATGGTTTGGGGTTGACACCCCCATCTCACTTCAGTCGTTGGAGAGGAAAAATTCTTTTAGGGAAGTCACAGACCAAAGACTTAAGCGGATATTGCTAAATTATTAGCTGCTGGTGCTAATGGTCGAGAAAATGGTTCTGGGTTCTGGCCATTTGGAAAGCAGAGAGTATGGAAGAGATAATTTTCAGGTCTCTTCTTGGTTCTTAACCTCTTTGTTGGATAAACTGGTGTCGAAGGCAAAAGCAAAAATCTTAATGATTAAAATGTTCAGACCAGATTTGGTTGAAGGGATGGATGCGGTTCTTTGTGTGGTAGTTGAAGGAAAAGGATGTTTGAGGCCTTGTGACATGGAGAGGGTGAGCTCGAAGGATACGCTGAAGATATTCCCATTCCTCTTGGACCTACATGGACCTGGTTTGATGCGGCATTAGGCGATTGTGGTGGTTGTTGTGGTTTTTCTTAAAAATTTCTTTGGGCTAATGGCGGTCAACAGTGAGGAATGAAAGGAACAATTTGAAGATTTTGCAAGGTTGAATATTTTTTTGTAAGATGGGTGGTGGTTCTTTTTTGGATCATAGGCGTTAGTTTATGGTTCATCTCAGCTTTGATATTTCTGTCTAGTTAATTGTCATTAAATATTTTTAATGGGGATAATTTTGGATGAAGTTCTTGGTGGCTTGTTTTGGAATTCAAATGGTTGCTGTAGTCAAATTCTGGGATGGGTGGATGGCATGCTTTAAATTTTCCTTATTACCTGCATGACACACGTTTGTATTTCAATCTTAATATTAATAAAATATGACTTTTATGTATCAAAAAAAATAAAAATGTATTAATGTTGCTAATGCTAAATCATGGTATTGAGATAGTTTATCATGTTTTTCTTGATAGGATCCTTTAAATTGTTTTATAATTAATTGAGAATCTCCAAATATACGAATATGTTTAATATTAATGGAAAAAGTGACATGCAAACCAATAATGAGAACTTCATATTCTGTGATGTTATTAGTGCATAGGAAATTTAGATGGTAAGATAAGGGAATTGGCTTACCCAAAGGAAATAATAGTGTAACACTAACAAGGACATGACATGATCATCAAGAAATGACTCCTGGTTGGGTAAAGATAATTGGTGACGGAGCCTTAGCTAAATGGTCGATCAATGCTTGACCTTTAATTTCATTTTAAGAGACAAACTTAAGATCAAATTACCTTAACAACATTACCCACTCAGCTAAGCATCCAAATAAATTATTTTTGGAGAAGATATGTTTTAATGGATCAAAACTTGTAATAGCATGCACTATAATAGGACCCTAAACCTTGTGATCAAGTGTGATTCAACACCATCAAAGTACACGACTTGCATTTGGTTGGAATTCCTTAGTTACTTCTAGTTAAATACCACTCCCACCTCCATATTTCTTTGTTATCATTTGTTTGGATTGTTGTCCAATAGTTTAAATCTTGTTTTAAATAATTATTTTCCTTTTATCTTATCATTGATGTTACATTCCTAGTTATCAATTACAGTTTTTTCTAAAAAAAACTAGATTCTTTGTTGATTTTCCTAAATGCATGTTGTTTCATATACGCCTCAAATGAGTGTAGAAGACACCATGCTTCCTAAATGATGTTTACAATTTTCTAATTGGCACTACTCCTCTTTTTCATAGCATTTAAGATTATCATGAAATCCCCTTCCACCTACATAGAACACAAACCATTAAGATTAAATAATTGAAGGTTGAGTGGAAGGGCTTGAGCCTTTTCTTCATTCATAGTGTCATTTATTCTTTAAAGTTGTACAAAGAATTCTTCCTTCAAATTTTGGTTAATACATCGCACTGCAGAAATGCTTGATTTCCCTCTTGCTACACCATCAAATTTCATTTTCATCCATCCATTAAGGAGTGGCTTCAATTTAATTCCAACATGTAGATTGAGAGGAATCAATTCTACAAGCCACATGAATAGGTTTGTGTGGGTGTTATTTTTAAATTTTTATAAAGTTAACTTTTAGACACTCAAAATATCTTGATTGATATCATGCACTTGATTCTGATTAACTAACACTGATTCTTCCTTAATCACTTCCACACTAACCAATTAATTGAATAATCTTTAATTAATTAATTGAATTCATTAAATTTCCTCTTTAAATCAGATAGTGAACTTTATCAAATTATTTCATCGTCTCCAATCCTAATGTTCCTCCTTTAATTAAATAAACCAATATATTTAATTAAAATCCTAATGTTCTTCCTTCAATTAAATAAACCAGTATATTTAATTAAAATCTTAAAGTTCTAACATCCTCATTTGATTTAAATAAACCAAAACATTTAAATCAAATGTGATAAATCAACTAATTTCACCTAAGTTAATTAATTAACTCCCAACACTAATCCCCCATTCCTCTAGCTTTTAACTCCACTCTAGGGTAAGTCAACCTTGGTCAACTAACCCAGTTGCACATGTAAATCAATTTATTTGATTTACTAATTACCCTATTTTCATTCAAAATGGCATATTCTTTGAATATTCCACCGAATTGACTTTTTCCTCCCAAAGGACTTTTGTCCTGTTTTTTGAGCCACCTCATTGATGACTCTTACATGTCCTCCCCTTTGAGCCACCTTGGCATTAAAGGATCTTACACCTCCTCTTACACAAGCCACCTCCTGGAATTCATTCCTCTTACACATCCCATCTACCCAGATATGCTCACACATGTGTGAGCACATCTCCTCCAAGATTCATTAGCATGATGACAAGTGGCACAATGCCATTGGTCCAATTTTTCATCCCACATTCTCCCCATTATTCAATCTTCAACTCTTCTTCCATATAAATAGAGGCCTTCTCTATTGAAAGAGGATCCATAATCTCATGCAAGGTTACTATCCAAAAAATCATCCACAAGTTAGATTATCATAGGCATAGAATTCATCATCCATGGCTAGGTTATTTACATTTTACATCAAGAATCACACATTTCATCCAAGAGCTTATCAAGGGATTGGGAAAGGGATTCTTTCCCAATCAAAGGAGCACCAATCCCCCTATGGGATGCTGGTTTGAGCATTAGGATAATGGTTCATTAGTAATTTATTTGATATTTTTCTTTGTTTTCATTATTCATATGTTCAAAGAATCTCATAGGGAATGCTTGTTTACACTTGTTTATTGACTAATGATTGTTTGTTTTTTCATATTGGAGCAGGTCTAGGAAAATCATTCACATTTTAGCACTAGAAGGAGGGGACAAATCTTGAAATTAACACTTTTTTTTCTCCATTTGTGTCATTTTTCTCTTTTTTGTCTTTCCAAGATGCAACGATGTTGAAAAGACAAACAATGACGCAATCGTTTCAACATATCTATATAGCAATGCTACCTCTGTGTCCAAAAGGTGACGTTATGCTGATGTTGTTGAGGCCGATTTGATCAAATTCCAAAGGGTGATGCTGGAGGAAATAGCGACACAAATGCGGTCTCTATTTTTTCCATAGAGCGATGTTGAATTTAGTAGAGCGACGCTAAAATCCTCAAATAGCAACACAATTGTGGAAAGTGACGTTGGGTCTGGGTAAAAGACCAGTTTTCAAATTTGTTTTAGCATGGGATTTATATATTGATCTCCTTTGACCATTGAATTGTTTTGTGGCCTAGTTTTGTTTTGTAGGCTGATCAACTTTTGCAGGTTAGGTGAAAAAGAAGAAGAGGAAACAAGGAGAAGGCTTCTTATGACACTATTTCATGATTGTAACAAGTGTTTTTTAACACTTTGGGGACACCTATAGCCCAATATTTAGAATCTTGTTATCTTTTAGTTTAGGACTCAACTACATCTCGTTTGGGTTTTAAAAAGAACACACAAAAGGTTAAAAATAACATTAGAAACTCACTAGATTTGATTTTGGGTCTTAAAAATTGAACAAGCAACTTCACATTTGGTTTTTGGTCTTTTAAAAAGAACTCATCATTGCCTTTGAGGATTTAAAATGAACTTGTGTTTGATTTGATTTGTAATCTTTTTTGTGATTGGTGTCATTTGAATGTGTATGCACTTCTCTCGTGCTTCACAACAATCTCGGGAATCAAAAGCATTTTAGTGACATTTATTGTCTAAAAAATTACCTACACATTTCAATTTGGGGCTAATAATTGAACAATCATGTGAGTGTGAAAAAAAGGCATTTTGTGTTCTCCCTCCTAGAGCTTTACGCAATCTAGGCAGTCGAACTAAAAATGTACTTCTTCACTATTGTTTATCTTTAGAGGGCTTGCCTTGGTGGGAAAAAGTACTCACCCCAAGGGAACAACTCAAACCAGTAATGAGCTAAAAGCCAAGCTACTCCCAACCGGTATATAAATTCGAATGTTGAGGAAATATCAACATTATAGGAGCTCCTATGGACAAGTAGGTGATTCTCCTTATAGGAGTTGATCTTGCCTCTTGTGTGGCATTTTGAATAGGTGCTTTGATTAAGAACCAATTTGTATAGAAGTCAAAATCCCTAACTATTTTTTGGTGCAAGAACGATCGTTTTGAAGCCGCTTCACATTTGTACTATTCAATAGTAGAAACAAAAAAAATCCTTTTAATCTCCAGATTTTAAGGATTTTGAGATTTGGTGGTCCCGAGAAGTGTGTGTCGTAGAGGGGAGTCAGTGTCGCCAAATCTCTAATTGTTCACTTTGTCTAGTGTTTGGAGAAATCTGAGTGGAGACTCAACAAATATTGTCTTTTCTATCCTAGGGTTGTGTATTGTTTCAAAATCAAATACTTTGCTTGGATCTAAAACTTGGAAACAATCATTCAACAAGGTCATCAAATTTTGAACCCTTTGGAAAGAGAAAATACCTTTGAAAGGTTCAAGTATTATTGCTTGTCCCTAGGCATTCTATCCTTAGAGGCTTCTAAATATTTGGGCCCATATCTCAATTTTCTTTTTATAAAGTCAACATTAGGGAACTATTGCCTTGATTCTCTTGATTTCCACATAATGGAACTTGTGGGATGAAAAGAAATTGAGACATAGACATTCAGTTTGAAAATTTAAGCACGAAAGTGTGGATGTGGTAAAAATAATTCATTAAGAAAAGACAAAAGAAAATTGAACCCCACATATGGCTTGTTCTCATGATTTCCAAAAAGGTCAAGATCCCAAAACAAAAGTATTTGTGCAAAAGCTTCAGGCTTAGGTGTCACACTCAAAAGGTTATCAAGAAGTAAATTAAGAAGTGCAACCAAAAACAACATCTCAAGATAAGCAATAAGTTCACAAGGTTTTATAGACTCATCCCTTCGAACAATCCAGATATGTATGCTCAATTTGAACCACTTCTTTAGAAGTATAACATGTTCTTCAATACCTAGGTCTTGTAAACAAAGTCTCTCTAGGGTCAATCTAGGATCAAAATCAACACCTTCATCCATCCCCCAAACATCAATCAAATCCCATCTCACAAACAACTCTTAGAATCTTGGGAAAAATCGTTCATACTAGACTTCTGGTAATCCTTCAAATCAAAATAAAAAATCATCTTGTTTGACTAAGGGTGTGCATATGAATCCTTCTTCATACAATTAGTTAAATTATAACCTTGGGGACAAGTCTATTCCAAGATAACATCCAACATCTTGGGATTTATGAGTTCGTTATCCAAAATCCAAATCAATCCAAAATCCAAAATCCAATATTCCTCAAGTCTAGTATTTATCCAAGGTTTCTTAAAGAGTTCAATCATTCACACCATCCATCTTTCATTCATCCCATCACCATCATTTTATCCTTAAATAAACTTATATTTTCTTCTTTGTACCTAAAGTTTAGACCAACCTAAGGAATTAGTGGTTTTCTTCCCATATTCCTAAAAGTTGATCCTTATTTTATGGTCCAAACTAGATCTCAACATAAGAAAAACATGGAGCAAAACAAAGAAACATCCACTTCAAGTGACTTGAGTCAAATTGCACCTAAATTTTACCACATCAGATCTAACAACCCCCCACTCAACCTTCCTCAACTACCACAAAATCGTCAAGAGGGAGGTTGTCAAGTGGAGGATGTTACCAACAATGTCCTAGGAATGACTCAAGATGAAATCATGGAGATAGTCCAAAATCATGAAAACCACAAGATTTCCAATAGAATGATGAGACTCAATCTTTCACAATAAATGCTAGCATTAGCAAAGGAAGGGGCTAAACTCCCTTCTGATTATGATGTAAGCATTATCATGGAACAACCTCTTGGGACTATTCCACCAGTATTATTCACACCATCCTTCCAAAACACCATTCAACCCATCCGACAACCAACATCATCTCATGCTCCAAGTCAACCCATGATCACCAAGGGGAGTTCATCACTCCAATCTATTCAAACACACCCACTCGTGAACAACCAAAAATTGGATGAAAATACCATCTTGGGTATGTTGAACACCGTCCCGCAAGACCCAAAACATCCTTATGTTCCACTCATTTTCCATGACACCAACCATTCATCCACTTTTTCTGCAACACCAACATACCCTCTTGGAACGCTAGCCTCTCTCCCTATGATATTACAAGGACAAGGGGTAATCATTGATGCTTTATCATCACTTTCTCAAGGAAACATACCACCTATCCTCCCACCACTTCCCCCGCTAACACCAACATCTACATCAATCCAAGGTTTAGGAAAACTCCCTTTACCCAAAATAACAATCCAAAATCTATTAAGTCAAAACAATCCTCCAATCATGAATCAAATCAACATACCGAATCCTCCACGCATGCCACTGATATCACAACACCGGGTGGCACCAATCCAAACATCCCAATCAACCATTACACCATCTATAACACCCTAGATTCTCCAAAACATGGTCTCCCAAGGACCTAGCACATGAACCATACCCTCCACCACACAACCCATTGTCATCACTCAAACACCTCAACAACCACCTCAAAAAAATCTCATCGCACCACCTCACACCATTCTGAATCCTCCACCTCCACCACCAAATCCAAACATGGAAAATCAATACAACATCACATTGCAAGCAACCCAACAAGCCTATCAAAAATCACTTAAAAAATTCCAAACACAACAATCCATACAAGTTGTGTAACAAGCTGCACAACAAGCACAACAAGCTACCCAAGCACAAGCGCAATATTTGTTACAATGAAAAAAATCCATACAAGCTGAGCAAGCTTCCCAAGTTTCTCAAGTTGCACAGGCACAAGCACAAGCCCAATACCAAGCGCAGTAAGCCCAAGAACAAGCCATGCTACAACAACATGCTTATCAACAAGCTTTGCAACAATACCAAGCACAACAACAAGCAACTCAGTTACAAGCCCAACAACAAGATTTTTTGGTGTAACAACGACAAGACCAACAACAAGCATTGTTGGCATAGCAACAAATACAAGCATACCAACAAGCATTACTTGCACAAAAAATCTTATAGCAACCTCCACGAGCACAACACCAAGTATGCAAAACAATCCACTCATCATTCAAGCAACAAAACCACCCCAAAACACATTCATACTATCACCCGATCCACAAAATAATTTTTCACCACAAATCAAATTTCTCTCACAACAAGTGCTAGATCTACAGTCAGGGAAAACAACAAAAACACAAGGGAATTTGTGCCCTTATCCATTTGATAAAAGCATTGCAATGGTGTCGTTCCCATAAGGCTTCGAGATATTGCAATTTGACAAATACTGTGGAATCAGAAATCTTGAAGATCACATCAGGGAATTCCATGTACACTGTATGGAAGTTGCCTATGATGACTCGTATCTAATGTGACTCTTCCCTTGAAGTTTGGCTGGTCCAACAATGAAAAGGTTCTCCCACCTTCCTCCTGGAATTAAAAAGCTCCAAGAGATTGTGGACTTATTCATATAGAACTATTCATTTAACATAGGCATGGACGTGAGCTTGGAAGAATTGTCCAACCTAAATAAAGCCAAGGGGGAAACATTCACATCATTTTTGCAATGATGGAAATCCAAGGCCAATAGAAGCAAGTGGGCCATGGAAAAATAACAACAAATTAAAACTGTCATCGCCAATCTTGAAGGGACCTTGTCCTTTTAGTTGAAATTGCAATGAATAACAACATATGACCAATTGATCCCCAAGGCGCTCAACATCGAAAGAGCCCTTGTAGCACAAGGGGGGACACCCACTTATCAAGACAATCATCCATCAAATAGTTACAATGAAAAACCTTGCACATGGGAAAAGAACAAAAATGTCACTAACGATGGTGTCATTGACACCAAATTTATCATCGGTGCCCCAAGGCAAAACACACAAACACAATTATATCAATAATCGCAAGTCAATAGCCAAAACAACACACAAGCTAACACATCATTACAACAACCGAACAATCAAGTGGTCAATAACCTGAATACGCAAGGGGGGCCACCCCCAAAGAATAGATGTCCCCCTAAATGAAAATACATACCCCTTGGGGAACCAATCGAATCTTTCATGCAACAACTCACTCAAGACAACATCATCACGCTCTCAATCATTGAAAATTACTAGGAGCCTCAAGTTAAACCACCACGGTATAACGAGAAGCACCTTTGCGATTTTCATAAGATAAAGGGGCACACGATAGCCAATTGCATGCGACTTAAAACTTGATCCAAGATCTTATTGATGATAAGACCATAACCATTGAACAACCTATTGGGAATCAAGATCTTAAAATATACACGAATCTGATGCCAGATCACAATAAAGGAAACAACAATGGTAAAGGAAAAAAGTATGGCAACGTAAATCATATTTATGACCATGTTATCGGATCTTTCAATGAGTGGGTAGATATGGTCAATATCACAGGATCTAGAGCCGAGTGTGGAGTCACCACACGTGGTGGAAAAATTACCATCCTAGGACCTTCACAACCATCCAGGGCACCCTCCGCAAATCCAAAATCCATCCCTAATCGTCACAATGTCCTAGAATAGTTGAAGAAGACCCCCGCCTAGATCTCCATCATGGAGTTGCTGAAAATATCACCCGCGCATAGGGAAATCCTAGAGAATACATTGGATACATCCTTTGTCCCCATAGATCTTGATGCAAACCAATTCCAAGCTATGGTCAGACATATCACTACACCACATATCCTCACTTTCTTCGAACAAGATCTCCCAACCCATCCATCTCATAATTGTGCACTCCATCTTGAAGTCCTTGTACACAAGAAGAAAGTCAAAAGAGTCTTGGTGGATGAAGGTACAGGTTTGAATATTTGTGCTTTGAAGCTGGTAAAGAATTTGGGATTCTTAGAAGATGTTGTTGAAAAAGGAAAAGGCATCACTATCTGGGCTTATGATGATCAATAAAGGGTGTCTCAAGGCATCATTCAACTCCCTATCCATGTAGGGCCAACAATCATGGAGACTACTTGCCAGGTCCTTGATCTTTAACTCCCTTATAATATTCTCTTGGGGTACTCGTGGATCCATGGTATGCAAGTTGTTGTATCCACATTCCATCAATGTGTCAAATTCTCCTATGAAAACCAATAGGTCACAATCCATGGTGACCCCAAGCCTTTTTATTATTACAAAAATATGGAGGACAAATATTATAAGATCCCCCAAGTCTCGAAGAATGATGAGGGACCTACCTCTTTGTATGTAGACCCATCCACCCTAGCCTCCACTTCTGAGACAAAGACACCCTCCATTCCTGACATCCCAAATATTAAGGTCATTATCCAAGACAATGGTTGTGGAGATTACAAAATGAAAAAGAGTGCCTTTGTGATAAGAGAGTTACCTCAATCTCCTAGATCCCATGGGCAACCACAACCAACTGACTCAACATCTCAGACCTTCAAAGCAACACCCTCCACTTTCAAAAGGTGGGGAGACCTAAGTAAAGAGGTGGTAGATGAGAAAGATATATCAAGTCTGTTATATCAATACGAAAGGCCCTTGCCAAATCTCCCCATGGAAGAAAGCAACAAAGGTTTCCAGCTAATGTTTGGCATGGGCTACAACAAAAATGAAAAGCTTGGGAAAAATGATAATGGTCAGTTTGAACCTGTCATTATTGGGAATTTTTTAAAGAACCTTGGCCTTGGGTGCACCGCTAAGAAAATAACCATTTGTGGCAGAGGTCCCTCTATTAAAATAGTCAAAGCTCTCTCTTGGTTACTGGTATCCACTGGCCTTCCCCTAAAAAACTATACCTTTGATATAACCGATGTATGCGACAAGGAACCCATCACCGACCTACCCATGTTATTCGAGGATTCTTCCTTGTTCATGATTAGTACCCTATCTTTTGAACCAAGTAACTAGACCAATGAACTAAAACTTGTCTACCCCCAACTCATCGATTATGACCAACGAGGACCACCAATCTTGGACACATTTGAAAATAATGAGGCTCTCTCAGAATACATGGGATTGCAGGATACTCTACCATGTGGAGATCATAAAGCAAGGTTTGATATTGAGCTAGACACACATGCATACTACAGGGAAACGATTGAATCTCTTAGTCGCAAAATTGAAAATCTAAGAGTAATATCTAGGTCTTTAAGTGAAAACCACACTGTGGCACTTCTGATCCAAAAATAGGATAAACAAAGGACCTATCTGATGGTGAAAGCATCTCTAAGGCACCAAAGGATTAGGGATTCAATCTTTCCCTTAGTGTTATTCATTAGGAAAAATCAACAGTCTTGGCAAAGAAATGTAATCCAGTCAATCTAGGAACTGAAGAAACACTACACATAACCTTCTATACAAAATCACTTTTGACTGAAGAATAAGAACTTCTAGCTGCATTTCTCAGGGAAATAAAGGTAAAATTTGCATGGACCTACATTGACATGCCTAGTCTTGATCCAGAGGTTGTGGTTCATCATCTATCCGTCTATCCAGAAGCGAAAGCAGTAAGACAAAAGTTGAGGAAGATGCATCCATAGATCGCATTACTAGTCAAAATGGAATTATAGAATCTCCTTGACGTTGGCTTCATATGGGAAATTTATTATCCATAATGGGTTTCAAACCTTGTACCTATTTCTAAACCCACTAGGGGCATCCACATCTACACTGACTTCAGGGACCTAAACAAAGCATTCCCTAAGGATGATTTTCCTCTTCCCAATATAGACATGATTGTGGATATGATGACTGGGCATGAAATGCTATCATTAATGGATATATTTTTAGGGTACAATCAGATTATGATAGCCAAGGATGATCAACATAAGACAAATTTCACCTGTCCATGGGGGACTTATTGCTAGAACATGATGTCGTTTGAATTAAAGAATATTGGAGCTACATACCAAAGTGCTATGACTTTGATTTTTCACGACATGATTCACAAGTCCATAGAAGATTATGTGGATGATATATTGGCAAAATCAAGGAAGCACCAAAACCACATAGTAGCACTAAGCTCCATCTTTGATAGGCTAGAAGAATATAAGGTTAGACTCAATCCTAAGAAGTGTGTCTTCAGTGTGCAATTAGGAAATCTCCTAGGGTATATTGTATCAATGAGGGCAATCGAGATAGACCCTACCAAGGTCAAAGCAATTATTGAAATAGAAGCACCATGAACACTAAATCATTTAAGGGGCTTGCAGGGAAGACTCCAATCCATCCGAAGATTCATAGTGCAGTTAGCAAACAAGGCTATCCCATATTCTCATCTACTCCAAAAGGGGGTAGCATACAAGTGGGATGAGAAATGTGACTGGGCATTCAATAAAATTAAAGAATACTTGATAACATTACCAATCCTTATGCCACCAATTCAAAACAAGCCCTTGATACTCTACATATCGACAACCGCAGCAACCCTTGTCACTCTCCTAGCTCAGCATGATGAAACATGGAAAGAGAGGGCCATTTACTATATCAGTAGAACCATGGTGGCACATGAGCTGAATTATACATTCATTGAAAAGGCTTGCCTAGCAGTGGTGTTTTCTGCACAAAAATCCAGGCACTACATGCTGGCTCACCAAATAAAGCTCATTGCCAAGATAGACCCTCTCAAGTATCTACTCTCTAAAGCAACACTCACAGGACGGATGGAAAAATGGGTTATGATCTTAACAAAATATGACATTGAATATGTAGAGCGAAAGGCAATCAAAGGATAGGTAATTGCGGATCAATTTGCTGAGGCACTGATATATGTAGAGAATCCATTGGTGCCAGAGTTCCCTGATGAGTCAATTTTTAATCTCAGTGTAGCGGATCATTGGAAGGTGTATTTTGATGGGTCATATACTCAACATGGGTCAGGAGCTAGAGTCTTCTTTATCACACCACAAGGAGATTTCATCCCTAAATCATATAGATTATCTTTTCCTTGTACCAACAATATTGTCGAGTAAGAGGCCCTTGTCATAGGACTTTGAATTGCAGTACAGTGACAAGTCATGGCACTTAAGGTCTATGGAGACTCACAACTGATCATCAACCAGGTCAATGATGAATATCAAACGAAAGATGAAAAACTTACCCCATACAAGAAACTGGTGGAGGATATCAAGGAATTCTTCATCGACATCATGTTTGAGCATATACCAAGGGAAAATAACAGAGCATCGGATGCCATGGCTACAATTAGATCATTATTGGATATCCCATGCAATGCCCCTAAATAAGAATTCCTGGCAGAGCAACTTCTTGTACCCACTTTTGAGGTACCGGATTTTGAGTTCGTGTGTTAAATTATTGGTCCCGATGACCCTTGGTACAATGACATATACACCTACCTAAAAATAAGAGTCCTCCCCGCTGACATTACCCCAAACCTAAAAAGAACCTTTGTCAAAAAGTCATCTCATTTTTTCATCTTAGGTGATACAATCCTGTATCATAGAAGTATTGAAGGAACTCTTTTGAGATGCCTTAACCCTGAGGAAGCTTTGACTGCTTTAATCGAGGTACACAATGGTATTTGTGGTTCTCATTATAGTGGTATGACTTTGGCCAAGAAACTATTAAGGATTGGGTATTACTGGCCTACAATGGACAAGGAAGCTCATGATTATGTCAGAAAGTGTTTGCAATGCCAATAACATGGGGACCTCATCCATGCACCAACTCAGGAGCTCCACCTAATTGTAACAACTTGGCCCTTCTTGCAGTGGGGGATTGATATTGTTAAAAAAATCACCCCCACCTCATCTAATGGACATAAGTTCATTATCACTACTACAGAGTACTTCACAAAGTGGGTAGAGGCCATCCCCATGACCTATATCATAGGAAATTAGATTTCCAAATTCATCCTGAACAACCTTATTTTCTAATACGATGTCCCACAAGCCATTATCTCAGATAATGGGACACCTTTCAAAAACCAGGATGTTCGAGAGCTATGTGACAAATTTAACATCCAACATCGCTTCTCCACCCCATACTACCCCCAGGGTAACGACCAAGTTGAGGCTACAAATAAAACCATCTTCAAGATCCTCAGGAAAATAGTCAATGAAGCTAGTCGTGACTAGCACTTACAGCTAAATCCCACCCTATGGGATTATCAAACGAGTATTTGCACACCAACAACAGAAACCCCATTCTCCCTAGTCTACGAATCAGAAGCCATCTTTCCAATCGAGATTGAGCTCCCCTCCTTAAGAATATCATTACAAAATCTCATTACTGATGAAGAATATTGAGTGTCACGGTTGAACGAGCTAGATTTACTGAATGAGCAGTGCATGGATGCTTTAAACCACTTGCAAGTCTATTAGAACCATCTGAAGAGGAGCTACAATAAGAAGATCAAGAATCAATCATTCCAAGTAGGATATCTTGTGTTGAAACAAAATTTAAAAAATGTGCCAAATTTGGGCAGCAAAGGAAAGTTTGAACCCAACTGGTTGGGACCCTTCATCATCACGACGAGTCATAAATCAGGAGCATATCAGCTATCAACCCGAGGGTGAGCCTCTACAAGAGCCTATCAATAGCTCCCATCTCAAAAAAAATTATGCCTAAACTTGCAAGGTATAATTCAAAAAAATCCAAAAAATATAATAATCCAAAAAAAATAGAAAAAAGGATTGAAAACAATAAAAAATAAAATCATCCTCTAGTGAAAACCACTTCGGTGGCACTTTGGGCAAGTACCTTGGTGAAAACCTGGCAAACAGGTGCCTTGTGTAAATAAGAACTTTCCATCCACCATGGATTCTTCGACTTGTTCTACATCACCTACCATCGCCTTCCATCATCGTCCATCACATTCCATTGATCCTTCCATTCACCCATCTGCGTCCTCATCATAGCTTAATCCTGTGTCAATACCATGTTCTCTACTAGTACTACTTGGCATAATCCTAAGGTCAGTTTGTCCTGCCTATATCGAAGTAGTCTATCGAATTACATTGGGGGCACATTATTATACCCACATTTGGATCAGATTCATGTATATTCTTGAAATATTCCTAAAAACAAAAAATCCCAAAAAATTCAGAAAATCAGAAAATCCAAAAACTTCCAAATCATATCAAAAATCCAAAAACAGGTCAAAAATTGAAAAAGTAAAAAAGTAGAGTCATGTCGAACTACGTCGTCTCTAAGATTGAACGTAGGAAAGGCCATCATCAATGTGCCCGTGAGACACATTAGGTCAGTCCTTTAGGAGTCCGTCATAATAAACTAGCAAATCCACATGTTCATATTTTCTCATCAATAAACAATTTTGTGTCAATCAAACTACATGGTCTTTGCATGTATAACGTAGGCAAGGCTAATATTTGATCAGCCCCTGAGGCCCCTAGGATAGGTCTTTAGGTTAGGTTCTTGGTCAAAATCTTAGAAAAACCAAAAACATTGGAAATTTTGAAAATCAAAACATTTGTAAAACATCTCGAAAATCCCAAAATAGCCTCAAAACATTTCAAAATACCAAAAACATTCAAAAAAACCAAAATCATCCATCCCATTTCAACATTCACCCGTAATAAACATCCACTCATAATAAATCAATCATCACTCTCATCCTTTGGCAAAACAATTAGAAACAAGTATAGAAAAATGAAAGTGAAAGCTCAAACGTCAGAGTCTTAAGGCTAGGTTAGTAGGTAAACAAGTTGGTCAACTCTTGGTATCAATAGTCCATTATCCTATTAGTCCCAAAATCATCTGATAACATCATGTCCTAGGATGCATCCTTCCTACAATGGACATCAACATTAGACATCATTTTAGTTTAGTCTTGGCTAACGGTATGAAGAACATTAGCTTGTTTGTTTACTTGATCTTTGTCTTGATGATTTATCTTATTGTGCTCATTCCAATGAACTCTCGATGATGTCTATCAAAACAGTTTAGAGAGAAAGGAATGGGGCATTGATCTTTATCTTTCGTTTGTTGTGCTTGTTGGATATTCTTGTAATATAACTTTGGTGAATACTTGCTCTATCAGGTGTGTATGGAAGGTGTTTTGGACAACTTGTTGACTATTACATTGTTAGGTTTTAACTCCCTATGTTTTGGTATGAGATGTTTAAAATGTCTAAAGTACATCCTAGTAAGGTTTCCATATGCTAGGTGTGAACAAGAATACTCCTATTTGATTGTCGATTCAAAGTTCATCACACTACGTACAACGCCATCCTAATTCTTTATACCTTGATGCATCGTATCTATGTGTGTTATAAGAAATAAGGAAAGTAAGATCTTTACATCCCCAATCTGTGATACGCCAGACATCATCATCTCTCATCATTATCTCTAATAAAGTATCGACAGATCATGAACTTGTTGGATCCTCTTTTCATCATCTTATATCTTCTTTCTTCTCTTCGTGTTAACATGGTATCATGACAATCAAACAAAAAATCATTAATGCATCCATCTTGCATCCACAAACCATTAGCATGCATATATCTCATAATCATAACGTATCACATCATCCATTTTGCATTATCATTTAGGACATAATATAGATTTTTTATTCTCAACATCTTAGAATTATTTGCATACCATAAACATTTGCATCCATACGGCATACATCATCATAAAAGTGCATAGAAAATATATAGAAAAAAAATGCATCCATAAAATTTACATCCATGAACATCTGCATATCATAATCATCCATCACATAACATTTGAGCATGAAATAAAGGCTATACATGTACATCATTATCACATCTATATAGAATCACATTCCATATACGTAGAACATCAAATGAATCCATACATAGGGCATAAGTAAAGTGAACATATCGCATCATAAATCAATCGAACCCATATCATATATATATATATTAAAAAATTATCACTATCATGGTACAAAATTTGAATCAAATGTATGTATATAGATTATGATATAAATCCCATGGGGCTATAAAAAAAATGAAGCCCATGAATGTATATCAAAATAATTGGGCACTAATCCAAAACTGTACACATTTGCTAGCCCTGATGGATACTCCCCTCGCCTGCCTACCTCTCTGGTTGATCATTTCTCTGTCGAGCCCTTGTCTACTGAGAGTAATCTAGTTTTCGAAGAGCTGTGGGCACATCCTAACAATAATGCAACCTATAATACTCTACCTCCCGAACAACCTCATAGTACATCCATGCTGGTATAGTCCTCCCCTAGGATGAGGTAGCCGTGCTCTCTAGTTGTTGTCTACAGTCGACCTCCTGAGCTAACTACAGCTCTGTGGCCTATCTCTGCTGGCGCTCATGGTCCCTCTCAATAGTAAGGGTCTGGACCTACTGCCTAGCTTGATCTCTCTCTAATATAACCACCTGGACCTACTACCAAGCTTGGTCCCACTCACATGTAAGCACCTGTATCTATGCCTATAATTGTTGTATCTATACATCCCGTGGATTCCTGAGCTGTTATGGTTGTTGATCTGACTACTAATCTCGCTGATGTGGAGATTGCCCATCTTCGGGCGGTGCTCTGGGATCCTATCCATCTAGCCCTTCATGTGCTCTCGGAGCATTCCTCCCCTAAGGTCTCCTTGTGGAGGTGCCACTCTTGGATTTGTCAGTCGACATGGAGGTCTGAACCAATCCTCGTAGGCTCATGTCATGCTTGGATCTACTAGCCCCTGATCATAGGCCCATGGCCTAGCAACCAATTGTTGAAAGAAATCAACTGCATCGTACGTCGAGATCATCTACCCCCATGAAGTCTCTTGGGCCGATCTAGCAAATATGGCAATATATCCATCGTCTGGACGATCTTGTACCTCACCAAACTAGTGGGCCACCCTATTTGGAAGATAGCGCTCTACAATCGTATGCTCCCTCCCCTACATCAGTTGGGTCTATCAAGCATAAAATAGTTGTTGTACGTCATCATACCAGGCTGGCATCTGTAACCATGGCCGCTAGCGGAATAGTGTCAGATCATCTAGAACACGACACCAATAGGGAAGACCAAGTTGTCTAGTATGTCACAAAGTAATCCCACCACCATATCTCCAAACTATTAGATCATCAAGCTCTGTATCAATCAAAGCAACGATCATTCAAAGCACGATGATATGCTCCCAGGCCCAAATATGCAGCTGTGTCACTCTAGTGTTGATCGCCTGACCATTGCAGTATGCAAAATCATGTAAATCATGGTATAGTGAGGCCAACATCACTTGTCCCCAGCCAAACAAGGTCCTTCGGCTCAACATCCTCTCCCATGCCAAGCCCCATCCTAGACTGACGAATCTACCTAGTCGATTTGGAGCCACTAACCAAGATATAATAGTAGAAATGATCAACCTGAAAAGCGACACCCGACCTTTGTAGAACTCCAAGTCAATCTGGGACTCAGTCAATATAAGGTCCCTTGTCTCCATGACATCATGACATGCATCAAGGTCGACATCTATATCATAGATTACACGATCACCATGTGTCGACAACTGCAGGATCTGTCATATGTCCTCCAATGTCATAGTCACATCGCTAGTCAGAAGGTGAAAATATGAGGTCTCGTTGTGCCATCCCTCACACAACGTGATCATCATCACTAAATGAGTCCAAACAATGGGCACATAGGCTACATATGAGAGACCGATCGCCCCCAAGTGCTCTTGTCGTAACTTAGATAAACTGCCCAACTCACTCAAAACCGAGGGTTGATGCTCAT
Organism: Sequoiadendron giganteum; assembly: GCA_007115665.2. Lineage (NCBI taxonomy): Eukaryota > Viridiplantae > Streptophyta > Pinopsida > Cupressales > Cupressaceae > Sequoiadendron > Sequoiadendron giganteum. Next base: position 373,291,805 of record CM021102.1, read on the forward strand.
GTGAAAACACAAGTTAGATCACCTCCTACACCCACGAGGTGCACAACATCAAATTTCATAAAAAAATATCTCACCCCATTTGGAGTTTTTGACCCCAGAACAACAAATGCGTCGCTATTTGCAATAGGTTCGCTATATGCAAAAATCTAAATAGCGACGTTGTACTCTTTGAAAATGCTAAATCAACCATGGCATCACCATTTACATAAGCGTCACCCTTTGTAATTTTGACATCGAAAAACCCTAACTCCAAATCGAGCAAAGCATCGCTCTTGACAATAGCGTCGCTATTTTAAAATTTAAACCCTAAACCCAAATTCTGAACTACATCGCCATTTTCACTAGTGGCATTGTTTGACTTTTTAGAGTCACCGATTCATAGTTTGCACGTCGCTATATAGCAACTTTGGGGGCTTTGACTCTTTAAAGCGTAATAAATGCACTGAAAAATCAAATTTCAAAGTTGGGTTTGGATTACATACCAGTGGTCTTGTGCCTGGAGGTCTCTAGTACATGTGGACTCACTCATAAATGTGTCGTGGAAGCACTTGTTGCGCCATTTTGCAGAAGGATCAGAGCTCAAAAGACTAGAGTTTTCAAAGTGTGAATGCACAAATGAATGGAAAGTGACTCCTCCAAGCCTATTTAAGCATGAAAATTAGGGTTTTTTGCCCTAATTTAGCTGTCAAACTAGGGTTTTACTCCCCCGTCACCATTATTGCCCAACATAAGCTTATTTCACATCTTTTTTTTGGAATTTTGGCATATTTTCAACGTCTTGGAGCCTTTCTGACCCTTCAGACAACTTATCATCTTTTTTCGAGAGATCACCCAAAAATCCAAATTTTCGTGCAATCTCTCAAGGGGGCAGTATAGGTTAGCGTAATTCTTCTCACTGGGGCAACAATGGGGCATCTGAAAAAATCATTTTTTTTTTGAATTTTGATCTAGCCAGTGTTATTCTTTGAACCAACACAACAGGTACCTCGCTTCAAAGAGGGCAAAATGTAGACACTCAAAATATCCTGATTGATATTATGCACTTGATTCTGATTAACTAACATCGATTCTTCCTGAATCACTTCCACACTAACCATTTAATTGAATAATCTTTATTTAATTAATTGAATTCATTAAATTTTCTCTTTAAATCAGATAATGAACTTTATTAGATTATTTCATCATCTCCAATCCTAATGTTCTTCCTTTAATTAAATAAACCAATATATTTAATTAAAATCCTAATGTTCTTCCTTTAATTAAATAAACCAATATATTTAATTAAAATCTTAATGTTCTTCCTTTAATTAGATAAACCAATATATTTAATTAAAATCTTAATGTTCTTCCTTTAATTAAATAAATAAATTTATTTAATTAAAATCCTAAAGTTCTAACATCCTCTCATTTGATTTAAATAAACCCAAACATTTAAATCAATGTCACAAATCAACTAATTTCACCTAAGTTAATTAATTAACTCCTAACACTAATCCCCCATTCCTCTAGCTTTTAACTCCACCCTAGGGTAAGTCAACCTTGGTCAACTAACCAAGTTGCACATGTAAATCAATTTATTTGATTAACTAATTACCCTATTTTCATTCAAAATGGCATATTCTTTGAATATTCCACCCACTTGACTTTTCCCTCCCAAAGGACTTTTGTACTCTTTTTTGAGCCACTTTGGCATTGATGACTCTTACATGTCCTCCCTTTTGAGCCACCTTGGCATTAAAGGCTCTTACACCTCCTCTTACACAAGCCATCTCTTGGCATTCATTCCTCTTACACATCCCATCTACCCGGATGTGCTCACACATGTGTGAGCACATCTCCTCCAAGATTCATTAGCATGATGGCAAGTGGCACAATGCCATTGGTCCAATCCCACATTCTCCCCATTCTTCACTCTTCAACCCTTCTTTCTTATAAGTAGAGGCCTTCTTTATTGAAAGAGGGTCCACAATCTCATGCAAGGTTACTATCCACAATATCATCCACAAGTTAGATTATCATAGGCATAGAATTCATCATCCATGGCTAGGTTATTTACATTTTGCATCAAGAATCACACATTTCATCCAAGAGCTTATCAAGGGATTGGGAAAGGGATTCTTTCCACATCAAAGGAGCACCAATCCCCCTATGGGATGTTGGTTTGAGCATTAGAATAGTGGTTCATTTGTAATTTATTTGATATTTTGCTTTGTTTTCATTATTCATATGTTCAAAGAATCTCATAGGGAATGCTTGTTTACACTTGTTTATTGACTAATGATTGTTTATTTGTTCATGTTGGAGCAGGTCTAGGAAAAGCATTTACATAACTATAACTATAACTATAACTATATATATATATACTTAATTTGAATTATAAAATATTTTTAAAAACACAAGAAAAAAAAAGAAGAATACATAGAAAAAATGAGAAAAGAAAAGAAGAATAATTGGAAATGTGACTAGAGGAGAAATAAATGACTTAACTCGTGAGGAGGTCACATGTCAAGTTCTCAGACATAAGTGCCAAACTAATTTGTCGACCCAACCTTTTATAGTCAAACCCCCATTCTATCAAATTAAAGGGGATCCAAATTAACTCCATCCTTTGACATGATTGTTAACTAGATTTGATTGAATGGAGTTTAATCAAGTCCCCTCTTATTGAACCCCAACAAGTTTGTTGTGGATTTTTAGTTGCATTTTGTTATTCAACCTATAAGTGGGACTCACCATTATACTGCTACCCTATTACATATTTATTTATCTTTTTTTCTTAGAGTTGTGTGTGAAACCCAAATTGTTTTTGCAACCTAAAATGGGATTACAAGTTAAAATTGATATCTCTTTGACTAAAATTCAATGATGGGGGTATTTTACTAAAGTCATCACCCGAGGCATGATTTTGGCCTTAACCCTTATGATGTTAGGGCCCTTGCAGTCAACAAGACTTGATCTTTAGTGGGCTATTTTAGAACCATTCAGCCTCACCAATAGATCAAGGGTTCTTTGACATATGCACTTATTTTAATTAATCTAGATTTATGTAAAAGAATCGTATTCATTTACAATAATAAAATATAATAATACATGTCCTATTATATATGCACCCTATGATTGGATAAAGACTAATCTACATATTAAATGTACTTGTAAACATCAAATACACATACATGCCTTTCTTATCACTCAAAAAAATACTTTAAATATTTTTAAAAAGTGTTGAAAAACATATGTTTATTAATACATGATCATACAAATAAATTATGATTCAAACCTCTGACCTACATTTTAACAAACAATAATACTCCTAACATATTTTATTAATAAAAAGGCATTGCCCCAAAACATGTAAACCATTCTCTACTCTAAACTAAACACAAACAAAGTGGTGTTATCTCTCAAAAGAATCCCAACAACAAATAACACGTTTGAATGCAAGACTAATCATAGCTTGCATTTTGATTGAGACAACTATATATCAGCATCGTTTTCACAAAGTAAACCATTTAATTAATTCCAATTTTAATGGAGTTCCCCCCACAAATATTTCCTAAAACCCATAGTTTAAAACCTTTACCATTAATAATTTAAAACCTGAAGTCAATTATTAGTTGCAATGATTTCGATATTTAGCCTTTCAAGAAGACCATGCATGACAAAGATGCACATGTTGATAGAAATAAAACAAATAAATGGAAATTATAAAAATAGAAAATAAAATATTGAAATGATGAAAATTGCGACAAACGATCCCAATCAACCGCGTTAAGTGGTTGCAATTTTCGAAGTCTTCTAGAATTGTTTGCTTTAATATTACAATTTCTCAATACAATTTTTTGTTAAAGGAGAAAAGGACATCACCTATCTTTTAACTTTTTTGTTTTGTATTTGTTTTGGTCTTGTCACAAATATTATGTTTTACTATGTTGATTGGCTTTTTTAATTAAACTATTTAATGAAATATATTGATGGTAGAGATTAAAATGATTACGGATCAAATTTTTTTGAAACATATTATTTATAATTAATATATGATTGTGATATAAAATCTTGTTATTTTGCAATAAATCTTTATTTGTAATATATAGAAAAGATCTTAATTTTATTCATTCTATTTTCTATAAAAAAATCATGTTTCTAGTAATCAAACTAAATTCATTTGTGATATATGGAAAAGATCTTGACCTTACATGTACTATGTTTTTCTTAAATAATCATAAATAATGGCTAACTAACTAAAATATATGAAGTGAGAAATTAGGATTCTGATTTAGAGAATACGAATGATGTAGGTTGGAGGAATCATGTGTGGGGTTTTTTGAGCCATTGGTGCCCTTAGCCGCAACTAGAGTCGCTTTGGTTGGCTACTTTCCTATGTTGAATGCACAACAAATTTCCTTGTTGCTTTGTGTGGTGGATTTAGGGTCTTTTTCTGCAAGTTTTTAGGTGTGGTTATGCCCTTTTTCCTTAGTTTCTTATTACTCTTTGTTTGGTGGTGGTGGTTGTTCACATGGCAGTCATTGGGTGTCCAATGGACCCCCAAATTGTCTCTTTTAAAGATGCTCTTCAAGGACATTCTACTTCTTCCTTTGGACATGCAAGTGCAATCCATTTTTTGTTGCATGCAATAGAAGAATCTAAATCAGAGCGACATTTGAGGTTTTTTTAGACCCAATGGTATCTCAAAGAAATAAAGGACAAACCTATTGTGGTGATTAATCCAAAAGCTATAGTGAATGATCTTCTCTATCTAGTTGAACATGCCTTAATTTACAAATTCATGGGTTTCCCTATTTCCATGTCTTTTTTGGAGACCTGGATTAGAAGGAATTGGAACCCTAGAGGCGACATTGAAATCATTTTAAATGCAAATAGATACTTATTTGTAGTAATTTCTTAATGGAAAATTGTCACTCGATAGTTTAAGGGGGGCCCTATTTTCATAATCAAGTGGGCTTATTTTTTAAACCTTGGCATATAGGGTTTGATCCAATGGAAGAACTCTCATCCAAGATACATGTTTGGATCTACATTCCTAGGCTTCCAATGAAGTTTTGGAGACAAGAAAATCTACAGTCCATAATAATTGTCATTAAGTAACCTCTAGGGCCTTCTCACCATATGCTAGACAAAAATCTTGCATTTTTTACTTGACTATGTGTTGAAATCAATTTGAATAACCCACTTCCTTTTTGGGATTAAGGTGTCTCAACCTTTGAGTCCTAGCATTATTGTTGGGATAAATATTTGTGCAAATATTAATATATCCTAAGTTGTCAACTATAATAGTTGTCATAGCACCTTGTGGGACCTTTCGGGGAGACTTGTATCTTACATGCAAGGTACAAATCTTGATGGAGTGCCACTTCATGGGAGCATTTTTTCTTGTGCCTACTTCATGGAGGTGCGCCATAGTGACACTTGTCACTTGGGGTGCCATAGATAACTATGACATGTACCTATTTTTATGGAAGTTGGCACCCACTTTGAAAAGTCAATATTGGAAGTTGATCTTTACAAGGGGAGTTGTGTATGGATGTAGTTTCTATTCCAAGTTGAGTTAACTTGGAATGTAGACACTTTTTGAAGTACAAATTTTTGATAGGTGTTTTTTGCCTATGCATGTTGCATGTTGTTACATGTGGCACCTTTCATGTTGCTTGTTCATGCATGGGCATGGGTTTGAGGAAACTTCTATCATTTGCACTACATACTCTATACATACAGGTGTTTTTGCTAGAGGAGTCAAGAGGGTAGTGTTATTCGTAGGGGTTATATTGTTAGATTTTGTTAGAGATGGAACAAGATGTAAATATCTTGTAATGGCCTTGAACCTGAAGAATGCATTGTAGCTTTTTTTTACTGAATAATATATTAGCTTTGTGGTTTTGGACTGTGGGCTATTTTTACCCGAAAGGGTTTTCCCATGTAAATCTATGTGTACTTTCTCTTATGTCTTATTCTTCTTGTTTGATTATGTGTGTCTTGTAATTCTATTGAAACTCCTTGATCTAAAAATATCTAGAACTTAATTGCAATCTCTTTCCTTTAAGAATTAACAATGGGAAAAATAACTATGTCAATTTTTTCTTTAAGGCATAGTAGTATATGCTTTTGAGGTTCCTAAATTGAAATGAATATTACTAAAGGCACATACTGATCCTAGATGACATTCTGGGATACCCATTTTCCCTTCAAATTGGTATCAAAGTACAACTCCAGATTTGTATGTGCTTGCATGTGCATGTATGTAAGTTGCATGTACTTGCATGGGCTTGCATGTCACTTGCATATGCTCGCATGGTGATGCATGTGTTGTTTGGAGTTTTGAGTATTTCTTATGGTGATTCCTTAGCCTTGGAGGCTTGAGGGAATTTGACTTGAATGAATGGGTTGATTGTTAATCATTTGGTGAGTGAAATACTTGCAATTGCTTTAATTTTTGGAAATAGCAAGCATGAAGAAGGATGGTTAAGATGGAGAGAAGTGGAGTTGATCACATTGAAATTATTTTGATCTAGAGCTCTTAGCTAGATAGGTGAATAACCCTTAAGCATGACAACTATTTTTCATTCTATGGTCATGTTCAATTTTTTTTTTATATTGGATGTTTGAGATGGGCTCCTTGGTTATATGGAGAGACTCATGTTGTTATGACTTCAGTTTGGTGTGCTTGTATTGAGTTCTTATTTCAACCCCTAGTATTGGAAGGCATTATTTTGTAATCCTCGATTGTATGAAGGCTATGGAGTTGATCATTGGATGTTCTGGAAGCCTCTGGAATAGCCTATCTCTCTCGAATGCATGCACATGGTGGTGGTGGAGTTTCCTATAAATGAGCTTAGAGTTATTGTCCCTCTACTTTCTTGATGGATTTTTTACATGCATGGCTCATATTCATGTTTCTTAGATCTGAGGGTTTTATGGATTTTCCATCAAAAATCTATGGTGATACATATCCATGATAATCCATTGTTTTGGATTAACTATTATGGTTTCTCTATGACCTTTGGGTCTTCTAGATGATAAGTGGATGTGGCTAGATGCATGTGTGTTGGAAAATATAGTGGTTTTGCAACTTTTACATGGTCAATAAAAAAACTCTTTTTTTGTAGATTTGCAGATAACTATTTTTTGGGTCATGGTCTTTGGATGATTCTAGATGTAAGATAGTTGCAACTCCGCATTCATGTTTCATGCATGGTTTGAGGAGATATCAAATCTTCTATATTTGGAGATGTTGGTATGTGATTATTCACTTATTATTTCTATGGTGAATGCTTGGAGGTTTCCTAGACTATGGTGCTTGTATTGTGGACATGATTGGCAAATCAAATTTGTGTGTGATACGGTGCTTGTGTCATGTTTTCTACATGATTATTCTCTTTGATGTCTCATTTTTCTATTTACTAGTGTGATGATGGTGTAATGTCCCTCTCTTGATTTTCCCTAGAATTTTCCTATTGTACACCGATTACAACAACTAGGGTTAGGATTCATCTTTACAATTAAAATATCTCTTTAATAATACAATCTTGGGTTTGAATCCTACAAACACCACATGAGCAATATATATATATATATATATATATATATATATATATATATATTCTTATGAGAGTTATATAATTACATCACATTAATAGATTATCAACAATGCAAACATATTAGGATTTTGGGAGAAGGGACATGATGGGTTTGCCCAAAGCCATTCTATACCAAGCCTAAGAGGGTGTATACCACAATCCTCCCCCTTGGCAACTTGTATATGCTTTCCCCATCAACGTATCAACCCATTGAAAACACTTGCCATTTTGTGGAATTGAGTGGGGGTCGTAAGTGGTTTACTCAAATCTTTGGGTAAGTTTCCTATGGTCCTAGGAGCCATTATAGACAACTCTAGGATGGCTTACTTACTAGCCTTGCTCAACTACTCCACCCCAGGCTCTTCCCACAAGGTGGATTTCAGTCAATCAAGTATATTTCTAATTCTAGCATAGAAAATTATACATTGACTATTATTATTATCTTAGAAGCCATATGCATACATGTGTATACAGTAATTAGCATAAAATATACCTGAATATATGTATATATATATATGATAAAAGCAATCTACTCTGAGGCACTGGACTGATTCCTCTTTTGTTCCTTTCTCCAATCGATCTATAAGGCCCAATAATTGTTGCAAGCATCATTATTGCATAATCATATATAATATATATGTATTTCATATATGTATTATATACTTATTTCTAATTAATATCAATCCTCCCATTATTATTTTGTATGAACTTATTTATGTGTGTAATGACATTCCATTTTTTTATTATATTTGCTACTAAGCTCAAAAACATGTTTTTAGATAATTTCTTATTTATTGTTCTCTCTATGATGTCTCTTGTAAATGATTTGTCTACCTTTATATATCCTCATATTATGAATAGACACAACCTTTTTAATAATTTTCACCCCTCTCAAAGGATGCAACCCTCTTCATTTCGAGCGTTGCCTTATTAATCTTATTTTATTAACTAACACCCAACCCGATATCTCTTATTGAAATCCTTGATTAGTCAATATTTTGCGATGCACCAAAAAGGAGATTAATGAATAACAAGTTCAAATTAATAATCCACAACCATGATAGATCTCTGCAACTGGGTAAAGATGCAAACTATTTGAATTATCTTATGAGCTCTCTGAAGGTCACGTAAGCAAAGAATTAAGTGATTCCCTTATTGGTATGATTCGTTGTGATGATTGTTCATAGTCATTGCTTATTCTCTTAAATATATTATGTTATGTTATATGTTTTATATTAATAATTATATGTTTTCTTATATTTTAATATACTTATTTCTATTATAGTTTTATATTTGTATATTTTATATTATTAGATTATGATAATTAATACTAAATAGTTAATTTTTTTTATTTTTTTAATATTTATATTGTTATTTATTTAATTTATTAATTTATTTACATATTAGATTTTAGGGGCATGACAGATGGGTTTGCATGTAATAGTGTTTGGATCTATGAGTTATATAGTCAGGTGGATAGACCACCTTTTGTATTGTAGTGGGAGAACTTAGATGTGGATTGTCTATATCCATGAGGTTGTTTCATTTTGTTTGCAGTCTGTATCAATTAACCTTGTCTATGGTCATTTGTGCACTAGTTTGTTTCCTTGGGATGAGAGGATGGATGGTGTTGAGAACTTAGATAGTCAATTGTGGGGACCTATAGTATGTTTTATCACAATGTCATGGATATCTTGGATGTATTGTTTTGTGTGAGCTATTGTGATAGTGATGGTGCATTTCCTTGCCTTGGAGATCTTGGTGCCACTTGATATTGTTGTCAAATGGACATGTGGGTCTGTGGACCTGGAGGATATTCATATTAGGAGATGGTTGAGTCATGATGCTTGGAGAGCTCAGTATCACTGTTCAATGGGAGCTTTAGTAGTGACTGTGGATTCATCACTTGGTGATGGATGATCTTCTTTAGTGTTGTAGATGTTACTAGGAGGAGCTATTAGATCTTATTATTGCAGGAGGGTTCTTTTGCATTTTCATGGACACTATTTAGAGATGGTCATATTCATGAGACTGAAGATGTGTGACACCTTAGACCCATGGAGAACTCTTGGAGTCTTTAGTTGGGATGTCAGTAATGCTCTAATAGGTGATGTTGGTTTAGAGTATGTTGCATGTCATGGTATACTCTTGATGGTCCATTAGAGTTTTGGCATATTACATTTATCTTGAGACCATAGTTTGTTCACTTGGAGTATGTGATCTCCTTGGAGAATATGGTGATCCTCTGTTGAGAGGATGGGTTTTAGTGTTGTGCCATGATGGATTCTTGATTACACATTAGAGTGTTGGCATGATACTATTTATATCATGATGTCATGATACTGTAGTTGGAACTTTGACAATGATCTAGAAGTTCTTTGTGTTTTGATTATATTGGCCATGTGCTTGAGAGATTCATGAGAATTAAGTGTTTGCATTTGGATCTTAGCATGAGTTGACCGATTTCTAGTGCTCATGGATGCATGGAGATGTGGGCGAGGCTATATTTCTCTTGAGATGAGAGAATGTTGAGATGGGTACTCTTGATGAGATATCAATAGGAACTCTGAGGAGCTTTTCACCTGGACATGGATGTGAGTTCATGATAGACTTGTGAGGACAATTCTCTTAGATGAGTCATGATGACTTGGATATCTTGGAGGAGTATTCACATTCCCTACTCTTGGTCTACTCGGTAGTTTGTCACTTGAGAGGTAAAGCCTTTTGATCCTCTCAAGTGTTATGCTTATCTTTCATAGATATGGATCTTGAGCTACAATCATATAGCTCTAGAGGATTCATTATGAGATATGTTCAACATGGTTATCTCCTTGATCATATGATTTGAAATTGTGATGTTATTTATGAGGAGTTTAGGAGATGGCATTCAACTAATTTCCTGATATGGGAAATGGAACTAGTTTGGTTTTCCCTTGAGAAGCTTGCATCCATTTGATTACATGATGCATATGTTGTGTTTGATCTTGGAGAATGAACGTGATGGGTATTGTTGAGGCTTTTCTTTTGGGGTGTGGAGGAGATCATACTTGACATAATTGAGAATTTAGATGTGTATGTAGAAGGAAATTCTACGTGTGTATGATGTACAAAGTTTCTCTCTTTTGTCTTGGTTTTCTTCTTGGATGTTCGGATTCACATGATGTTAGAGTTGAGATCATGCGTGGAGCTATGTTGATCACTGGTTTTTGGTCATGTTTTGTAACTTGGTTTTGGGTGATGACATGGAGGTTCCTTTATCTTTTTCCTTATTCAGATGTGGAGAACATGGGAGAACTTTGGAGACTTCTGGTGAGAGTTGTACTTGCAAAAAAAAATTATTTGTAGATTGTGCATGTCATTGTGGATGGTTCTTGGTATGGTATGGATACACCCTCTATGTGGTGCTATTGGTAGAATCGATGTGCCTTGATGTCTTTTCATACTAGACATTACCCATGTGGGAGTTCTTAGATGTGTATGTCTTCATCGACTATTTTAGCATGGGGAGCTTGTGATTGCAATTGATGGGTTAGATATGTTGTTGGCATGATTTTTTTGATGTTGTAGATACCTTTGAGGTATGGTATATTGGATGGATTAATATTTTTTATGGATGTTATTTTGGTCCTGTGGGTTTATCAGTTAGATGAGAGCAACTTGTTTTGGTTCTTATTCTACATAATGGTTTATCTTGTTCTCTAGAGGATTCTTCGGCTTCAAAATTGTGTTTTTGCTATGGGCTTGGATTTGGTCGATATTTTTTTTATCTCATGAGCACATTGGAGTTGTGGCAGTATCATATAGCCTTTTTTATCAATCGGATATAATGCTTGTGTTCTTTAGACTAGTGCATTTACACCATGGCTTGTTCCTTTCCTTTGGAGGATGACATGAACTATTGCCTGAGATGGTGGAAATCTTGGATGTTTTTATAGGTGTCTTGATTGGATCACAAGAAAATATTTATACGATGGTTTAATTATCTTTGCTTCCTTTGTTGACAAGTTGAGAGGTGCCCTCGATGTACTTGTGGTTTTGGATTTTTTGGATTCGGGTCATGATTCAATCCTCACAATGGACACAAGCACTTTGGATCTTATTCATGATATTTTTGGTGAATGTGGGGTCAAATTTGATGAAGAAACAATGGATTTAGTTGTTGATCACACCATCTATTCTATTTCTAAAATTGATACTGATCATACATTGATTATTAGTGATGATGAAATTGGTTCCAATGTTATATTAGGAGACAAAATTTTTGAGGCTCCTATTCTTTTTCAAGGAAAGAAATAACACTTGGATTCTCATTTTTGGTTCCTTATATTTGTCTAGTAATAAGTATATGAAGTCTATAGTTAAAATATCTGGCAGTTCAAGTGAGTATGCAAAAATTGGTAACGAGCAGTTTGTATCTAAATTGTGCAAGTGGGTCTTCCATGAAAGGGGGCATATTAAGGCTATGAATTTCAAGCATCATAAAATTGGGGAGAACATTAAACCTACCATGTATTGGATCACTAATCACCTGGAATACTCTTTGGAAATCTATGAGTGGACTGGGAAGGATTGGAGGCCTTATGTTGCAGATGATGTTCAAGTTCAATTTTACATGATGAATCCTTATGCTTTGAAGATTCTATCACAAAACAACAAGGGTTTACATTCTACTTCATTCCAAGTTCCTGATGTGTATGGTGTTTTCCAATTTAAAATTGAGTACCAAAGGCTTGGTTTCAAGTCTATATTTTAGCAAGCAAATTCCTATGAGGCCTTTTAGACACAATGAATATGAAAGGTTATCATATTTGCATATCCACACTATGGGGGTGCATTTTCCATGATGGTAGTATTATTTTTTTTTGGTCTGGTCTTTTTATATCATAAATGAAAAACGATTAGGAGAGAAAGTTGTGATGGGATTTCAATGACTAGTAAATTTACCATGGCAATAGCTTAGGTGGTTAAGCAAAATTTTAATTATCAATTTGAAAATCCATTTTCATAATGAGTATAATTCAAGAACAAGTGAAATAGGTCTCATTGCCTCTCAAGGGAGAAGGAATGATCAGAAATAAGTTGGGGTGCCCCATTTAAATATTTTATTCTCACTGATGTGTAATGACCTTTCAATTTTAAGCTATCCATTTGACTTCTATTGGGGACATGAATGGTGATTTCTCAACTTCTATGAAAAATCTATAAATAGGCTCAATTCAAATCCAAGAGATAGAGTGGTAGGAATACATCTCTTCGTATGGGTTTTTCAAGCTATGGAATACATCTCATCTAATGAGTTTTTCAATTTATATCAACTCTCCTTAATAGCTCATCCAATAGGTATACATCTCTCTTACAAGACTTCCCAAATTGTATGGATTTGAGGCATACATCTCTCCTATGAGATTTCCTAGCTTGCATGGACTCGGGTCATATAGCTCTCCCACAAGATTGCCCAATTTGTATGGGTCCAGGGCATACATCTCATTCACAAGCTTGCCCAGAATTTGTAATATCTTTCATATTCTGAATAAAATAATGTTTTTCATGTTTCTCACTTTGTATATTATGATTTACAATAATAGCAACACCTTGTTGAGTATTGTCCTTTGAATTGACAAGAATAATTTAGAACAAAGAAATATTGAATGTGTTTCTTCTTTAGTGGGAATTTAGAATTATATTTTGAAGCCTCAAAAGGGTGGGTCATGGAGTGAGTGGTGGTGTTTTTCTCTAACATAATGCATTGATTTTATTCAATTATTTGATAAGAGAATGGAATGAAGATGTAAATACAGAGAAAATTCCCTTCAAAAATTAGAACAAGCTAAGAAACAACTAAATTTTGATCCTCATAATGAACAGATTCAAAATTATATTGTTGTTAGTAAAATGTAGCTACAAAAACTAGACCATTACAAGGCATAGCGTGCCAATATTAGAGATAGAATTTAATGGATAAAGAGAATAAAACATATAATTTTTTCTTCAATTATCTCAACTATAAATATAAAAAAGAGAAAATTGATGCTATTGTCGATGAAAGTGGATTACACAATGACCTTGTTAAAATTATTAGATTATTTCAGATTTTGTATGAAAAATTATTTAAAGACAAGAATAATTATATGAATATTTACTAGATCTTGGAAGAAAGTGTCAAGATATATATCCCTAACAATATTGATCCAAGTTATAGTTGATTTTTGGATTGAATTATCTACATGGAAGAACTCAAACATACTATTTTCTCTATAAAAAATAATAAAAGCCTTGGTTGTGATGGCCTTCCGACCAAATTTTATCAAATCATGTGGCATCATATAAAAAATGATTTTATATGCTCTACTTAGAAGTTCTCTAGAATGGATCCTTAGGTCCAAGTATCAATAAAGGCTTAATAAAATTTATTCCTGAAGGAAAAAATGAGGATAATGTTGTTGGTTGGTGATGAATTACCCTATTAAATACTTCCTATTAAATTATTGTCCAAAGGCTTTACTATCATAAGTAAATCTATTATGCATGGTATGGTGAGAGCTGAAAAAAATAAAAAATTATAATAAGTATATTTATAATTTACAATCTACTGTTGGATTTGGATTGGGAGACTATTGAAAAATCCTATGATATAACTTGTTGAATCTTCATTCTTAAAATATGATATTGGTTGGGTTTTGGACCAAAAACCTAAAATTATGTTAAAATACTATTCAAAGATGTCAATTATCATCTTCTTATTAATACATATATATTAATTCCCTTTAATTTACAATGATCTATAAGACATGGATGTATTTTATCTCCTTTCCTATATGTGCTTATAGTTGATGCTTTGAGATGTATTCTTCAAAAGGCTAATCAAATTAAGCTTATTAAAGGTGTATCCATTCCTTAGGACGAGGTGGCTATTAATTCCCACTTTGTTGATGGCGTTATGTTGTTCATGCAAAAATTTGAAGAAGAATTAAACAACATTAGACATCGTAAATAACATCCTAAATTTATACTATGTTGATTTTGGTACTCAATTAGCTCATAATAAGATTAAATTTCTAATATCTCAGAATATTTTATTTCTCATTTGATTCCTAAAGAGTGGAGGCTTATTAAACATGGGGAGATAATGAGATATGAGATAAGTTGACATCCCTTTTGGTTTCGGGGTCTGTCTTTCAAAACTATGGGAATGATTCTTAAATAGATTGAAAAATAAGTTGTGTAATTGGGGTAACAAATTTTTATCCTTAGGAGGAAAGGTTCAAGTTGATAATAAAATTCTCATTTCTATTCATGTGTCTATTAAGAATTGAACAAAATAATTCAAAAATTCATTTGGTCTAAGTGGAATGGTAATGCTAGTTTCATTGCCTCTTCTTGGTCTCATTGCATTTAGTTGAGATCTAAAGGAGGCCTTGGACTCATAGACCCCAAAACTCAAAGATTTTTCCTTGTCACAAAATGGATTATTAGAGTTGCAAGTGGAGATGAACAATAGAAAATTTTAGTCCATCATCAAATAATGGAAGCTTCAATCAAGAAGAAGTGGCTAGTTGTTAATTGGTTAGATAAATGTTAATGTCTCCCTTCTTTAAATTTATACCTTCATTTCCTCTACACCCTATTTTAAATCTTGACAACAATTTTGTCAATTTTTGATGTGGAATAATTCTTCCTTGCAACATGGTTTCAGTTTTTCCTCAGTTACGATCTGGTGGAATAAACTTAGTAATTATCATAATCAACCACTAACTATTAGATTTTTGAGACATGCTTGTTATTTATTTAGAAAAGGAGTTCACAAATTTAAATATATTTGTGATTTTAATACTTTGATTGGACCTCTTGAAAATATATCAAAAAGAATTTTGGGCTAAGTGATAAATATAAGCAATTTTTGATATTTGTGCAATCGTTAATTTCTCTTGATCTTTCTATGAAACATTATACTCTGAGGGAATGTTAATTCTCTCTAAGGATTGGAGATGGTTGTCCTTTATCCCTTTCAATTATCTTCCTCTAAATAAGGTTTATTTACAGATCCTTCCTTGTTGGTCTCTTACTCCTCATCTTAATCATAAGTGGAAATGCGAATTTAGCTCCAAATTGTGGATCAAAATGAGTGCTCAAATATGGAAATCATATGTTGATTTTGAACTCAAGTGTTACTTTGAAATTTTTTCCATTGCAAGCTACTTGTTGAGGATAGATTAAAATGTATAATGGTTTAGCTAGTCAATTACCTTTATTTCCTATGTTTTGAGAATATGAAACATATCTTTTTATACTGCATATTTGTTAAGAAGCAATGGACATGTGTGTTTAAAAACTTTCTTGATTTTTTTTATCATGAGCTAAATTGGAAAGAAGTTATTTTTAGTTTTGGTATGCATGATAATGTGATTGTTGATTCAATTATAAATTTTATTTTAAAGCCTATATGGAAGACCAAATGTTTTGTTGTGTTTTCTAATAAAAATCATCAGACAATTGATACTCTAAGGTTTTACTCAGACATCTTTCTTCAGGTAGATTTTTTATTTGTGTAGCTCCAATTCTTATGCAAGAAGAATGTTCAGGCTATGGATTAACTTCAAAAAATCAAAGAACAAGTGTTACAATTTTAGTCAAATAAAAATTGTAGTTAAACTAAAGTTGTTCAATTCATAAAATGACTCTTTATACCATTCTTTCAATCCTTTGATAACTAAATTGTAATATTTTTTTAATTTAAATATATTGCTTTGTTCAATTAAAAAAAAATCAACAATAAAAAAATAGATAATATATTTTTAAATGATAATGTAAACTAACAATATATTTACTATATAGTAATAATATATGGCATTTAGTCATCTCTCCAAGTCAAATAATAAATGACATGTTACTTAAGAGAACACGTGTAGATTGGAATTAACAACCATTTATCTTGCCATGTGGAAACATTTTTATATGCAAAGCTTCCTAGTCACATTTCACTCATTAAAAAAAATAGATTTAACATTATTTTATTTACAAGGTTGCAAGAATGCCCCCATATTAGTGGGAGTTGTGAACTCTTACATTCCCTACATATTTTGGAGTATCTCAACAACAATAAAGAGGTATGTGAAAATATGTTCTACTTACCTAATTCCAAGATAACTTTCCACCAACTATATATATATATTTATTAATTAATTAATTAATTAATTATAATATCCATTTATTGAAATGAAAAAAATAATAATTAAAGATTTTTTGCAAGTTTTTTTAAGTGTATTTAGTATATTTTAAGATATATTTAATATGAATTTATTTATTATTTTTATTGTGTTTTAATTTGTTTTTCATAAATTTTATCAATATAATGTTAATTTTTAATTCTTATGTCTTGTTTTTAATATATTTTTAATTGTAAATCTTATATTTATATTCTTTTGAATTTTTATACGTATTTTCATTTTCTATCAGTTCAATGAATTGATACTTTGACATTTAATCAATTTTAAAATGATTTGAAATGTCTTTCATATTCATTTTCATGAACATATTATGAAATTGATTTGTTCAAAGTGTTACTCCTAGTATCTTAGAACTCTTAAGTAGAATCATCTCTAACATTGACATAGACCTCATTACAATACCATTTTATAATATTCTCTTGTTCGTCAACAGATGGTGAAAATCCTAATGTTGTAGCTTGATCTCCTTTACCATCATTAACATATGGTATCATAATAGTGTTTTGATGAGCGTGTCTTGCCACTTCTAATAATTAGTTTGACATTATGTTGAACCCTTTGATGTTTAAGAATAGCCATAAAATAGATATTTGATGAATAATTTGTCTATAAATTTATATTGCTAATATTTTTTTGTCAAAATATCAAAACCAAGTAAATGTAGATCATTATTAGATAAAACCCAATAAATGTTGTAAATTGGTTTATTTTATGAAATTTCATGGTCACTCTGAGATTTTGATGGGAAATGAGAACTAAGCAGCTTGAAAATTTTATGGTGCATGTGGGATCTCTAAGCTATTAGCCATTGCTATAGTGATTGTGCAGGGCCACGAGCCTACTATGTGTGAGCACATTTTTCTCCTACTAAATTCCATGTGGTGTGGGGTTGTCATGTGAGGAAATGGGTTCTCTCCCACCCATTTTTTATGTTATTTTTATTTTTGCACTTTGGTTTAGAGTTGGCTACTTGCATGAAAATTACTAGGCATGTGAAGGACTCCCTAATATATCCGGATGAGCCTTCCTCATTCTAACATATAAATTCTATTCATTTCTTTTTGCATACAATGGAGGAAACCAAATCTAATTAGCATTTGATGAATCATCCAAGATCTAATGGATGCTTAGAGAAAATTAAAGATCAACAAAAAATAATGATCCATATGTTCTAGTTATCAACCCAAAAGCTATTAATCGTGATGTTTCGTATTTGTTTGAACATGCCTTAATTTGTATAGGTATTTGTATCTCCTTGCCTTTTTCGGAGGCTTGGGCTCGAAGAAATTGGAGTTTAGAAAGTGATAAAAATCAATCTAGCTACAAATGGGTATTTCTTTGTGGTGTTTCCAAGAATGGAATATTGAAATATGATTTCTAAAGGAGGTCCCTATTTTTACAATCAAACTACTTTCTTTATTAAAACTTGCCATGTAGGGTTTGATCTAGTAGAGGAGCTCTAATCCAAAATTCTTGTTTGGACTTCTCTCCCTCATCTTGTAATGGAGTTCTAGAGATAAGACATTTTGCAATCCATTGTGGTGGTTATTTGGAAACCCTTGGCTCCTTCTCACCATATGCCCAATAAGTAGGTAGAAAAAATTTATTGTCTTTGTGCTCAAATTAATTTGAATAATCCTCTCCCTAAATCTATTGAGATTGGGTAATATGAATTAGATTTGAAAAATTAATTATGAAGCGCTACCCTTTTCTTGTCATATATGTCATGGATATGGACACTTACAAAGATAGGTTTTATATTTCCTCAACCCCCTCCCAATATACAAGCTAATGGAGTTGTAAAGTTTGAAAATCTTAAATTCAAAACTTTGACAAATACTTTAAATAAAATCATTGATATTCAAAATATTTGTCGAAGTTTTGAATTTAAGATTTTCAAACTTTACATTTGGTATTAGAGCAACTAGGTTTTGCACTGCAACCTATGAGCTCATTACGTAATAATGCGTAAACCTTATCAAAATATATAGGTTGAAAAGTTCTTGTGCCAGGACGACAAGAGACAAGAACTTAAGGAAGTGAAAAAGGAAGATGTAAGTCTTAGTAACTTGGGTCAATTGGGGCTAGATAAAGATTCGTCCCTGGAATCATATTTCCTAAACCAATAATGTATGATAAAACCTAGAATTGTGGAAAATTACACAATCAAGTTATGTAGGAAGGTTAGGAAGAATAACTTGTACATACATGGCTCTAAGAAAAGAGAATGAGTAGGAATGATATAAATTGGATTGTAGTAACCTACAATTGTAAAAGAGTCAGGAACTCTTGGATTAGTGTAAACACTACGAATATATGAATGCAAAGTCAACATAATTTTAGATTGTTCAAAAGTAGGATACAAACAAATGAAGTATCCTCAAGGGTTGGGGAACTCATGACTTAGAATTTTGTGTTAAGATAAAGACCTTGTTAGAAAAGAGTCAGTACTGAGGAATTGAGAAAAGACCAAAATGGTCAGAAGAAACAATCAATGATATGAGCAAGGTTCCTCCAACCGAAATCATTTAGGTTATTGAAGTTTTTGGAATCAAACAACTTATGAAGAATGGTCCCAAAAGGGAGAAAGGAATGCAACATGTATTTATGTGTCAGGACCCTAGAATTTGCAAGGAAAGCAACACTATCAGTTAAGAAGTACATCAACAAAAGAGGTTAGTAAGTATGCATATTCCTTCATTAAAGAAAAAGATATTAAAAAGAAGATGGCAATGAAAGGTTAACAATAAGGAATGATAACCTTTTTCCAAGAAATCAAGTAAATTACTAAAAGTTCAACATAAGAAGAACGAAAGTTGCAGAAACACTAAGCAAGTGGAAGAAAGAGAGTGAATTGACTCAAGCTGAGTACCACACCTAACGAAACTTGGTTATGTCTTCTTTGCAAGTCATAAGGACAATTAAGTCATACATTTTATGACCATAAGGGAAAAAGGACAAATGGAAAGGTTAAGAACTATAATCTGTATACCTTATGATTATTTGATCTAAAGATCAAGGACATTATTATTATCGTCGTAGAAAAGCATAGGCATATAACTTGATCATGATAAGGAAGATCACTGTCTATGGGATTGACAAGGAAGGATCTAAGAGACTCGTGATTGGAAGAAAGTGTCTCGTTACTTCTATATACTTTATATAGAGAATTTAAATAATGATGTTATTTTGATATGAAATATATCCATGTCATGAAACAACTTGACTTTGAAGCTCACTATGCTATGAAACCTATGGATGAGAAAAAGGTTGGTTATTTAAGCCATTGAGATGAAGTGAAAAATAAAGTAAGATGCGACGTTAGGTGAACCACACCAAAATATCTTAATGAGAATGATTAAATCACTTAATCACTACCTTAATTTTTAATGGAACCTTGGGTTAAAGATAACCTATGTGGGACAAGAAGTTTATTCAATAAAGAGAAATATCTAGTGATGAGACTAAAACCTATTAAGTTGGATTACGTTTTGGATTATTCTTTAAATACCTATAAGTAGGAATTAAAATTGAGTGAGTTGTACATTGGGTCTTGACTATAGCCATATAAAGTGGAGAAATCTATAAACAATCGGATTTGTCAGCAATTAAGGATTTTATCCTAAGAATTGGAAGGGAATATTAAGTTAAGATTTGCCATGTGATTGAATATCATTGGAGTTAATGAAACCTTACAAGGATAGAAGCATAGGAGGGATGCCTAGTAAGTTAAAGGAAGTCATATTATTGACAAGACTTTACTTTAAGTAACGCTTATTAAAAGAGAAACACTTTCAAAAGGAAGCATCTATTGTCATGATAGAACATAATAGAATTTTCACTTAGCAAGAAATGTTGAAAATCTTTCAGAAAAGAACATTAGAATTTTTACTTGTGCTCAAATAGATATATTGAAGTTGAGACTCTCCTATAATTAAGAAATTCATGGAGTTGAATGCTTATGCTTGATGATTAGGTATGCAATTAAAATTGGTTATTATCTACAGATCAACGTGTTTGAACGAGGATTAATACTCAAAAAGTAGTACCAGATTAAATTAGGAAATTAGATTGAGTTAAAGGATGGATTGCAATTTTGAAAATAATCCAAGGACAAAAGAAAAGCCAAGGTATGGATGTCCTGAGATAAATGGGAATTACCTCTGAAAAACCTATAACCATTTACAGGAAGAAGAATAATGGTGAAAGATCAAAATAGTTTATCACTTAGTCAAAGGATAGATTATTGTTGGATATAAAAGAACCTATGTGTCCAAAATTTGGAAGATTCGAGAACAAAATGAGCAAAATAAAGTCAGAGTCAGAACATCGGATTGAAAAAAAGAATTTTCGGATAAGAATCCACTATTATTTGGAAGAAGATAGAGTAAGAAGCTGCATGAAATGTATCAAGGAATATCTAGTATGCCAGGAAAAGAAGACCATAAGACATTATTGGTAGGACATGTAACTCTCTTGAGAATCTAGAAGGAAAATGGTAGAACACAAGACAAATTGATCTGTCGATGTTAGTAGAATAACATAATGTTCTGGTGGATGGACTCATCAAAGAAACCAACAGTTCTTGGAAACTCGACTTATAGGATTATGGTCCTAATTAATATATTGTGGGAAGTAGTTTCTTAGTAAACCTGAAAGGTTATTTCAGTTTAGTAAATGATGATAGGGTTTTGAAAACCAAAATCATACCATGAGACATTCATTTGATTAAATGTGCTTTATATTATTGTAGTCAAATAAGCAATGGTGGACTACATCTTGAATGAATTGTGAACTCTAAAATTGACGTTTGGACTATTATATGGAAAAAAAGGAAACTCTATTAAAGTCGAAAAGGCTTGGATATAATCATAGAATTGATAAAATGTTAAAAAGGAAATAATAGATAGAAGTGATCGATTAAACTTAATTGATAATGAAGCTTAAGTGTAGAGTAGTATTAAAATTGATAAATGCCTAGGACCAAGGTTATGCTCGAGATATCCAAGTAATTAAGGTAAAGTACTTTATGGTAAGGATAATGAATGTGTAAGTGATGGATGGAATCAGGTTATGAGTTTTCTAACAGTGTAAATTCAAAGGAAAGGATTGGACCCACGATGTAGTGTACAATACATTGACATTCCTCTTCCATTTGGGTTATACTAAGGATAAATGCATGGACCAATGAATTCCAATCACTAAGTATATATATTATTATATATTAGATTTATTTATGGAATAAATCTCTTAGGGAGAGTAAGTATGCGTGAAGCATACAAAATTTCCCTATGTGATAGTAAGGACACTTGAAGCAAGGTCTAGAAAGGACAAGATTGTTGCATAGGAAGAATGTTTTGTAAATCTTATGTATTTTTGGAAATCATCAAAGTTGGCTCCTAGATTGATGGGACCCTTTGATGTACTAGAAGTCATTAATCCAGTTGCTGATAGACTAGCATTAACAAAGATAGTACTCAGTACAAGGTCCAGTGGGACCAACATACTAAGGATAGTGCTACTTGGGAGGATTCTGAGATGATAGGCTGTCATTTTCCTCAATTGCTTCCATAGATTAGTATTTGCTTTATGCGGAGATACATGATACTCTGGTTTTTGATTCACATGTTGTGAACTTTGATAGCATGGATGCTACTATTATTTGTTTATGTTTATGTTGAGAACTATGTTGTTAGTTACTATTTCATTATGATTGAGATACTATGTTTACCTATTGAGATAATATGTTTTACTGATTGAGATATTATGTTTTATTGATGGTGATGTTATGCTTATTGACTGGTTAATAAGACATCGGGACGATGTCTCTTCCAAGAGGGGAAGGATGTCATGTATAGATTTTCTTGATTATTTTAAATGCAAATTATTAATCATGATGTTGATTAATTATATTATGTTAAATGATTATTTAAATGGAAGTTAAATGATTATTCAAATTGAAGTTAAATTAAAATGAAATTGAAATGCATTTACAATGATTCAAAATGTATTTTTATTTAATTTGGGGTTTGTCATTGCTGATGAAAACTCGAGTGCAAGTGAACGCAGTAACAGGTGAACGTGATTGAAGGCGAGAACAACGATCAGGTAGAGTCGTTTAGCCGTTAAACGTTTATGAGTAGATGGAATCACACACACTCAGTTAATATTTTAATGCATTTTGTGATTCTGTGTTTGCAAATTTAAAAATTGAGTTTAAATGATTTCTCCAAAATGTGGAAAAATATATGTTGCTTTAAATGACGATTTTATTAACTGTGAGAAAATAGATCTTATTTAAATAATCAAATTATTTAAGTCAATATTTTATCATTGTTTGGAAATAAAGATGCTTGTATTACGAACTTTAACGAAATAGACTTTCATTTCAAAATTTAAGTAAAAATTAATAAAAGTTGTGTTTAAAATTATTTGTTTTTAATTTGAAAATAATGAAATAGGAAAAGATTTATTAAGAAATTAAAAGAATTATCTAAAATTGAATTATTGAAAAAAAATCACGTGCAAAATTGGAATTGAATTTTTAACTTTAGTTAAACAAATTTAGGAAAAAGATCTTTAATTAATATGAAGCAATCAAATTTGAACTGGGAGTTAGGGAATTGATCTGGAGATCAACCTCAAATTGGGGATCTCATTTTTCTTGTTAAAATCTATGCATGAGAAAGAGAAGAGGAGGATTCTGGAGAAATTTTGAATTGGATAGTGGGTGAAAATCCGTTTTTAGATTTTGAGAAGAAAAAAATAAAGAGAAGAAGTCTCAGTTTTACCATGCACTAGAGGAATTCTGAGACCATATATATTAGTGATTGTTTGAGTTTTGAGAGGGAGGCATACTGCTCTTTAATGAGGTACGCAATAAAGAAGCTCCAAAAGATTGCATTTAGATTGGAGTCATCCCCCACTCTCCACTCTTCCACGTAGCCAGACAAAGGTTCTCATTACCCACACACTGCAGATTGGAGAGACCACCCACTCACCTTATGCAACAAGTAGGAGAGGACTTGAGGGGATGCAACTAGGCTAGGGAGAATCCCACACCCCATGCAGCCATAGGGACTCCCTAATTCCCACGCAAGTACTGGAGAATGTGTGGCTAGGATAGGAGGTGAGCAACCACAGAGTTAAGGAAAGGTGCGCAAGTAACGCGCAGGGAAACAAGTGTGGATAGGGTGCGCTAGTAGAGGGAGAAGAAGTTGTGCAACAAGGAGGAGAAGGGAAGAAAGGCATGGGAAGGAAAGAGGAGAAGAAAGGAAGGTGCGACCAACAATAGGAAGAAATACAGAGAAGAAAGAGAGTGAGTTTGAGGGAAACAAAATTCTCTATTTCCATCATACAAGAGTAAGAGAATTAAGAGCAGAATAGTAGAAGGGAACTGCTCAAGAAGAGTGAAAGGAAGGACAAATAGGAAAGAACAGTTGTAGATTTGAGAAATAGGAATCAAATTCTGCTGATTAAGATACATGCGTAGACACAAAAAATATGGAGGAATAGCAAACACAAAAAATCATTTCTAGAATTACCAGGTAGGAATTTGAAACCATTTAATAATTTAACAATAAGTCTTAAAACTTTTCTAAAATTTCGGTATTTAGTTTTAGATTGGAAAAAGAACCTTTGTTTTTAGCAATTTAAGATGAGAATAATCTCCAGATTGAAGTGGTAAATCTACTAAAGAATCTCTATTTATTACATTCAGTAGAAAATTTCAAATGATCAAACTGTAAATTTCTCTTTTCCAGAATATTATTGAATCTAGAAACAAAAGATCTTTAGGAAGAAAATGATTGAAAACATGAAATAAAAACAACTGATTAAATTTAGGAACAAAAAACATCATTTAAATGTAGATTTAAAAAGGATCTTAAACATAAAACTTTATTTACTTTTGTTTTGACATAAAACTTTATTTGAAATTGGAGTTGAAAGGAATTCAAACTGAAAATAACTTGATAGAATAACTTCCAAAATTTTAACATGATTTCGAAACAGAAGTTTTTAAACAGTAAATTTAGCCTTTGAAACTCAAAATATCTAGAAATTGAAACTGAAACGATTTGTTTTAAAAATTGTTTTTGAAAAGTATTAAGTTAATTATTTATTTTTTGAAAGTATGAAAAAAAAGAATAAATCATTTAAAATTAAAGTATGATTTTTATTATTGAAAAGGAAACAAATAAATTGAGCAAATAGAACAAACGTGTGCTCTTTTAAGACTGTTTTATATGTATTTAATTTGCATACTGGAGATACACCTTCTTATTTTTGATTAATTAATTATTCAATGTTTAAAGGTGAATTTAATATCTATGGTCAAAAATGATGAAAGAACAATATTTTAAACTATTTTTTATTGAATCATGACTTTCGATAAATTGTTTGTGAAAGATTGTATTTGACTATTTGGAACCATGCATGCCTAATAAATGACTATGCATGTTATGTTTTTGGGAAAGTTACCTTCTGGGATGGGTGCCGAATATGGGTTATTAGAGAGTGTAGTTTTGCTTTTCCAAAACTGCTTTATTTGTCGTGCATGACATTTTACTTGGCCAAGTAACTTACGGGTCATTGAAAAAGATGGAATTATTGAACTCTCTACCATATCTTAGTATCGAACTTTCTTGTTTCTTAAATGATTTAGAAAAATGAAAATGCTTGTGGTTTTACTAGTTATACTAGGCACGCACCAGATTTCATCTTGCTCGTAGACTGCTTTTTGTTAAGCGATTCGTGCAGGGTCGGGTATTTCTTGAATGACTAAGGAATTCTGAGGAAGCGTAAGCTTCAAGGTTGGGTGGAAAAAGTGCCTGTTCCTTGTTCTCGTCTTCATTATTGAAGATTTGTTGTTGGATTGAAGATCAAAGGATGTTATCTTCTTTATGTTTTATTTAATTTTTGAAATATGTATAGAAGAGCTTAAGGCGACTGAATGCCTAAGTCTCGAATTGTAACTTAAATTATAATCTTCTATTGTATTATTATCGGAATTGTGTAATATGACACATGAATGTTTTTAGACTGGAATCGTATATGGATCTATTTTATCGACTTTAAGTCGTTGTCTTGGAATCGACTGAATTTTAATGATGTCTAAATGAATGAGATATCGACCTATTTTGAATATCAATGATTTATTTAAAGTATTTGTTGAAGTTTTGAATTTAAGATTTTCGAACTTTACAGGAGTGATGGTATATGAAAGGGAAGCCTATCTTTGGAACAACTATTTATTCTTTCTTGAAGATACTTTAGTTTATTAAATTTAAGCTTAAGAAGTGGAATAGATTCTCTTTTGGAAATATTTTTTAAATTGACTTATCTTTAGGATAATTTATTGAGAATCACTTTTTAGATTAAGGATGAGAGAATGACAAAGGAATTGTTGTGGGAAAATTCTAGATGTTCTATGGAAATTTTTGAATGATGCCTTTGTGGGGATATTTTTTGGAAATAGAAATCCCAAATTGATTGGATTCGGGAAGGAGATAAGAACACATATTTCTTTCATAACTCTATAAAGGATCATAGAACTAATAATGTTATATCTTCTCATTTTGAATAAAGGTGAACAAGTGTCTTTCTTTCAAGATATCTCTAAGGAACTTGTTGGAAAATTTTCCTCTATTTTTAGTAAGCATGGACCACATGATATGGTAGAAGAGAAACTCATTCTAGTCTACATTTCTCTTGGTTTCAAAATATATGAACTAATCTATCTCAAACCCCATCTCAATAGAGGAGCTTGAGACAGTTGTATTCCAAATGAATAAAGGTAAGTCTCTTAAGTCTAATAGTTAATGTAACTTGGAAAATTAGATATTGTTCATAATGGAGGTAAGAAATTAAAGTAGTTAGCCACAAATATGCAATTCAATGCCTAAATATAATCTAAATCAATCAATAGAAAACACACAACATAAATGAAATTAGAATTAATTAAACAATATAGTTTATCTTTACCGTGTTGTCATGGATTACTTCCATTGTCCTTCGCTTTTCTTTGCTCTCAAATTTTAGTATGCTCTTCTTCGCTTCAAGCTCAAAAGTGTGTGGATAACAACAATGGTGCAAAACTCTAAAGTTAGTGGTTATCCTTAAAAGAGATGTGAGGGTTGCTTTTATATAAATGATTGATTTGAATGGACAGCCAGGATTAAGAAGTGAAAGATCAAGATCAAGGGTTGAGTATTATTGAGAGGAATTGATTGGGGAGTTAACTAACTGTAACCAACTGCAAGATTTTAGTTAACTGTTTGCATGAGGAATTGATTGAAGAGTTAAGGGATTTGATTGCCTCGTTAACTCACACTGAGTGAGAGTGAACTAGAATTGATTGCTTCATTAACTCACATTGAGTGGGAATGAACTGATTTAATTGATCATTGAATTGGAATTGATTATCCAGTCGACTGGAAGAGAGTGGTCATTAAGAACGAGGTGGAATATGCATGAGATAATAATTAATTATTAGAGGAATTTGCAAGATTAAATTTATTAAATAAATAAAATGAAGATTTTATTTATTTTAGAAGAAGATAATATTTGAGAAATAAATTACAACAATTATTTAATTTAGAAAGTGAGAACTTGCATGAGTATTTAATAATTAAATAAATTTAATAATTATTTACATGTGCAAGATTGAATTAATTAAACAAATGATTTTATTTATTTTTAGAAGAAGATAATGTTGAGGAAATAAATTAAATATTTAAAATAATTACTTAATTTAATAAGTGAGAGTTCATTAAATAATAAATTATTTAATCCTAGAGACAAGAACTAGATGAGGAATTTGCATGAGATTTAATAATTAATTATTAAAGGAATGTACAAGCAGGATTTAGATAAATAAATTAAATGTTTTATTTATCATTAATGAATAGATAATATTGAGATATTAAAGGATAATTAAATAACTAAAGGAATTATTTAATTTAAAAAGTGGAAAAGTGGATAATTAAATAATATTTATTTAATTTTAGAAGGGATACTGGATGATTAATTAAATAATATTAATTAATTTAAAAAAATAAAGATAAATAAAGACATAATTAAATAAATTGGATTTATTTTATTAATTAGGAAGATAAATAGGAGTAAAAAACATAATTAAATAAATAGGATTTATTTAATTAATTAAGAAGATTAATAGGAGTTAAAGACATAATAAAATGTCAATAGTGGCATGGTGTGATGGTCAAGTTGTTGTGTTGTTATTCTTGCCATCAAGGTTCAAACCCCATTGGAGTATAATTGTTGAGAATTTATATTGGGGATGAGGTCCCCTGATTATGACCTCATCAGTTCATAGCTCTAGGTCAAAAGTGTTTACCTCTCTCAATAAAAAAAGACATAATTAACTAAATAGAATTTATTTAAATAATTAAGGAGATTTATGATAAAGTGAATTAATTAAATAACATAAAATTATTTGATTAATAGTAAAATATACATTAGTGATAATAATTAAATAATTAAAACATTATTTAATCATTAGAAAATAATGATAATTGGTGCTAAAATGTTACTCATAGGCTAGGACAATTTTGGGTATCTACATTTTGCCCCTCTTTAATACAATGTATTTTTATAGCATTGTGTCAAAGAAAATTCAAAAAGTCATGTTCAGGACCTACTCTGGTATGCCTCGATAATGGTGGGATAACATGTTGCCCCCTTGGGAAATTTGGTGAAAATTTTGGAAAATAAGCCCAAGTTTACCAACAAGCCGATATGATGCGTGTAGGTACAAGGATTGATAGAAGAAATGTTAGCTAGAAGAAAATTTTAGTAAGAAGTGAAGAATAATTAGATGGATCGTTCATCCAAATCAAAATTGATGTTATGATTGATATTATTTGAGCTTTCAATAGTGCATTTTTTTTATCATCATAGTGTTTTATTATGGGACAAACAAATGTATACTCACCTAAGCATGAATTGTGAAGGAAATTTTTTCTTCCATTTTCTTAAAGAGTATGATATATGGACAAGTGGATAGTGTACACCAAGTTGAGACAAACCTTGGTGACATTAGTATCTGTTTGTCAAATATTCAGACACATCAAACAAGGAGTGCCTAGATTCATACTAGTAACAATAGAACCTTGTTGGAAGATTTGATGAAGTAACCATAGAGCATGTTAATCTTGATACAAGAAAGTGTTAGTTGACCATTGACTTGTATAGGATGTTTTGATTATACCAAATGGAAACCCAATCACACACAAGGAATTTATTTGCATGTCATATTATCAAGACAAATCGCAAATAGAAATCGACAGAAAAGATGTAATGATCCATCATCACTCTTCTAATCACTTATGGATATCATTGAGTAGCATAGGACCGTGACATAAGATAAATCAGATAAAAAGATAAGACTAACTAGACCAAACAAGTCAATAACCATTTAGATCTTCTTGTCCACTGATATGTGTGTTTTGATATGATTGTGTCTAGTTCCAAGAATGAGACACCTCGTATAAGATGCCTAATATGGTTTTGAGGATGTAACAACCTACATAAGACAATTGATAGCTGAAAAAGATAGGTAGATTTCGTTGATAGATATGTAGGCAATTGATCGGCTAGGTTGCAGGCTAGTTTGATAGTTCACCCGGTGTTTCGTGATTTGTTGAGCTTAGTTTTTTGTAGGATGATTTGTTTGTGTTTGATCAAGATGTCGTCCTTGACAAAGGACAATGGATATGGTAGATGATGTTATGTTTTCATATTTTTTAAGAATTTTTTTGAATGTTTTTGGATTTTTTAGAATGTTTAGAATGTTTTTGTATTTTGTGATAATGTCCTCGAATGCCATATATAATATCTTTTAAAAACCCATATCTATCAAGGATTTCCCCCAGTCTGAAACAAGATTAGTTTTTATGAAAGGGTGGATATGATAAGCGGTTGACACTAAATGATAATCATTCTTAGACCATGAGAAGGGTGAGAAATATGTTTTATTATGAAGGAGCTTGTGCTTGGGTTATTATGGATGGAATTTGATAGAGTAGTGATAGATGGTAGAGCGGTAGCCGAGTACACATGGTGCTTTTTTGTCAGGTTTTCACCATGGTACTTATCCAAAGTGCCACCAAAATGGTTTTCACTATAGGATGAATTATTTGTCTTTTTCTTTTATTTTTTGTTCTTCCATTTTTATTTTCTTTTTTGACTTTTTGATATCACACAAGACGAATGTTTACTAGGTTTTCATCAAGGTGACCGTTTATTGGAATTTGATGATGTTGCGATCATGGAAGATGCTCTTCAGGAGACGTAGGATGGTGACTGAGAGGTAGATGCGGATTGTATGGAAATACATATGAAGAATGTGATATGCTAGAAATGGGAGGAGATAAAGTATGATCTATAAAATGTGCCCTACAAAGACCATCATACTTCCCCCGAAGAGGAGATTGGAAAACCAATGGATTAGAGTAAATCAAGGTGTTGTTGTCAAAAATATGTTGTGTGACATTTCCAAAAGATTTATTATGAGACGGTGGGTTCATGATTGTAAGTGGATCCACTAAATTATATAGATTATGGAATAATGATGTGGATAGAAATGTTGGATCAACAAGCTCATATCTCAAAGGCCTTATTTTATATATGCCCCCAGTTATTGTGGATGTGAAGGCATAATTGAAGATCAATTTATATTCATTTTTTCCTTTAATATTTACTTTTTGCTTGTCTAAGTGCTTTTTCTTTTGCTCATAGGACTCTTCTTGATATTCTTCTTTTGTTTTGACCTTGTATATTTTTTCAATAAAGTATTTTTTATTCTTGTCTTTTGATTTAGAGCCTTCTGTTGTTTTGTTGGCACTTGTTGATCCAAGTTTAGAAGATGGATAAAATTGTAGGAGATTGATGGAGTGGAAAAGGTGAATGATTCATGTATAGGCTAAGTGATGTCATCAAAG
This sequence comes from Sequoiadendron giganteum, assembly GCA_007115665.2. Taxonomy (NCBI): domain Eukaryota; kingdom Viridiplantae; phylum Streptophyta; class Pinopsida; order Cupressales; family Cupressaceae; genus Sequoiadendron; species Sequoiadendron giganteum. Next base: position 373,322,582 of record CM021102.1, read on the forward strand.
TATTCCTCAAAAGTATCCTTTTAAGTACCGATAATACCAAAGGAAACCCACTCGCCGTCAACAAGTTGGTAGGAAATCTTAGTAGGAGCAACATCTATAAATGCATACTCTAACTCAGGGTTCTCAAGAGAGAAGAGAGGCAACCCATGCAGTGGACTAGAGGGAATGTGATCTTGGAATGAAGAAGGATGTTCAAGGACATCGTCCACAGGATCATCTTGGAAAAGTGGATTATCATAGATGTCCTGATTAAACACAAAAATTATCATGGATGTCGAATGATTGGGATGTAGATGGTAGTGGTTCGACCTCTAAAAGGTATGCTTGTAACTCATATTCCTTGACTCCAAGGTCTTTGACATTAACCTAGATTGAGGAAGTGGGAGAAGTATGTGATACTAAAGGCTTAGTTGTTGCAAAGGAAGATGGTAAGGTGGTCTTAGTAAGGCAATGCTTTGGGAGGCCAAGATTGATTTGTGATGGGTTATAATGTGCATAGAGATTTGGGTTTGCTGATATAGTTAATTCATTTCCATTGTAGGGGAACTTGATGCATTGGTGTAAAGTAGACGACATAGTCTGCATGGAATGGATCCATGAACATTCAAGGAGGATGTTATATGAGGTCTCCAAATCTATGATTTTATAGACGGTCTCAACTATAAGAGGTCCAACCTGTATAGGAAATATGATGGTGCCTACTAATTCTCATTCGACATCGTCATATGCTTTATTTTTCATCTGTGTGTTATGATCAACAACATCATCTGAATATCCCAATTGTTGTACCAAAATCAAACTATAGATATTTAGCCTCACTCTACCATCTATTAGGACTCGTGTGATTCAATATTTCTAGATGAAGGCTTCCATATGTAGTGCATCAATATGGCAATGGTTTTGTGTAGGTTTTCCCTTCTTATAAATATGATGAGACACTCATAATTTTTCTTTCGATGGGTGTAGATGAGGTTTCCTTAGTAGATGGATGGATGTTATTCATCTTGTACTCATAGACGACGCTGGTATAATTTTCTTGGTCTATTTTATCTTTTCTCAACCCATGAGTTTGTAAAGGATCCTTATATCTTGGATGGAATTTTTAAGTTTAAAATAGTTTGAAGTTTTATGCCCTTTATTTTGATGGTACTCTCAGAAGTCATCATCATTCCATCAGGACAATTTGAAAGGTCTTGTTTTGTAATGTTGGATCTTCGGGAGTTGTAGTAGTTCTTTAAAGCTACCTCAATCGATTCCCCTAAGGGCATGCATGTTCATCTTGGTTGGGGGGTCCTTGGACAACCACACAGTGTGTTGTTTTGGGCCACACTAGCAATTTGTTCTTGCCTCTACATAGGTTTATTGGTGTTCATCATTGCGGGTCCTTTCAGATTGAACATAGGATGAGGTTTATTTATGAACTTAGCATCTACAACATCATCATTTGTCACATTTTTATTTCGTGACCAAAATTTTCTCTTGTTATTGGAATTATTGTGAGAAGAATAATTGGTATTCTCCTTAAATATTTTTATAAGCCCTTTGGCAATGAGGGATTTATCAATGGATATTCCTTTCTCTATAACCTCCTCAAACATGTTTGAACAATGAATATGTAAGTGGAACATCACCTCCTTGTTGAGGTTCTCCATAAAAATCTAGACCAGTTGTTTTTTTGGTATATGGCAAGCGCACTTACTGGTTGAGCTTCTCCATCTTTGCAAGAATGAAGCAAATTTCTCTCCATCCTTTTATTTCTCAGCACATAGTTTGATGATATTAATTTTATTGGATATATTATAGGAAAAATGTGCAATGAAATTATCCATTAGTTTGCTCTGGGTGTGTATTCCTGGAGGTAAGTGTGTAAACCATTTGAGGGCTTGGGCTCCTAGAATTCGTGGAAAAATTCTCATGAGGAATGTATGTTCATGAGCCACATCTAAAGAGGATATATGAAACTCTTGTATATGTTCGACGGGGTTTGGACCTTTCCCTTATATTTGTCAAATTTAAGAATGATGAAATTCGTGGGAAAGGGAGCATGTGAATGCTCCTATCAAAAGGGTAAGGACATAGGTCCTCCACCGAGTAGGTTTTTCTACTCCCATTTATGTGCATGTTGGTCATATGGTGTTGCAACATTTGTAACTATTGAGCCATCAGATCCATGGGTGATGGTGCTACTGGAGTTGTGTTAGGTTGAAGATACTATGGGGAACACTGTGAAGGATTCCTGAAAGGTTTGGTGTTATGTGGTGGAGTGAAAGTGTATCCATGCATATTTTGATGTTGATGCATAGGTGGAATGTGTTGGTGAATTTGTGATGTGTACATGGGATTTGAGTTGTATTGTGGTGGTGGTGGTTGGTTAAAACTAGATGTGTATGATGAACCAAATTGGTTGGTTGGTTGTGTGGAGGGGTTGATTAAACCTAGATGTGAATGATGAACCAAGATTATTTGGTTGTTGTGGTGGGGATTGATTAAACCCAATTGTGGATGTTGAACCAAGATTGTTTAGTTGTTCTGGTTTGGGTGGAGTGTTTTGACTTGCTACAAAAAGGGTCCAGTCCTTGTCGGAGGTGTGTTTAGTTTATGTGAAGTGGATGTTGTGCCCACTTGTGGTCTTGAATATGAAGGATTGGTCTTTCGTATTTTTTTCATGTGCTCAAATGGGTGGAATTTTGAGCTACAATCATAGTGTGGGTTGGTGCAGTTGTTGTAGAAGTGGAGGCAAATGGATTTTCCATTGGTTTGGTGAATGTAGGTGGTGGTGGAATATTCACAGTTGATGCAAAATGTGTTGTTTAAGTAGGTGGCATGAGGGTGGTGATGTAGTAGGTATTGATGGTGGAGATCGATTTATGGCTCCTAATCCTAGTGACATTATATTCAGAGTTTCCCCTATGATGGTTGATATAAAAAAATTTAGGTGGTAGCATAGCTCTATTTTGTGCAAGTTGAATGAAGTATTTGTTAGGGTTTGCTGACACTATTTTGTCAATGATTCTCAAAATACTAAGATCTTATGACTCATTTTTGATCTCCTTAGGTGTGAGTCCTTGTTCTACCTCATCCAAAGTGTAATTCTCAAATGGGGGTAGATTTTGTGAATTTTTGTGATCACTAGTTGTTGCACCAAAGTGCATGTTACTTGTTGGGTTGTATATAGGATTAGATGATGAGTCTATCTCTTTGTGCTTTACTTGTGATCGCGTGACATCCATAAAAGGGATGGTGTTTTGACTTTTTGGTTTTTTTGGATTTTTGGATTTTTTTTGATATTTTGATGTTTTGTTATGAATGCAAACTAGAATGAATATGTTCTATGTTTTTGGTATTTTCATTTTTTGTAATTTTGAGAGGTACAAGAATAAAATGAATTTAGACCTATGGTTTTTAGATTTTTAGTCTTAATGGAGATAAAGAATTAAAGCAGTAACCACAAATCTGTAATTCAATACCTAAACACAATCCAAATTAATCAATAGAAAATAAGCAACACAAATGAAATCAGATTCAAAGTAACAATATATTTTACCTTCACCATGTTGTCATGGATTACTTCCATTGTCCTCTGCTTTTTTTCTCTCTCAAATTTTAGTATGCTCTTCTTTGCTTCAAACTCAAAAGTGTGTGGATGACAACAATAATGCAAAACTCCAAAGTTCAGGGTTAGCCTTCAAAGATATGTGAGGGATAATTTTATAGAAATGATTGATTTGAATGGATGATCAAGATTAAGAGGTGAAAGATCAAGATCAAGGATTGAAGATTGTTGAGAGGAATTGATTGGGGAGTTAATTGACTATAATTGGTTACAAGATTTCAATCAACTATTTGCATGAGGAATTGCTTGAAGACTTAAAGGATTTGATTGCCTTGTTAACTCACACTAAGTGGGAATGAATTGATTTGATTGACCTATGAACTAGAATTGATTGTTTTGTTGACTCACCGAGGGAGTGAATTGATTTATTTGATCAATGAAGTGGAATTGATTATCCAGTCGACTTGGATGAGAGTGGTCGTTAAGAATGAGGTGGAATAAGCATGAGAGAATAATTAGTTAAATAAAATAAATGGTTTTATTTATTTTGGAAGAAGATAATATTTGAGAAATAAATTAAATAATTAAAAACAATTATTTAATTTAGGAAGTGAGAACTTGCATGAGTATTCAATAATTAAATAAATTTAATTATTATTTACATGTGCAAGATTGAATTAATTAAATCAATGATTTTATTTATTTTTTAGAAGAAGATAATGTTGAGGAATTAAACTAAATAATTTAAAGAATTACTTAATTTAAGAAGTGAGAATTAACTAAATAATAAATTATTTAATCTTGGAGATTAGACCTAGATAAGGAATTGTATGAGATTTAATAATTAATTAAATGAATTAATTATTAAAGGAATGTGCAAGTGGGATTTAGATGAATAAATTCAATGTTTTATTTATCATTAATGAATGGATAATGTTGAGAGATTAAAAGATAATTAAATAATTAAAGTAATTATTTAATTAAAAAAGTGGGAAAGTGGATAATTAAATAATAATTATTTAATTATGGCAGGGATAATGGATGATTGATTGAATAATGTTAATTTTGTTTAATTAATTTAGAAGAATAAAGATAATTAAAAACATAATTAAATAAATTGAGTTTATTTAATTAATTTAGGAGTTAAAAACATAATTAAATAAACAGGAGTTATTTAATTAATTAAGAAGATTAATAGGAGTTAAAGACATAATTAAATAAATAGGATTAATGATAAAGTGAATTAATTAAATAACACGAAGTCATTTAATTAATATTAGAATATACATTAGGGATAATAATTAAATAATTGAAATATTGTTTAATATTAGGAAATGACGCTAATTGGTGCTAAAACATTACTCGCATGTTAGGACAATTTTGGGTGTCTACAGTTTACTTAAGATTTATTTTTTATTTTTGGGAATTTATAAAATTTGATCTAGATTAGAGGATTTTAGAGAATCCCAAATAATAAGAAAATGCCCAAATCCATCAATTCTACTTTTCTTTCTCTAATTTCTAAAAAAGAAGGGATCACCTCTTTGGATAATTTTTGCACAATCACTATGCAATTTTACCTATAAGATACCAAGCTTATTGTAGATCATTTGAAGAAGTGTTTTCTTCACCTAATTTCTCTAAAAAAATGGAGTTTTGTGAAAGGGCATCAAATCTTGGATAATATTGTAGTGGTGGAAAAATTTATTCACTTTATGTGCAATTCTAAGGAAAAGGCCATGTTCATTAAGCTTAACATGTCTAAAGCTTGTGATAGTGTTAAATGGTCATTCCTTCAAAATATCTAATTGGATTTTAAGTTTTTCTTAGAGTGCGTTGATTGGGTTATGAGTTGTGTGACGTCAAATTGTTTTTTGTGTTGATCAATGACATTCCTTCAACTCTTCTTTAACATCCAAAGGACTTAGACAAGAAGATCCTTTATCTCCCTATTTATTTATTTTAATGGTGGAAGGATTAGGCCAATTTTTAAAGCAAAGTAAAGGAAGAGGTCCCATTTTAGGTTGCTCTTGGGCATAGAATCTTGATTGTCAATCTCATCTTTAGTTTGTGGACAATAATAACTTGACGGGGATTGCAAAAATCAAGGAGGCAATTAGTTTTAGGAAAGTGCTAGATATATACTAATTTGCCTCTAATTAGAAAATTCATGAAGATAAATCCAATATTTTCTTCTTTAATATAGTAGAGCTTATTCAAGGAAAATTGAATATATTGTTCATTTTTAATTTGGGATTCTTACTTTGAAGTATCTAGGTATTCCCCTTTCTACTAGAAGTATTAAGAAGACTAATGGAAGGATATATAAGGTATATTTCATATGAGGGTATATTAGACCTTTTGTTGGTTATCATTTACTGTATGAATGAGTCTTTTAAAAAATATTGCAATCTCTTTCAATTTATAGGTTCTTAATTTTATCTACTCCTAAGATTTTTCTCAAGGATTTTGATGTTCTTTCAAGAAAATTCTTATGGGCAAGAACTTTGGAAGCTCAAAAATGGAGTTTCACAAGCTAGGTCTTATTTTGTAAACCTAAAAAGGCTGGGGGGCTTGGTATTTGACAATTAGAGGGTAATTGTCAGGATTTGATGACCAAATTGTTTCGAAGATGGTGTAAAATTTTTAATCAATCTTAGAAAAATATTCTTAATTATAAGTATTTGGGAAGGGTGGAAAATGAGGATATTCCACCAATCAAATTGACTAGAAAAGGATCCATGATTTGGAATACTTTTTAAAAGGGATTTTCTTATTTAGGAAGGGCTATCCTAGACAACTAACAAGGGAAATAACTCATTTTGGGAAGATTCTTAAGATAACCATCCCTATGTTCTCTCTTTATTTCCCCAAAGTTATCCTCTACATGATACTTTTCTAGATGAAATATCGTCTAGGGTTGTTGATTTCAAATGTATTATTCCTTTGGGGAGGTCCATTGATCAATATTGGAAGATTTGACCCAAATGAGGTTCTTTGTAGGATTAGTACACTAGCTTCAATTTTGGTGGTTTGACCTTGCAACTCCATAGAGGACTCAAATGTTCTTGCATGGGACCATGATTCTAAATAAACTTACATGATCACTCTATTCTATAATTCTTTAGAGAAAGAGAAAAGAGGGATATAGAGAGACTCCCTAGTGGAGAAGGATTTAGAATAAGTTTTGCTAGCCTAATTTTAATTTTAAAGTGGCTACTATGTCAAAACAAGTACCTTACCTAGGAAAACACTAGAAATAGAGGATTTCATGGGCCCTCCATTTATGTTCTTTATGGAAAAATAAAATGTGTACTAGTAACCTTTTCTTTCAGTGTTGGAGCTTATGGTGCAAGATTTGAAATAGATATATTATTCATGCTACTTCCTTATCTAATTTTTGGAATATTTTGGGTTATCTCCCTAATTTTGATTCATTTTTTTTTGGAATGGGATATTGGTCCTTCTTTTATTCTTTGGAATAATTTTTTGGAGTGAAACTGCCAAATTTTCCAAGATGTCAAAGTATAGTCATGCAATTATGGCACACGATTGAAAGTATGTTCTCAAAGAGACAATTGAGGCTAAATTAAATCTTAATGATCCTATCATCTCTTTTGATCTTCACCTAAAAAAATTCCTATAATTTTCCCCTTTCTATATCTCTCAAGCTAGCATTAGCTCTAGATTTCAAACCACTATAAAATTGAATAGGTCTGGAAAGTGGTCTCCTCCCCCTTTCAGTTTCTTTAAAATTAACACAGATGGATACTCTAATGGAAATATAGGTGCTACAAGGATTGTTGGAGTTGGCTATGATAGTGAAGGCTTGGTTCACTTTTTCTTCTCTATTTATATGGGACTATACTCTAATAATCAAATGGAAGGTTAGGTCTATCTTATGGCTCTAGAGAAATATTTTTTGATGGGATGGAGAAAGGTTATATGTGAAATGAATTCCATGATTCTAGTCTCTCTTTTAAATAAATTAATTTTATTAGGAGTTCTCTTGGAAGTTATCTTTGGTGGCTAAGAAAATATTAGTTTGGCCAAAAACTTGAACTTAATATCCTTTTCTATATAGCTGGGCCAACTTGAATAGACAACTTGATTATTCCTTCAAACTCACGCTCAACATCATTGTATGATTTTATAGTGATAATTTTTTATCCATCTATGATGCCATCAAAATATCCCAACTATTTTATCAATTTGAGGGTGCAAATATTCAAGCTTGCTCCACCATCTATTAGGACTCTTTTGATTTTGTTTTTGAACGAAGACTTCTAGGTATAGAGCTTGATTATGGAATGTGGTGGATGGGAGGCCCCTTTTAATGAATATGAGATGATTGTTTGAGGTAACATGTTCCCTACCATGGTCTGAAATTGATCAGTATCTATGTTAGTGGGTACGAAAGACTCCTAGAGTGTCTTTTCAAGGATCTCCTTATGTGCAAATAATGTACAAAGGAGTCCTAGGATGGAGATTTGAGTGGGTTTTTTTTCTTAGGTGATCTAAGAGGTTGTATTCATATGAAGGATGGGGTGTTGGTTGAGCTCCTTAGAGAGTTACTTTACCATGACGTGTGGTGATTGCACACTTAGGATTTTTTCTTGTAATAGATATGTTGGTGATTTTGGTATTGGTGTCTTCTATATGACTCACAACAAAATTATATAAATAAATGACATTTTTATAATTATTTTTGATTGATTAAGCAGAGAAAGGGCCCTAACCCATACAAAAGAACAATAGTCAAGAGACCAACAACATGAAAAAATAACACAACATTGGAAGCATAATAGAAAGAGAACCACTTCCCCCAACCCCAATCAACCAAAAAACCTTACCCTATGCCCACCACATAAAACTTTATAAACCTATCAATAATACCTAAGAGATATAACCTATCAATAATACTGAAGAGATATAACCAGTTCATCTTAATACCTAAGCCTATGCCCATTTTTATAATTGTTTCCCTTATTGGAGTTGTTTCCTTTACTTTGATCATGGATTGGATTCTTGTATATGCTAAGATCATTATTATATGATTTTTTGGGAAGGTCTTCGATGGTGATGTCACCTTAGTCAATAAGATTTTGAATGATATTTTTTAGTTTGATACAATTAGGTTTTTAATAACCTTGAATCTATGGTAGTCACAATATTCATTATCTTTATATTATGAGGGTTAAAACTGAGGTTCTTCATATTGTTTGAGTTTAAGAAACTTGATAAGGTTAGACTGGACCAATTTTCTTAAGGAAGATTCAATTTTCTCTCCTAGGGGAGTGTATTTTTGTCAAGTGGGTTGGTGTTCTACCTAGGTGGTCCTTTAGGAAGAGTAAAATTTGGGTTTTTTGCTACATAGTTAATGATGGTTGTATATTTTGAGCAAACATCATATCTACCACACTATCATTAACAATGTTTTTTTTCGATAGGTAAGGTTTGTCTTTAGAACTCAAACTTGACTATCTTTACTTTCCTTGTAAATTGTTACAAGACCCTTAGCAATGAGAGCCTTTTCGATAGTTATCCCTTTCTCTATGATTTTATCAAATGTATTAGCATATTGTACTTGTAGCTAAAATCTCATCCCTTAATTTATATTTTAGAAAAATATGTTCACAAGTTTTTTTTCAGGGATAGGCCATGAGAATTTTCTTATCATGTTCCTCCATTGTTGTAGGAAGGCAATGAATGACTCTTTGTTTCTTTTTTGTGTATTGCACAAGTTAGTTATAGAGATTTCATGTTCAATATTATATGAAAAATGACTGATAATTTTTTTGCCAATTCATGAAAGGTTTTAATACCATGGGGTAGATGAGATAACTATTCAATATCTTGACCTCGTAAAATCTAGGGAAAGAGGCACATTAAACATGTGTTATTGTAGGAAACCTCTAGGTAAGCTATGCAAAATTATTGTATATGTTTGTGTGGATTACCTCTTCCTTTATATTTATCAAATTTGGGTATTTTGAAGTTGTGAAGACAAAGTACCATAGGGATAGATCTATTAGAAGGATAAGGGTACATGTCTTCAAGCATGCATTTTTTCTTGGTGTGTCCCAGTTCAATGTCAACTATTTTCTTCTGCAAGATCTAAATTTGTTGCACCAAATAATTTGTAGGTGTGAAGGTGCACATGTCGACGAGGGGTTGAATGGATAAATTATTGGTTTTGTTGAATGTTAGATGAATTTAATGATGTATTGTGATTTTTAGGTGATGTATGTGTTTGTAGTTATGATATATATGGAGGATTAAGAATTAATGAGATGTATACATGTTTTTAGGCATGGTGAATGTCGAGGATTGAGAGCTATATGGGATGTATGTGTTTGTAGGTATGTTGAATATGGAGGATTGATATTTGTATGGGATGTATGTGTTTGTAGGTATGGAAAATGTGGAGGATTGTGAGTTATATGGGATATATGAGGAGATTTGAGGGTCAGTCATGGGAATGGATGTAATTACATGAGTAGATATGATGGATCATTGGTAGAGATGATTGATGTATTGTTGAGTGTGTGTTGATGAGTGAGTGCTAAGTGAAGGTGTGGGGGTTTGTCTTGAAGCAGTTGAGATGGATACTTGGGGCATAAAGATGTTAACTAATTGCAATATGGAGATGTTTGTTTGTATATTGGATTATTTTTTCCCTCCTAAGGTACTTATTAAGCAATGGCTATAGGATCCCATACCTTAAGAAGGGTAGTGTCAAAATCAAAAGGTAACTTGGGACCTTTTTGAGCTAGCATAAGAAAATAACAGTTGGGATCTAAAGAAAGAAGACTATCCATGGCTTTCATTGTGTCATGGTAGTGTTGTATTTCTTATAGTTTCATTGGAGATTTAATTCAAAGGCGTCTTGTGTTTTTTCTCCTAAAATAGAAATAACCCCTAAAGAAGATGGTTGGGGTGTATGGTAAACACTTGGGATGGATATATGAGGAGTCATGCCAAACTCATATTGATTATCACCCATGGTTATTTTTATGCTTGAATCATATTGATTAGATTTCTATGGAATCTTTGTAGATCTTTTTTCATGTGAACTTGGACTTTACTTTGGTCTAATACTTTGCTGGTTTTGATGGTTCTACTCAAATTATGGGAAAAGTGACATCATATGAATGTTGCGAGTTTTCCCGAGTGAACCAAATATGAATGATAGTTTAGATGAATCTCTTGACCCACAATGTTTTGATGTTGATAATTTTTTCACATTTGACCTAATCAAGCTAAAATCAATTGTCTACTAATACAGACAGATGGGGTGAACTTCCCACACATTTTTTTGTCGATAGATTTTCAGCCCAAGCCACAGTTGATTGATTTTATACATTTGTGGGGATCTGATGCTGATGAATTTCTCATAGGTGTAGATGGGGGCTGAATTTCCACTCAATCCTAGTCAAGAATCTTTTGAGGAATTTCCCATATGAACTTCCCAATTCTAAATGACTTCATCCAGTTCAGTTGGATCCTTTGCCATGTCCACTTCCACTTTGTCTATCTACCTCCCTATCTCATGTTGACATCATCCACCCTTGATGATGTCATCATGACATCATCCCACCCAAATGTTTTTTACCCAAGCTATAATTAAATTGAATATCTTTTAAAGGTGCAAATGTTGATGAATTTATCATAGGTGCAAATGGAGGCTAAATTTCCACTTGATCCTAGTCAATAATATTTTGAGGACTTTCCCATATGAACTTCCCTATTCCAAATTAATTCATCCAGTTCAGTTAGATCATTTTGCATGTCCACTTCCACTTCATATATATACCTCCCTATCTCATGTTGACATCATCCAAACTTGATGATGTTATCATGACATCATCCCACCCAAATATTTTCCTTCACATCATGACATCATCATTCTCTTTATCGAAATTATCCATCCCTTATGCCAAGTTCCTTCCTTTAAGGGATTTCCTTGTTCTTCTAGATTTTATCTGGATCGCCTTCAAATATTCTCATTTCCCTTTCCATCTATTTTTCTCATAATCCACTTCCTTGTAGAGCCTTCCTAACCATGTGAATGTCATCCATGTCCTTTTAAATCCTCGCAATTCTTAATACTCCTCAAATCTTCATATTTTCTTACCATACTTGCTCTCTAGACCTAAGGCAAGATTTTCCTTATCATCTAGATGTATCCTTATGCTAGTCAAGGTTTTGTATCAATTTTTGCAATCGATTGAGATGGTGTGTTTGCAACTTGGAAAATGCCATCAATGCTACACCCACTTTTGCAACTATCCAATCTGATTATGAGGGATCTAGAGGTGATATTTAATTATTTTTCATGGATTCTAGTGGGTGAAGTGGCACCCATGTTGTATTTCTAAATTGTAGACCTTCATTCTCGTAGAGAGTCATTTCTAGCCACATTTTGCAACAAATTTCATGAGGGATTTCACACTCAATTTAGCAAACCATCAATGCTCAACTATCCTCGTGTCATCAAGGATGTCCCTTCCATATCTGTAGATCGAATTTGGATTTCTAGATGTCTACTTCTAATATATTTTCTACATGTGATTAGGGTTAGGGTTTGCAACATCAATTTAGTTATGCTTTAGTATAAAGACAGTTATGTATCATTTGTACAAGTTCTCTTATTCTCCAACAAACACATATTTAGCTTTATGCATTCTCTGCTAATGTAATAGGCTCCATCCCTCTGGATCAATAAAGTTTCCATTGTCACCTCTTCTCACTTCTATTATAATGTGCATATTTCTTTTCCTCTATGATTGAATGGATATTTCCCTACCTTCTATGTGTATATGCTATGCAAAATCTATTTATAGGGACCATCTTTGGATATATTCTTCTCTCTTAATGCTTTGTTAAACCTCTTACATCCATATCTATCTTCAGGAGTTATGAAATAGAGACCTATGTGAGTCCTTCTAGTTGATTTAATTGATTCCTTATGTTGTAGTGGGTGGGAAGAATCATATTTTAATCTAGGTGTATCACTACCCTTTCCCTTTTATGCATTCCTTCTCCCCTTTTTTCATGGAGATCAATAGAATAGGATTAGTTGTAGGTTTATGCAATGTTAGGTTGGTCCAATACTATTGCATCTATATTAGAGAGGAATCTGGCATTCTCCAGAGGTTTGATCTCATCTACAAGGTCCCACATCTTGTGATCAATCCCATGTTTCAATAGAATATCGAACAACAAGTTCAATGAGGTGATTCTAATTGACAACAATTTCTAGCACACCCGATGGGATCAATATGATGAGTTTTATCCCATTCTGTTGAGATTTTGGTAAATTATTAAGGAGTGGTTTATATTTTAATTCCAATATATAGATTTAGAGTAGAATCAATTCTATTAACCCCATGAATAAGGTTTGTGTATGTATGTATTATTTTTTTTAAATTATAACTTTAAATTTATAAGGTTAACTAATAAATATATAAATTTAACAAAAAAATAGCAAAAAATTATTTGTACAAACTATATTAAAACTTAATTTGTGTTATAAAATATTTTTAAAAGCACAAGAAAAAATAAAAATGCATATAAAAAATTGAGAAGAAAAGAAGAAGAATGGGAAATATCAGTAGAGGAGAAGTAGATGACTCAACATGCAAGTAGGTCACATATCAAGTTCACAAACATAAGTGCCAAAACAATCAGTTGACCCAACCTTTTATAGTAAAAACCCCTTCTATCAAATACAAGGGGTTTCAAATTAACCCCATCCTACCACATCATTATTGACTGGATTTGGTTGAAGGGAGTTTAGTTGAAGTCCCCAAAAAAATTGTTGTGGATTTTTTGTTGTATTTGTCAATTCAACCTAGAAGCGGGACTCACTATTATACTCCTACCTTATTACACATTTATTTATATTAATTTTTTTTCCTTGGAAAGTTTTATGTCAAACCCAAATTGTATTTGTAACTCAAAATGGGAGCACAAGTCTAAGTTGCTACCTCTTTGACTAAGAGTCAAGCACTAATGGGTCTCCATTTTACTAATGTCACCTAGGACACAATTTTGGCCTCAAACCTTATAGTGTCGGGGCTTTGCACTTTGCAAGACTTAATCCATAGTGGGTTCATTCATAACCATTCAACTTCACCAATAGACCAAGGGTTCTTTGACATATGCATTTATTGTAATTAATTTGTATTTATATTAAAAAGATTGCATTCCTTTACAACAATAAAATCTAATAATACATGTTCTTTCGTATATGCACCCTATGATTGGGTGAAAGCTAATCTCCACACAAAATGTATCTATGACCATCAAATACACATGCATGCACATTTGATCACTGAAAAAAATATTTAAGAATATTTTTAAAGTGTTTTAAAAAATACATTGTGTTTATTAACACACAACTATACAAATAAATTGTGATTCAAACCCATCACTTACATTTTACTAATACATGTATCAAACAATTGTATTACATAGACAATGATACTTCTAACTATATTGGTTTACATTTATTTGAAAAAATAATATTTTAAGTTTTCATTTTGACCAATCATAATTACATATCACCCTATGATGCCTACTCTCATCAATGCACTCCCAAAGCATGTGAATGTAATCAAACAACAAAATTTAATGCATGCTTCCCAAGCTTTCAAGCAACAGAGAGACATATTTTATTAATGACAAGGCATTGCCCCAAAACATGTAAACCATTCTCTATTTTAAAATAACACAAACAAAGTGGTGTTATCTTCCAAAAGAATCCCAACAACAAATATGCAAGACTAGTCATAGCTTGGATTTTGATTAAGACAACTATATATCATCATCGTTTTCACAAAGTAAACCATTTAATCAATTCCAATTTTAATGGAATCCCCACCACAAATATTTCCTAAAACCCATTATTAAGTGTAAGGGAAACCCCTAACACAAGTATTTAAAGCCTCAAGTCAATTATTAGTTGCCATCATATTTCTATATTTAGCCTTTCAAGAAGACCATGTAGACAAACATGCACATGTTGATAGAAATAAAATAAATAAATGGAAATTATAAAAAATAGAAAATAAAATATTGAAATGACGTAAGTTAGACAAAAGTTTTGTGCATGGGAAGTATCGAGGGGATGATCCCATTCAACACGGCTAAAGTGGTTGCGTTTGGTCAAATCTTCTAGTCCCCTAATCACACACACGGCAAACGCCCTTGGAAAATGGGGACAAAATTAAAATATAGTGCTACAATTTTTCAATAAATTCAATTTATTGTAGAGGAGAAAAAGGCATATCTTCTTTTACTTTTATCTTTTATATTTGTTTAAGTCTTGTCATAATTTTTTTTTGTCTTGTCATAATTATTTTGTCTTGGTGTCGAATTATATTGATACGTTTTTTCTAGTCGCACTAGATGAAATATATGTATTGATTGTGGAGATTAAAAGACTACTCTCAAACAAATCTTGACCATACAATTTACAATGAATATGTGATTGTGACATAAAATCTTGTTATGTTACGAAAAATCCATATTTGTAATATATAAAAAAGATCTTGACCTTACATATTACATTTTCTAAAAAAAATTGTATTTATGATAATTGAAATAAATCTAGATTTGTGATAAATTAAAAATATCTCGACCTTACATTTATTATATCTTCTTTCACTTTTGTCTTTTATATTTGTTTTGGTCTTGTCATAACTATTTTGTCTTAGCGTTTGAATTATGTTGATAAGTTTTTTCTCGTCGTATTAGATGGAATATTTGTATTGATTGTGGAGATCTATAAGACTACTCTCAAGACAAATCTTGACCATACAATTTACAATGAACACGTGATTATGACATAAAGCGTTGTTATGCTGCAATAAATTCATATTTGTAATATACAATAAAGATCTTGACCTTACATATTACATTTTCTAAGAAAAAATGTATTTATGATAATTGAAATAAATCTACGTTTGTGATAAATGAAAAATATCTTACCCTGAACATTTTGAATTACGCCCAATCATCAATTATCAAAATAAAAAATATTTAAATATAATCAAAATATTAATACAAAATTTTAGACGATTACATTTTAAAACACTTATAAATCATCGTCATAAATTGTAAAAAAACTCATATCTAAACACTTACTAGGCAAAATAATATTCTATAGGACATGCTAGAACTCTAATGAATATAAAAATATCAACAATAAATAAAAGATAGTATATTCTTAAATGATATTGTTAAATTAACAATAAATATATTATATATAATAATATATGACATGCTTAGTCATCTCTCCAAGTCAAATAATAAATAAGACATGTTGCTCAAGAAAATACGTGTAGATTGGAAAGAACACCTATTTCTTGCCATGTGGAAACATTTTTTATGCAATCTAGAACATCATTCCAACCTCGATAAATGTGGTCTCACTTTGCAAACTTTACCCTATAATACTTCCTATTTACATTTTACTCATTTAAAAAGAGATTTAACATTAATTTTATGATATATAAACAAAGATAAGTTTCTCTCTCTATGCTTGAAAGCTCATTTTTCTTTGAAGAATGTCCTATACTTATATTTTTATATATATATGGAAGTTTATATATTTTCATTTTTCATTAGTACAATGAATTGGTATTTTGATATTTAATTAATCTAAAATTTCTCCGACATATCTTATTCGTATCAATTTTTTGCTTTGATCTTTCTCTTCTCTTTTCACTAATAGTGCTCATTTTTATGAATATTTCATTAAATTGATATATTCAAATCCTTACTCTTAGTACCCTAGAACTCCTTCTAAGTAACATTATTGCTAACATAATCATATACCTCATTACAATATTGCTTTGTAGTATTCCCTCGGTTATCAATAGATGGTAAAACTCATAAAGTTGTAGCTTGATCTACTTTATTGTACAAATTGCCAAAATATGACATCATGTATGTGCTTTGATGAGCACCTCCTATCACTTCGAAGAAATATGTTCAACATTATGTTGAATCATTTGATGTTTAAGAATAACCATAAAATTAGATATTTGATCAATGCTTTGTCTATAAATTTATATTGTTTAATAATAAAGTTTTGCTTGAGATGGTACATGGAAAGTTACGCAAGATGAGATTCTTAATAATGTGGGGAGTTGTTCTGGTCTACGATGCTTTTAGTGGCTTGCTTCTAGAATACAAGACTACCATTTTGTTTGTGGGTTGGATGTTAGGTGTTGGATTTCTATTGCAAAGTAACTTTGTATATTTCTTTATTATGGTGAAGGGAGATTACTCAAGGGACGTAATTCTATATATATATATATATCAAGCCCCTTTGATGGGGCATATTAATAGCAATTAATGATATTAAAGAAGTTATTTATTGTCCTTAAGAAATTATAGTGTTCTAGTGTTTTTCTCCTTATAATTGCATGTGTTCTTATTTTCACATGTTATTAAGTGCATATTAAATGTATTTAAATATAATTATATAGAAACATATCATATAAATGTGTGTTAATTCAACTTATAATGGTTAGTAATAGAGTGCAAGAAAGTAGAATGTTAAATTTCAAGTTCATTCACATGTGCATTAGGATTGAACTAGGTCAATATCAAACCACTTAGAAATGAACCTTGAGGCTAAAATTATAATTTTAAGGTAGGGAGTAAATATGTAGAAGGGGGTGTTAATGAGGAGGCAATAATGTGTAGAAAAGGGTGTAAATAAATATGAGATAGATATAAACAATAATCAAACTATGAAACAAACCAAATACAAGAACATACTACTTACTGATATATTATTACATTAAAAATTCTCTCAAAATAAACACAAAATTAAATAAAAATGACATAAACATGTTAATTTTACAACTAAACTTACACAATACTTTATTTTTATTTTAAATTTATGTTAAATGATCCCTCTTTTCACTTGAAAGAAATTTTACGAATTTAGAATAAAACCATGAAATGAAAAATATATTCAAAATAATTTATATTTATGCTTTCTTCAAGCTAAGAACAACTTAAGAGTGCTTTATATTTAGAAAAGGAAAAATCCCTCAAGTTAAAGAGAATTTTAAAATAAAAGGGGATAAAAGTGAACTTAGAAAATGGATATAAAAATTCTAAGAACAGAGTTTATGCCATCTAATTGTACTCCTCTTAGTTTAAAGAGATAATTTTTTATTATATTAACATAAATTCTTCGGATTAAATTTCATTCCCACCACTTAGCTTTATTATTCCATTCTTTCAATGGGCCGCTTATTTGGACAATAAATGTAGGCGTGGGGTTTTGGTCGAAGAGAATTTGTCTTTATAAATTCTCTCTTTAAACTTTAAGATCGAATATTTTACGGACAAACAACATGCTTGCTTACTCAACTATCTTACTTTTGGAGTCTGGTAGATTGGGGATAAATTTGACGGTTGACTTGTTTTAGGGGCAGTATTATTATTATTATTTTATTTATTGGTCAAAGGTTTGTAAGTATTATTTTGATTATGGGCACCGTTCAATTGTTAAGACATCATAGTAAAAGAAATTATTTAGAATTTGTGATCCTTCTAAAGTTTTTGATTCTCTTTAAAAAATTTAATGATATTTTAGGATTATTATTATTATTATTTATTTATTTATTGGTCAAAAGTTTGTAAGTATTATTTTGATTATGGGTACCATTCAATTGTTAAGGCATATTATGATAAAAAAATTTGTGACCCTTCTAATTTTTTATTTATTGTTTTTAAATAATTTAATGATATTTTAGAATCAATATGTAAAAATTTAGGTCCCACCTTCAACCATCAAGGTTGTTAATTGTAATATCTAATTATTTGTAAATGAAAATAATGATTTTAGGTAGATAATTTTATTTTTAATTATTATTATATTATTCATTGATTTCGACTTTTAGTTGAGAAGAGAAATGAAATTTTGATAACTATGAATGAACATATATTTGATTTTATATCATATGAATGTAATGTTAAGTTGGAGAAAGTATAGAAGAAAACTACATTGTTAGATTAAGAATAGTTTTTCTATGTTTGGTTGTACTTCTATAAAATTTAGGTTGTGTATACTAACCTCATCAAGTCCTCCCTTATAGAAAATATAATACTTTGAAGTATAATGAAGCTATTTGAAGACCCTCTAATTACAATCCAATATTTTGTCAAAATTAGAATTTTATATGCTTAGAATTATCTTTTTTGGGCAATATCTAGTCTACCGTAGACCATAACATATGTAACAATACCAATATCACTTGCATATGGAACATGGCTTATGCCATTTATCTCATCAAGACACAATATATTGTTCCAACTATAACTTTGTTCCCATGAAAATAAAAAAACACTCATTGGTTTACAATCTTGCATCTTTATTCAGTACAAAATATTGTCAATATTTTTGTTTTGATTCAACTAGAGTTTTATGTTAGCTCTATCTCTCTTAACTTTTATTTATAATATAAACTTAACAACCCCAAAATCTTTCATATCAAATTGTAATATAATCTAAGACAACAATATTTATTATAACCACACCATTAACAATAAGAAGCATGCCATCAACATACAACATAATGATAGCAAATTTATCATATTTCCACTTATAATATATATAATGATAAAGTTTATATTTAATAAACCCCAACTTCAAAATATAAGTCAAACATAATATAAATTATTTTCCTTTTGAAGGAATGGAAACAACTCTGTGTATGTCTTTATGAATAAAATGCAAAATCTCATTAGATCCAATAGAGCTCATATAAAAATTATCATGATTTTGTTTTCCATATATAAAATGCTCACAAAAACCCAAATCCAAAGTATAGTAAATAATCCCTTAGCCATACCCTTGGATTTAAAGGTTCAAAGGCCATTCTCACCAATTTGGCCCCATGCATTCATGCCACAACATAGTCCTTTCAATAGGTAGCTTATGCTTCTCATTATCACAAACCTTATAACTATTATATTCTATAAACGTGTTAGTATCAAGACATAATATAGTTTCATATCAAAGTCTCTTTTCCAACACCATGGCTCCTTTGACCATCTTGCTTGCATCCTTATTGAAAATAATATGCACACTTGTATCATTGATTTTACTTAAATAAATCAAGTTTCTAGCCAAACTAAGAATGTGTAAGACACCAAAGAGCTTTAACCCTCCCACATTTAAAAATAAACTTAACCTTTCCATGATGAGTGATCATGTGAGGCATGTTGTTTCATAATACAACCCCTTTATTGTAACTTTAGTATATAGAGAATCAATCCTTTTGGCCTGGAGCCATATGTAAAGAAGATCCAAAACCAACCAACCTTGCATTCTCACAAGCATACATACCCAAAGATGTTAGGGACACAAATCAATATTCATTATTAGAGTTCTTCAAATTTAATAAGGAAGCACCATCCAGTGCCTTCTCAACCTTCTTCACTTTTCATTGCTTCTTGATGTGACGAGTCTTCCTACAATTCTAAAATTTCACCTTTGAATTTCAAAAGATTTAGACCTACCATTGGACTTGGATATCTTGTCTCTTTTCTTATTTTTACCCCTTGCTTTCAAATGAACTCTAATAATCAAGAAATCCTTAGTAGAGTCCATAGATTTTCACCTCATCTCTTTTGATAACAAAGACCTAACAAACCCATTTAGCTTCAATTTGGTAGAGGCAAAATTAATCATAATCACAATGTATTCCATGGATCATGCAACAAACATAAGATTATGCCTTGATATTCTTCATCAATCTTCACATCAACTAATGCTAATTAGCTTATAACCTATGTTTAGGTGCTTAATCATGGAGTCACTATCAAAGATTCATAGAAAGTATAACCTCTATCACATGAAGAGTTTATTCACCAGGGGCTTAGTCTAATACAAAGCCCCAATATTCTCATATAGCTTCTTGGTGGTACCCTCCTTAGAAATGTTCAAGAGCACCAAATCTAAAAGTCATTAATAGATGGTATGTTTGAAATTTTGTATTTTTCTCTTAGTTTTTGTTGAGAATTACCATGTGATTATAGCCAATTACAACAATCAATTCATCATGATATACAAGGAAATCTTCCATCTTGAGCTTCCAAATTCAAAGTTTTTGGTTGTTGAATTTCTCAATATCTCCATTATGGAGGTGTTTGAAATATTTTGTACCTTGATCCTAGATTTACTTGCATAGAATTCCCACTCAAATACATATTACTATAGAGCCAAAAAATTCCTCCCTCTTAGAGATCTAAGAATCTAACTAGATTTGATACCAAATAAAATGAAAATACAACAATCTTAAGAGGAAACTTGTGCTATATAGGCAAAAACATTAAAATTTTAGTAGAGATGATAATATCTACACAAAACATGCTAGGTAGAAAACCCTTACATGAAAAAACCTAACAAAACATGGCATAAATCTAATTATTATTTTACTAAGTATCAATTATAATACAATAAATGTTTTTCACTTGTGTTGCGCGAGATTTTCAACCATGAGTTTTGAGCAACCACTTGATTTATCAACCAAGTACAAATAACAAACTTGAGGTGGGTTCCAAAAGAATGGCTCACCCAAGATCATGGTCCCAAATGGAGTGCCCCAATCCACGCTTTCAATTCAAATGCCCTTCTTGGGATTCCTTTGACCCCTATAAACACAGGGTTAACTAGTTGAGCATAAGTGATCCAATATTAGAGCACTAATTACTATTACAAGATGCTCTTACACCTTATGTGACCCAAAAAAGTCAATTAAAGTTGCTCTTACACATATACTTGTGACTCCCATAATCAATGCTCTTATAATGCAACTCCTAATGTAGATGCTTTTACCCACCTCTTACACATGTATCATGCAATCTAAGTAGCAATCAAGGAATCTCTAAGATTCCTCTAAGGACGACACCCCATTTTATGAGGGGTCAAATTACGTGATGATTGGTAATAAGGTTTGCAAGGTGCACAACACACCCAACCTAACATAATGTAAGACCTAATTCAATAGTTGGATGCGAATTTGGGTTTAGGGCTTGTGAAAAAGCAAGCATTTAAGTAGGAAACTATGAGTTTGAATTTATGATACGAGAACATGTTGTAGTCCTATTTTATTGTCTAAAAGAGAAGTTCAATATGCCGATTTCCCATGAATTCAATCTCATCTTTTCCTATCCAAATGTTCGCCCTTTCATAAATCTTAAGAATGTGACACACTAATATCCTAAATGACATAAAAATTGAGAACATGAATAGAACAAATATTTCAATGTACTAATAATCATATTCAAATAAAATATAATAGTTTAATGACGATTCATGCTATTAAAATAAATAAAAAGTAAAAAGTAAAAATACTAAACAAACATTTTTCAATCTTAAATTAAAATATTTTTTATTGAAATAACTTTTTAATATAATGTAGGGATCTCTTTTTAAAAACAATTTTAACATCCATTCATTAAAAAATAGAATTGTTTATCATATAATTTCAACATTCAAATTAATAAAAATATATAAATTTATGACTTAGCAAAACTATTACTTGTCATGTTAGAGTTTGTATGATAATTTTGGATTTGTACTATAATTTTAAAAAATTATTACCTTTTCACTTAAAAAACTAGTACTTCCCATATTGAACTTTTGAATTAAACTATATAGTAAAAACTATTTCTTGACATGTTAGAGTTTGTAGGATAATTTTGGATTTGTAGGATAATTTTAGATTTTTTTTTCACTTTAAAAACCAGTATTTCAAATATTGAATTTTGAATTAAACTATATATGAGATCTTTTAAATATATTTTGAATTAATAACAATTGTTATTATTTTTTTGCTTTTTATTTGCTATCATGCTAATGTGATTCTTTTATTGTAATTCTTTTTTAGAACAATAATTATATATATATATATTCTCTTTCAATTTTTTTTTTAATAAATTAAATACTTAATTATTTATAATTTAAATAATATTTTTAGATAATGTATATTAAAAAGACTTAAAAATATAGAAAAAATAATAATTAAAAAAAGTCTTGGAACTTGAAGTCAACCAATTACTATAAGATAAAACTCAAAAGAAACTATACCGTCTAATTTAATCTTAGGGTTATTGTCACTGTAAACACATATTCTTACTAGTCTAACCAATCTTATCAATAATTTATAAATTAATATTGAAAACAAAATGCATGCATTAAATTTCTTGTAGTTTTTCTTGGCTTTCATGATTTTTAGTCTTTGATAGAACCACCTGCGAATTAAAATAGTTCCCCATTGGACCGAATCGTTCACCGGGGCGGTAGGTTGCACCAAACTTCTTTTGTCAAAACAAAAGATGTAGGAAGTAAAGAGGCTTAACACATGTTCAGCCAGCATAAAGGAAGGAAGCAGGGGAACCGGTCAAATCAAAGGAGAAAGGAAAGATGTACGCGCTTTGAGCAAAATTCCAAATTTAATCCAGCTTGGAGGAGTGAGTAGACAAGTGAATACAGAAAGTTCAAATTCCTTCATTTAGTCCAGAAAGATTTTTTAGCTCATATCACGTGTGTCTGTAATGATCTTTTTTAAGCTTGCAGTTTCAATTTATTAATTGTCTCCACGCTTTCCAACCTTGTTCTCTACGGAAGCAGCGCCATGGCTGCGCCTCTTTGAATTCGGAGCAGTATTATGCAGATTCTATGGCACCAACTCTTGTGATACATAGGTAGCCCTTCGATTGGAAGTCTTGGTTCTTCTTTATTGATGTGTGGGTGTTATTTGAAGTAAGGAGTTCAAGGAATGTAGGAGGAATCCAGAGGAAAAGTTGATGGGTAGCGTTTAAAGTAAGAATCACTGATTGGGTGCGGGGAAATCGTGGGTTTAAAGGAGGTACGAGGGCTTTCATCTGCAAGGCTTCATCTGGGTAATGGTGGAGAAAAATGTTTTAAGTCGCAGGGGTTGAAAAAAATGCAAATTTGGGACAATTTGGAATTAGAACAGAGGCTGTTTTTATTCAAGTTTGCTGGAATGCGGTTTTGTTGATAATTTGGAATGATGGAAAATGTGGGTGATTGGAAAAATTGCAGCTTGTAAGAGATTTGGATTGCTGGTCTCAGACAGGCTCCGATTTGTGAGTATATATGGCTTTGGTTTTAGTAAATTTTAATGGAGAGTTATGTTGATTGCCCCCTTTTTTCTTTGCAATTGTTGGCTTCCGGCAATTTAGACACAAACATATTGTGGGATTCTGAAGATTAAACCCACAAAACATATAGTGGGATTCCAAAGATTAAGCCTTCAAAACATATTGCAGGATTTTGAAGATTAAGTCACAAAACATATTGTGGATTTTTGAAGATTAAGCCCACAAGACATATTTTGGGCTTCTGAAGGTTTAGACAAAAACATATTGTTGGTTTCTGGAGATCTGAGGGAAAAACATATCATAAGCATGTCTGCACAAACTCCATCCCCTGCTGCTTCTGGTAGGGTCTCACCTCCTAGCGTAAATGCATCCAGTCCTTCTAGCAATGGATCAGCCCCTGGCAGTAATTCCTCTCCCCCGCCTCAACAGATCCAACCATCACCCCCACTATCCACCTCATCTCCTCCTCCAGCTTCCTCTCCTCCACCTCCTTCAACCAATCCTACGACCCCCCCTCCTGTTTCTTCTCCACCTGTCTCCTCTCCTCCGCCACCAAATACTAAAGCCACGCCGCCCTCACCTCCTCCTCCTGTTCAATCTCCACCACCTACTGCAAATGCACAACCCCCCGCTGGATCACCACCACCACCTGCAAATGCGCCTCCTGCTAAATCATCACCACCTCCAATAAATGCTTCTCCTCCTGCTCAATCACCACCACCACCAGCTAATGTTTCTCCTCCAGCTCAATCGCCTCCCGCCAAGTCGTCTCCACCACCAAAATCCTCTCCCACTACGCCTACCCCTTCTATAAAACCCTCCAATCCCCCACCTGCAGAATCTCCATCAAAGTCCACAACCCCTTCCGCTGTCTCACCTCCTCCCTCAAGTCCATCATCACCTTCCTCTCTTTTATCTCCACCAAAATCATCTCCAACAGAATCGCCACCAACCCCAGAAACTTCAGCTCCAGCAGGAATTCCATCCCCACCATCGATTACTACCCCTGGAACTCGATCCTCATCATCTCCTACCCCAAATTCAACTCTTGCTGATGGATCTTCTAGTT
The DNA here is from genome assembly GCA_007115665.2 of Sequoiadendron giganteum. Lineage (NCBI taxonomy): Eukaryota > Viridiplantae > Streptophyta > Pinopsida > Cupressales > Cupressaceae > Sequoiadendron > Sequoiadendron giganteum. The sequence continues at coordinate 373,347,367 of CM021102.1, forward strand.
CAGGGAATGTTCCTATAGCAGCAATTACAGGAATTGCAGTTGGTGCGTTAGTTGTCTTTGCTGTCTTTGGGGTTCTGTTTTGGCACATAAGGAAAAAGAAGAGGAGGGATAACTATCCTGGAAATTATTATGGACCTGCTCCACCGGGAAGCTTTTCACGCAAGTCAGGTGAGATTGAATTCCTTCTTGAATGAACTCTAAACAGTTTTGTAACCTCTTTGGAGGTTGTTTGTGCTTTCTTGCACATTTCCTGACAATGTGCATCTCTGTTTTCTTCAGTTCGGTACTGTAAAATTCTATTAAGAGACAATGCAGGTTTTCCATGAAGTATTTAGGATATTTGTCTGTATTTTGAAATAACTCACAAGATCTATGATTATCTGTCTTCTATATTGGTACATGTTGAGATCTGAGATTTTGAGATAAATTTCTTGTTTTTTGTTACAGATAGAGTGTATACATCTAATTCACCTAACTCCAATCAATATTTTGCAAAAGCATCGTCATCAATTGCTTCTCCAGGATATGTTTATGATAATGGACACCAGGGCAGCAAATATTCTTCGGGTGATGCTATTGGAGTTCCAGCACCCCAAGTGGCTACATCTGGACTTGGCAATTCAAAATCCTGGTTCACCTATGAAGAACTGGCAATTGCAACAAATGGATTCGCACCTCAGAATGTACTTGGAGAGGGTGGCTTTGGATGTGTTTATAAAGGATCTCTAGAGGATGGGAAAGTTGTTGCAGTCAAACAGCTCAAAATAGGTGGTGGGCAAGGAGAGCGTGAATTCCGTGCGGAAGTAGATATTATTGGTAGAGTTCACCATCGTCACCTGGTGTCTTTGGTTGGCTATTGCATTGCAGACAGTCAACGATTGCTTGTATATGAATATGTTCCTAATGGTACCCTCGAATACCATCTCCATGGTAAGACTACTTCTTGGGTATAATCTGAGGACATTGCTTTCCAATCAAATTGCTCTTACTTATCCTTGTAAATTTGTAATTATGGTACTGTTTCTTGTCAAGATCTATTAATCAGGATGTTTTTTCTAATCTGATGGGCAGCATATTCACTTTTTGCCCTTATTGTAGATCTCCTAGGTGATAAAGTCAAATAATAGAAAAAATATGAGCATGTGAAACAGTTGTATCTTGGTACCTTGTTTACCATTTGGTTTAAGGGGATGACAGTTTAATTCATTAATTTTTTTCACTCCTTGATGCATAAGGATATGTAATACTATCTTAGTTCTGAATTTCTTCAGGGTTTCTTGCTATGTTCTATCAGGCATTTCATACTGCTTATCTATGCAGGGAGGGGAAGACCCGTGATGGACTGGCCAACCAGGCTAAGAATTGCCATTGGAGCAGCTCGTGGGATAGCATACCTGCATGAAGATTGTAAAACCATATTCCAAGTTTTTTCATTTTAATTTATCTTCTAATTGGTGTTGATTAATATACTTAACTTTGAATTTATATTTTACAGGTCATCCCCGAATAATTCACAGGGATATTAAGTCGGCAAACATTCTTTTGGATGACAGATTTGAAGCACAGGTACGGATTCTGATCATAACAAGATTTACATCTGTGTTTACCTGAGTTACATGCCCATTTATCAATGATTTTCTTGTTTATGATGTCATTTTCATTTTTACAGGTGTCAGATTTTGGACTGGCAAAATTAGCATTAGATGCTCATACTCATGTCACAACACGTGTCATGGGAACCTTTGGGTAAGCTGCAGATGTTGCCAGTTATATTATTCTCCTTGTATTGATCTTGCATTTGAGTGGGGAACTTAGAATGCTGGGATGCTGCCTTATGAAGTTTTAGTTTATCTGACAGTCATTTGAATACTTCAGGTATATGGCTCCAGAATATGCATCAAGTGGAAAGCTCACTCAAAGATCTGATGTATTCTCATTTGGTGTTGTGTTGTTGGAGTTAGTTACTGGAAGGAAACCTGTTGATACATCACAGCCTCTTGGGGATGAGAGCTTGGTTGAATGGGTATGTATTTCCTGTGACATTATTGACCTGATTTGTATGTTGTATTGAAGACAAATCTAAATATTGCATAAAGTTTTGCAAGATGGTTGATCTGTGTGATATTTGCTTCTCAAAATAATTCAATTCAGTATGACTTGAGTCAAATATATATTTTTTAATCATTAGTATTTGTTGTTACCGACAAGACCAACTGAATAATGATGTGTGACACCCTGCTTTCAGAAGAGGATGTATTTTAGGTGAGTCATTTATTATAGACCAGATGAAATTATAAAATTTTGGTTTTATCATAACTTTGATGATCCTTGATCTTGATCTTGATTATGATTTAATCATCGCATATCTGTCATCTTACTTATCCCTTCCGGTGCCTATTTCCAGTGTACCATTGTTTCCAGTATAAAAGGTGGATGTTGGTTTCATATTTGCAGTTTAGTAACAGTCTAAGGAAAGCAAATTTCAAGGTTTATGATGTTAAGTAAACCTCTGACTGGTCAAGAACAAGTGCTTTGAATGCTACTTTGCCTTAGCTCTTTAAGATTTATGGTAGATATTTTGGAATTAAGCCTGATGCTAGCATGGCAGATGGCACTTAACCCAGCTTGAAATGCTATAGAGGGTGAAGAAGGTAAGAAAAATGCATATAAAAAGGATATGGAAGAGAAAGAGACAGTGGTATAGAAGACCAAACAATACAAAGAAGAAAAGGACAGTGATCCATTAAGGAAGAGGGAAATAATGCACGCAGAAAGGACAGGACATGAAAGCAGAAATTGGATTATAATTTAAAAAGGGTAACAGCCAATTTAATAGGAAAAAATAAAACCATAATATTTTATTACTTTCTTGTCATATATCCATTCAGAATTATGAAGTGGCACTTCAATCAGAGTCTCTAGAATGGGATTAAAGAAAACTAGCACAGCGCAAGGAAGAAATATGAAAATACTGATTCACAAAATCTCGAAAGAAGCAGAAGTTAATGTTAAGCAGAAGAAACAGGGAAAGAAAAGAAGATATCAGATCTTAATCTTCAAGTATGAAAGGCATTTCAATAAAAAATCAGAAAACCATATTATCAATTCATTTCCATACATGTAGACATGATTAAGAAATGGCTCATAAGTCGGATTCTTTGGAATGGTATTAAAGAAAAATCAACAGAGTAAAAGGAGAAAGAGAAGACTCAAGAAGAAAGCTGAAAGATTATAATGCTAGAAGTAGAAAAACATTTCATTAAGAAAATATAGTACCACTCTATTTTATAACTTTCTTGCTGTATAGTTACACAAGAATAAGAAACTACCCTTACATTGGAATTTCTGGAATGGGACTAGCTTGGCCATTGGCAGTCTACATCTTGCTATTAAGTTTCGGTTGTTCCTTTGGCCACCTTGATGTTTTCTATTGTTGTTTTATCCTTTTTCTTTTCAATATTATTGCAAAATTTTTACATTCACAACTTGAGTAGTTGTTGCTATTTGCCTATGATATTTAACATCATTGCAGTATTTGATGGCCAGTGCCTTTTTTATATTATTGAGATTTGATTTTGGCAGGCTCGACCTTTACTTAGTCATGCCCTAGAAGAAGGGAACTTTGAAGCATTGGTTGACCCAAGGCTTGAGAACAACTTTGATCAGGGTGAAATGTTCCGGATGATTGAGGCAGCAGCAGCATGTGTACGGCACTCAGCTCAAAGAAGACCTCGAATGGGACAGGTGTGTAATCAATTTGTGATTTTCAGTTTGTTGTGTGCAATTTCACACCTTGCTGTAATATAAATGTATTGTTGTTCATTTTCCGTAGGTGGTGAGGGCATTGGAGAGTGATGCTGCCATGGCAGATCTGAATAATGGAGTGAAACCTGGTCAGAGTACCATGTATAATTCTGCACAGTATTCTGCAGACATCAGGCGATTTCGGAGGATGGCATTTGGCAGCCAGGACGTTGGTAGTGATTTCAGTGGAGTCAGTAGTGAATATGACATGAATCCTTCTACCTCTAGCAGTGAATGTCACAAGAGCAAAGAAGTAGAGGCTAAGCACTCTAGGCATTTGAAGACAGACTATGAATCTGCTTCTGGAAGTGAGTACCCAAGTAGTGAATCTGAGACACGCCCTATAAACATTTCTCATTCCCGTAATGGAACAGGTGAAAGAAGTTCTGGTGAGCTTCATACTAATTTTCGAGTTCAGCCTCTTAAAGGACGTTAGGTAAACTTTTGTAGATACTCCCTGCCCAAATCAAAGAACAAACAGTTTCTTATAAACCTCAGATAAGCAGGTATTGCTACCTCCATTGTTCTCAAAGGGTGTAAAAAATGTTCAATTCTTTAAAGATGGCCTGTAAACTACATCTGTACAGGGAAGATATTTGAGCATGGAAAAATGCTGTAAAGGTTTGGATTTTTCAGAGTCTGCATAGGAGTGGATAGCAGTTGAGTTGAACGGATCGAGTAATATTGCTAACACACCCCAGGTACAGCTAGATTTGGCAACTTCTGGAGATTTTATATTTGTGTCTCAATTTATGGGAACTTCTTCTTCTTCTTCTTCTTCTCTCTGTGCTGTTTTTTTCTTTTTCCAGGCATTCTTTTTTCCTCTTCATAGATGCAGAGGATATGTCTAGTTATTATTTGATTGTATATGCCATTCTGACATGGCACCAATTATTGCTCGGCAGTTTATTTTTTTAAAAGCATTATGGACAGTGCTCTCTTCTCTATTTTTTTTCAATCTGTACTGGCTATTTTTTAGATTGTTCTGTTCTCTAAAAAGAGAATGTCAACCTTGAGTTTTGGTCTATACCGATTACAGGAGTAATTTTACCATGGAATTAAGGTATTTTTGGAAGGCCAGCTCAGTCCTTGGTTTTACAGTTCAAATTAGTTAGTCCTCTATGAATATATAGAACGTAGCAAGTACAAATCTGCATTTGCATTGGATTAAAAAAAAATTGTTAGTGGTATGGAAAGATTGGGATGGCCATGAATGCTATTAAATGAAATCTAAATGCCAATAGTTTATGCTATAGACGGCTTCTATTGCTATGTGTTCCAGTAGTGAAGTTTAAATATCTTTGCAATTTTTTTTTGAAGCAATAAAACAAATAAATTAATAATCCTTACATCAGGTGTACATTATTGAAAGTATTGAGGGCTTGGTTGAGGCTCTCATATGGGTTTGTATTTTCCATAACTATATAGCTCTCTGGTGTTAGGTAAAACTCGGAATATTTTTTGTAAGCTATTTTCCGTCAGTTGGCTATATTTTCATAAAATCTGAAGAAATCAGATTTGCTAATTAGCAAAAATCTGAGAAACCATTTACCAAGTTCCCCTATAAATTTTACATAATATTGTTAGATTTGAGAAGATATACATGTGTTAGCAGAAAGTTCTATGCCTTTTTGGAAATGAAAATATTCATTATTCACCAACCACTCAATACTTCAAAAAAATTCTGTTCTTTAAAACTTTCCCTGGACCATAAAATTATAAATGCATAAAAATTCTTGTTACACCACATCTGTCAAGTTAAACAGAGTCATTGGCAAGCTGTGTGTATGCATGTATATGTTTATAGGGCCTGAGGGTGAAGTTGTCTACGGATGATGCACAAGTTCTAGTCATTTGACAATATGGAAGGTGAATGCGAAATCAAAATAATTCTCTTTTGGCTTTGCACAAGGTGAGTCTAATACACCAACTTCGTGTCTTGCTTGGTAGTGGCCTAAAAGCAACGCACATATATAGATATATGTTAACTATGTAACTTTTGATGTTCTTTAGACCAAAGAGGTCTGTAGACCACAGCCAAGTGTATGAACAGCACAATTTGCTTTTATCCTCTTTGTAAGGTGTGATCTATTAGTTGTTGATGTTGACAATTCTTTGCTATCGTTGGACTCATTTGAATTGGAAGAAAAGGAGCAAGCAGCTGTAAAACCAAAAAAGTAATGACAAAAGTCTGTTCATAATTCAAAAATATTTTTAAATGCAATTAAATGGAGTAGATGGTTATGGCTTGAACGAGAATGTCCCTTGTGATTGGGATAGATGGGAAATGCATGGTTTGAAAATCTTGGGTACTAGAATCTTGTCAAAAGGTCCTTTTCTTGTTTATGTTTCAAGACCAATATGTACGATTTTCAAATGACAAACAAACATTCATTGGTTTGTTGTAACAACCTTGTTATTTTCTGTTGACTCTGTGTGATAACACCATGTCATTTTTTCTAAGTAGTATTGTTCATTTTCCTACTCAAAATTTGTTTTCCTTTGAATGGTTTAACCACTTAGTTGAGAAATTTGTGTGCCATGAGCCTCCTAGGCTGCTTTCTGCCAAGGAAATGCATTTGTGCAGGTCATCCTGCCTCGAACATTGAAGAGTCTATAGAAATTGAAAACTACTACACAGTTAAATCCAGAAGCGCTCTTCTTTTCACTATCAGACTGTGGAAACTATCTTTCACATTGTAGAGTGTATTGAAATTCATGTGGATGAGAAATAATTTTTGCAGATAATATTCTATATGAACTTATCAAACACCAATTTTTTATGATAAATTAATGATCAATGCTTGCCTGGGAAGGAAGAACTATGGTTCCATAGAGGCTTGTAGTTCTTGCTTCACAAACAAGTTGATGGGGGACACAAAAAGAAACAAAATCTGACTACCAAGCCATTGGGACTGGCAAAAACTGACAATCCGTATCTGAGCTCAAAAGAGCAAAGAAGGTGGCCTTGTAGGCCATCCCATCTTTAGAAAATGCTTGGGGAGAACCATACGAGAGCAAGCAGCCAGAAAGAAAGTTGCCCGTTATTGCTGATTTTTTGGACAAAAGAGCAAGATTGGTGACTTTAGTTTTTAATCACTTGTAGCCCTTCAAGTCAGAGGAGAAAATGTTTGATGCTCTAATTGCTAGGTAATAACTGATGAAGATTATATGGGAATTATTGGAGGTTGATAGGTCCCCTACAAGACACATATTTTAGGAGAATAAAATAGTGTGCAAAGCAAAAGTCATAAACTTCCAAGATAAAAGCATTTTTTTTCAAACTACTTTGATTTGTTTTTTTTTGAGGAAACAACTGGATTACATAAATGACATCCATGCCTTTATATAGCGGATTACAACATTACAAGGCTGCAAACATCTGAACTAGAACTACTTTGAATTTGAATAATTTTTGTTGAATGAAAAGTCTTTTGCATATTGCTTGAGCATGTCAAACATCTAAACTTCAAATAATGATTTTGAGAGATCTCAATTCTGGTGTTGTATGGTCAATGGGCTCATAAAAGCTCATGTACCGGTTTGTTTTTAGCATTGTTGATACATCAGAATTGTTTCAGTGGTAAGGAAGGCTTGCTGCTTATAATGCAGCGCACTGACAAATTAGGATCTCAGTGTGGGCTTAGAGTAAATGATTTTGATATGCATTTTAAGAAATATGCTCTGTAGTCGGCTGTGAGTCGACGTAGAGTGTACTTGGTTGGTTGTGAGCCATAAGTAAATAAGACATTAGTTAATATTAATAATCCATGTACTTATGTTATGTATGGGTCATGTTTGTTAGTTGTCTCGAGAATAGTTCTTGATGAAGTAATTAGTTATAATGAAGGGACGTGATAGTTGGTACCTTAACCACCGCAGCGTACTATATGTACTTGAGTCATGTAGTCGAGAAGGGGGATGGTTCTACTATGCTATGTTATGTTTTGTCAGGAGACATTATGATGTAATTGTCGAATACTTAATAAATAAGCATATCTATGTTTTGTGCGATTGCCATGTGATTATTATATGCTGTCAGTGTTATTTTATTACTTGAGTCATGTAGTCGAGAAGGGGGATGGTTCTACTATGCTATGCTATGTTCTGTCAGGAGACATTATGATGTAATTGTTGAATACTTAATAAATAAGCATATCTATGTTTTGTGTGATTGCCATGTGATTATTATATGCTTTCAGTGTTATTTTATATCTTCGTTTACTCTGTACGCCAGTGTACCTGTAGCGAGTAAACATGCTTAGGCATGTAGTTCACATGTTCGAATTTCTACTAGGGGAATGAACTGGAGTCAAGGTGTCTAGGTAGAGAAATGCTTACAAAATAAAATAACATTGCCTTATATTATTCTAGTTCTATATGGGTCAAATTGCTCTGTAGACATCAATTAAAGTTCGAACGTTTCAAAGACATGCTTGGTTTTGAAATTTGAGATTGAGAAATCATTTATCTCTCAAAAATCTTGAATAATGTTTAGAACATAAAAGGGCATGGAATTAAATTTTCAAATATTGGGAAGATTCTTGCGTAGATACAATTGTGAAACAATTCAACAATGCACAAGAGAATCTATGATGAGAGTGGCTTTATAAGTGAAGTCAAGAGCATGTAAATAAGATTCCCCAAAGCCTAAATTTTGATGCAAGGTTTGAAGATTGAGCTATTAGGGTCAACACATTCCCAAAGTTTTTTGATGTAGGAGCAACCAAAGGAACCAAAATTTAGGGAAGGGTTCATTGGTTTAAATTTAGCAATAGACAAACTAAAACTAGCTATCGCACTTTAGGTGTGCAATGGGGTACGCTGAATAATTGTATGGCAATATTTTATTTTGTGTAGACATAATGGTTGAAATAGAAAATAGCTTAGATAATCTAAGAAGGCAACAACTGAAATAAATTAAATGCAAACAATTATTTGTCTTATTTGATTTTTAAATAAATTAACTTATTAGAACAACACATTAAAAAACTTAAATGAAAATAGTATACAAAAAAAGAGGAATTTAAATTTATGTGATTTAAAAATTTAGAATAATTATCCATCAAGGTATAATCTAACTTTCGATTATACATTGATGGATTCCCATGAGCAGATCCAAATAGAATTCTATCACATAAATTTATATCTTATTTGAAAGAGAGCAACCTAACTTTAAAAAGAGGAACTTAAATTTATGGTCGCTCGTATTTATCTATAGACATGTCTCCCTCTCTCTATCCATCCATTTCTCTCCCTCTCTCTCTCCCCCTCCCTCTTCCTAGACCTCTATATCTATATCTCTATCTCTCCATATTTCTTCTTTCATCTCTCCCACTATCTTTATCTCTCTATATATCACTTCTTATCTTTATCTCTATCTTTCGATCTCTCCTCTCATTCTCTCCCTCTCTATATATTTAGATCTCTCTCTCTCTCCCCCCCCTCTATCTCTCCCTCTTTCTATCTGTATCTCCCCCTCTCTCTTTGTCCATCTATCTTTGTCTCTCTTTCTCTTCCCATATATCTCTATCTCTCCCTACTCTCTCTCTCTCTCTCTATCTCCCCTATTTCTCTCTCCCTCTATCTCCCCTATTTCTCTCTCCCTCTCCTTCTCTCTCTATATCTTCTTCTCTCTCTCTTTCTCCCCACTCTTCTCTCTCTCTCTCTCTCTCTCTCCCGTTCTCTCTTTGTCCTCAACCTATCTCTCTCCCCCTCTTCTCTATCTCTCCCTCCTCTACTTATCTCTCTCCCTTTCTCTTTGTCCCCCCTCTTGATCTCTCCCCATCTCTCCTTCCCTCCCTATCCCCCTATATATATATCTCTATCTCTACCTCTCTCTCCCTTTCTCTTTCCGTATATATTTATCTCTCTTTCTCTTCCCATTTATCTCTATCTCTCCCTACTCTCTCCCTCTCTCCATCTCTAATTCTCTCTGTTATATCTCTCTTATCTCCTACTCCCTCTCCCTCTCCCCATATCTCTGTATCTATACTTGTCTCCCTTTTCCTCTCTCGCTCTATCTTCATCTCTACCTCTATTTTCCTCCCCTTTTATCTCTAAACATGTCTCCCTCTCTCCATCCATCCATCTCTCTCTCTCTCTCCCTCTTCCTAGACACACACACATATATATTTATATATATCTTTGCCTCTCTATCTCCATCTCTCCATATTTCTTCTTCCATCTCTCCCTCTATATTTATCTCTCTTTATATATCACTTCCTATCTCTATCTCTATCTCCCTCTCTCATTCACTCCCCCTCTCTCCCTCCTCTATATTTATCTCTTCTATATCTATCTATCCCTCTCTCCTCTCTCTCTTTATCTCTCCCTCTCCTTCTCTCCTCTCCATATCCCTCTCAATCTCTAATAATTGTATATATTTTATTAAATTTATTAAATAAAGACATTTGCATGTGCATTTTCATTTTATTTATTTTATTAACTGAGCTAGCTTCAATGTTTTAGACCAATGCTAGAATTATTCCTCTATTTTATCATGTTCAACCTTCAAAGGCTTTGCTAAAAAAAAAATATAGTTGTTGATTCACTTTCCAAACGTGAAGAGAGGGCAAATATCTTAACCATGACGTACAACATAGGCAACATTAAATTTCACTTTTAGGATGAATGAATCAGATCAATTTGATTGTCTTTAATCCCTTCCACATCACTATGGACTTTTGATCGTTGAAGTTAGCTTGGACAACTTCAAAGAGGGAATGCCTTTGGCATAATTTTCGTTTAAAGGTCTGTAAAACTCTCGCTGGCAAAACTCAGCCGACTCACGCCTAATATATTGTCTCGAGCTGAAGAATCCAATACACCCTTAAACCTCGATATACTATGATTAGATTGAAGCAATAGATGTAAGAAGATTTGACAATTGGATGGGAACATTCTATTTCTATTTGCAATATTTTTTATCAATTTGATGTAAATTTTATTTTTCATTTGCATTGGTTTATATTTTAAATTTGTATGCAAATATTTCAAGAAAAATCTAGATTTGTTTAAATTAATTTCATTTCATTATTTAACACTGATTATTAATTATTTAATCTAGCCACATGCAACTATAATTTGTAGTGTATCCATGCACAAAGACATACTCTCTAACATATTAACATACATATAGTTTTCTATCGGCATTATCCTTGAACCTCCTTTATGTGCAAGTATTAGTATATATACCTCTTTCTATATAGAATTGTCTCCCCCTCTATCTCTCTTTCTTTTTCCTAATCTCCAAAGATCAATTAAACTATTAGATTTGTACGCTGAAGAGATCTAGAAGTTCAATTAGGAAATAATCTCGTTAATTTTTTTATCATACATTTGTGTAAATGTATAGTACATGAGGTAAAAATGGGGCATCTATGAGAGGATAAGGACACTATTTATTTATTTATTATTTTGTAGGATACTTCGGATATTATGTAAGAAGTCATTAGATAGAGAGGTTAAATTAAAAATGTCAAAATTAGAAGTTATAGATTATTTTCTTAATTTGGATGTTATGACAAACCATTGATTACTCTCATGGATTGCCTGTAATGTTTAAAGAGAAGTGTAAGATATGTAAGAGGAAGAGGAATTGCCTGTTATTTTAGGTTGTTTGACTGGATCGCCATGAAGCAGTAAGATGCTCTTTGTTTCTTATACAAATTCAACTTAAATAAACTACTATATATAATAATAAATATAATTATATTATATATTATATAAAATATATAATATATAATATATTAATTATATTTTGTATTATATTAAAATATAATAATTTTATTAAAAAATATAATATATAATAATAAATAGTATAATTATATTATGTATAATTTATTTTTTATTATATAAAATATACATTATATATAAATTATAGTAATATATACTTAACTACATAGGGTAAACAATGTCAGCGAAAGATACGTTAATATAAACTACATCAATCAACCTGCCAAAAGACACAAGAAAGTTGTAGCAGATGAAAACAACAATCTTTAAGAGGGTACTTTGTGAAGATTGATGTGCTTGATCGAATTTTGAAGGAATCAATTTCCAGTTGCCAAGATTCAATATCATAAAACTCAAGCAAGCTGTATCAAAATTTAAGCAATTCAATATGCAAACTCCTCGGTTTGGATTGAGGGAGTTGCACATATCACACCTTTGCAAGTGATCGGTTCACTTGGGACATCCAAATAGAGTGAGCTAAAACTTATGAGGGTCCAAGCCAAAATTTTATAGCTTGCTGCTACCTTCTTTCTACTTGGGAAAGGATTAATTCATAGCTTATGTTGTTATGTTAAAATTTGTCTCATCAAAGCCATTTTCAGGAAACAAAGATGGACAAATGTATAAAATAAGTAACTAACTACCTATTCAAAGTCTTTTCAAATAGCCAAAAGATGGATAGATGTATAAAATAAATAACTACCTATTCAAAGTCTTTTCAAATAGCCATAATGTCCCAATGAGATGTATTATTTCATTACTAACATATGCAACAACCACTAATTATCTGAAAATTTGTTTGGGTAAAAAACTTAAAACATATTCTAAGTTAACCCGACAATAAATCAGTCACCTAAAAGGTAAAACCTAAAAGCACCACAGATCTCCCTCTTCATTAGACATTAAATCATGTGTATTTGAAGGGAAATTATATTCCCTCTAGAACCTATGAAATCTCTTAACAAGTACCTTATTTAATGATGTCTAAAGACATATGACTGACTGCATCATATTATTATTTGGTGCATGTTCAAGATCATACATACCAAAATAATCTAAAAGCCTTTAAAAGGTCATCATCATAGCCATCATGAATCGCAAGTTACAACTTTATTCATTTAATTCTTCAAACATTTCACTATACAATCATAATATTCATAGCCTCCAAATATAATGGATGCAAAATCACAAATAATATACTAATTTTCTAAAATCGGCATTTTATGATACAAGAGGAAGTACCAATGTTCTCTATAAAACATGCTATGTCTATTCACATAGAATACATAATTGTAAAGGGAAAAAATAAAACATACTGACATTAAAAATAAGGAAAGCTTGGAGCCATGCTTTTGAAATCCTCAAAATAATATTATCTTGTGGACAAACTTTTTTGTTCTGGCTCATTTTGTTGACAGAAGAAGAGGACAGTTACTCATGAGCAAGTGATCCCTGAAGCAATCCATCTCTGATCTGCTGAGCAACATCGCGAACTGCACCAAGTCCATGGGGTATGAAGACTATTGAAGACTTAGAATGTGCTCCAATCTCTTTCATTGTGTCAAAATACTGTGTCACCAACACCATATCCATCACATCCTTTGCAGTTGTGTCAAGCACATTCCCTGAAAAAGAAAGTACACTCTCTCAGCCCATCCACAATTGCTTTCCTTTGGCGAGCAATGCCAAGTCTAACAGATATTTTGATTCTGCTTCTCCTTCTGCTCTTTTGATTTGTAAAATTTTCTCTGCCTCTGCTTTTTCTTGCGCTGCTACCCTCATTCTGGCAGCTGATATAAAACAATGGAATGAATAATCATAGAATGGAAAAAAATATTTGGATAAATAAACTAAATAGAAAAAAATATAAATAAAGCTGAGGTCCTGAGGATAATGAATTCGTTTTCCTAAAACTAGATATCAGAGTGTGAAAAAACAATTGGTCATGTATTTTAGAGATGGATAGCAACTAAGTTCTTTTAGAATTGGTTTCACGATGAATTTAGTCTGTTATTAGCATTTCTCTTTTCTAAAGATCTCCTACTAGGTAACAATCTAATGATCAGGGACAACTAAAAACTGATTGTGACATGTTAAAATTGTTGATCCTTATAGGATTTGTGTGGAAAACAGAATGTATGTCCAAGCTTATAAAAATAATAATGGAAAACAGAATGTATGTCCAAGCTTATAAAAATAATAATGGAAAACAGAATGTATGTCCAAGCTTATAAAAATAATAAAGACCCAGATTGGTTTAGATATGTTGAAAGAGTCAAGGCAAAAATAGGTGTTGTTTATCAAAGTAAATCAAAAAATAATAACAAAGATGTTGAGTCAATGCATCTGGTGGGAAAGACATTGGCTGGTTTTAAAAAAAAAAAACCTGTTCTAAGATTGATGTGAATTCTCTATTTAGTAACATCGAATGCATTTCTTAAATGAATACCATCCATCCATTCACAAAATGGAAAAGCTAATGCCAACAATCTCCAAAAAAAACTTTTAAATCAGAGGGCATACACTACTGAATATGAAAGTCCAATTTGACTTGCATTTATTTCATTGATTGATCTTTTTACAAGCACATCAGGTTCTATATCTACAATTAAGTGTTTGCACTATCTTATAGTCATAGTTTGACATAGCTTTTAAACATAACAAATCAAAGATTGAATCATATTGCATTCAAAATTTTTCTAATATTTGCTTCTTTTAAAACAAATATTAAGAACAAATCAAAGGATATAAATTATAGAAATAAATAAATATATAAATATTAATGTTGTGTAATATTTATAAAATATTTTTCAATAAGGTCAGTTGAGAAAATAAATCAATAATAAAATTAAATGGGCTTGAAGTGCCCAACCTTTTCAAGTTCAGCTTCAACAGCTTTAGCAACCTCACTTTTTTGCTCAAAAGACATCATCCAAATTCATCTTTGGGACACTTGAATGGACAACTGTAAAAAACAGTCTATCAGATGATTTTATAATTAAAGTGGTCCAGGCAGCACAGTAAAGTCAGATTCACAAAGTTAATCATGTATACCAGAAACAACAATTCTATTACAGATATGGGTCGGAGATTTCATTTTTACTTAGCATTCTGAAATTCACTAAGCTATTTGACTACCATATCTGCACAAACTATTCATTTAAAATTACTTTGATTTTTTTTTTTTTCAAAATTTACCATCAAATACATAAGCCTGAATTTGTCCCTTTTTATCACTTAGCTTATAAAAAGCCTCACTATCCTTTTCCACAAGTGTACGGTATTGAACAGAGGCCACCACAGTCACAAAAATATTATCCTGCAACAAATCGAAAAATAAATTACTCTCAAAATACAAACATAATCCTTTCTGAAGAAGCTTCAACATTCTTATTAAAAAAAAAAAAACCAAAATCAAACCCTACACTTAAGCTCTTGGAAATATAAACCTACACATGTTTTTTTAAGGATTTTCATTTTTTGTGGATCTCACTGTCATTTGTTTATATTCCAGATTTTTTTTAAAATAAAAAAAAACTCGGGGGATTTTCTTTAACCTAAACATATACCTTGGTCTTTGTTTCACAGCGAACATCCGGACTTTATACTCTCAAGGAAAGGTGACCAGTGACTTGGGTCCCAAAAATCCAAGGCACACAGTGTAACCCTGGCTCCACCACTTCTTGAAACCGTCCAAACCTCTCTGTCCATATCAATTCTGCACAACCCTGTTAAACACTCCGTGGGAGGAGTTTTAGACAAGATAATTTATGGTTGCGTGATTGATACGCATGTGGTTCCAGATGGCACTTACATATCTCCTTCAAATTTCCACATCCCCGACTCATAATCCCCACCCTACCCAGTTATCAAAAACCATCAATTTTCAGTTTCCATTATATTTTTCACAATCATTTTCATTTCTAGCATAGGAAATTGGAAATTTAGGTACCTTGATTTTAAGAATCATTTATGTGCGTGGCCTGGAAGTGCTGGCGATATGTGTTCGCCAAAATTTTCAGTCCTTGGTTTTCCAATGGTGAAGGTGAAGTCCTATGCTAAATTTGCCTTGCCCAAACGTAGACCTACTCCTTGTTTCGCCCAGCTCTGCTCCCATTCGGCTTTGAGCTTTTTTAGCATCAACTCCAGGAAAATACACCATGGCAAGCAACTTGACTCAAGATTCTGCACAAATTGTGTTGTGCTGTCAGTGATGCCAATGAGAAAAATGGGTAGAGTTTGGAAAAAAAAATGATGACCGACCAAAACAGAAATTTTTAAAAGATAGACGAACCAAACCAGTCCCCCTAGAGTGACTGCTTCATCTAAATAGCAGTGCCACTGTAGTCACAAGGCATTTATGGCACTCCATTCGCAAGAAAACCAAATCCAATCTCTCTCCAACCACTACTTCAATCTATTCACGATAAATGAAAAGCGGATTTGAAAATATCAGATACAAGATTTCAAAAATCTAATCTAATTCAAGATCTGATATTAAATGCGAGTGATTTTTTTTCACGCATGAGGTCAGAAAAGTTTAATTGATCGGAAACAACTAACGAAAAATTGTTTAGCGTCTACTTGTGGTGCCCTCTATTGTCCAAACAGAATTCTAAGTCTGATCTAAAAAAAATTAACAGCATCCTCTAGATAAAATTAAGATCACCAAATTTTTCAGCTACAAAGAGGCTTCTATTGTCTGAACATAATTCAAAGTCTAATGAAGATTGTGGGGATCCACAGAATCGTCTTTACTGTCTACTCTGATGTAAAACAGTCATAAAGCAATTCGTTAAGATCCTCTGCTTCATTACGATTATCCCATGGCATTGCAAGCAAACCCTAGCTGCCATGCCAAAACAACCCACTTGCTGCAGCTCGCCAAATTGGAGAAGTGGAAGATCAATACCAGTGAAGAAGAGTTTGGAGGAGCAGAAAAAGTTTTGATGAATGTACACAATGGCGTACAGGTGGGAATAATGCCAGCGAAGGTCCGTAGATTTAATGTCTTGATGCAACGCATTTAAAGCAAGATAAAACAACACCGTTGATTGACTAGCGACGACCTAAAACTCGCGAGAGGAAAAAGAGGCGGAAAAAATTAACGACCGCGATCAAATTTATGGTCTCCGTGAAGTGGTGAACCGTCGATTACACATCTTAGGTTGGACAACTTCACATTGGATACGCCTTTGACGTAAATTATTGAGGCCTCATTTTGGCAAAATAAGCCATTCCATTATTATTATAAAACATGTCAGATTAGAGGCCCACTACACCATCACAGTACAACATTATTGGTAGTTGATGAAAGATTGCCTTGATGGCTTCCTTGATGATTTCTAGAAGATCACTTGAGATGGCATGAGGCTATTCTCTACTTGGTAATGAATCATAGTACAACATAAGTGGTAGTTGATGAAAGATTGCCTTGATGGCTTCCTTGATGATTTCTAGAAGATCACTTGAGATGGCATGAGGCTATTCTCTACTTGGTAATGAATCACAGTACAACATTAGTGGTACTTGATGAAAGATTGCCTTGATGCCTTCCTTGATGATTTCTAGAAGATCACTTGAGATGGCATGAGGCTATTCTCTACTTGATAATGATTTTTTGAGGATCACTTAGAAATTTCATGAGGTTATTGTCTACTTGATCTTCATTGATACCATCAAAACCAATCACCAATCAAGTCGATAAAAAAAAAAATCCTAACTCGAGGGTTGATATTTTAGATGGTGGTCAACATTATGAATGTACACTACATAATAATTTGTGAAGGTACTTTAACTCAAATTAAAGTATATGCTTATTCAAATGAAGCTTGACAAGGTTACTTTTATTTGAAGTAGATATATCTTACACAATGTTTTCAAATTTTAAGAGACTGTGTTTTTTATTAAGGTAAAAACAGGTTTTGAAAGGACCTGAAACCCTTCACAGTTAGATTTTGAATGGATCTGGAACCCTCAAATAGAAAGTTGTCCTAACAAATGGACCATGAAGCACAGACAACCAAGGGTAAAAAAGACACCCACAACTAAAAACAAAGTTGGAAGAAGAATAGCCTGCAGCCAGCCAAAAATCAGCCCCTAATCAAGCACCATCAAGATTTACATTTAGAGCTACTCTTGTGGGAGTGTAGTGTCATGTCAAAAGAAGGCTTAAAGAACTTAGCTTTCTTGCCCTTAACAGAAATCCAACCCTCTTCCACTTGCGTTGCCTTATCATGCCAATCCAACCACCATTATCCTGAAAATGAATGATTGTAGCCATTGTAATAGAGATTTCATCAGTATTCCTCCATGTAGGCATGGCTTTATCAAAAAAGCCACCAAAATTGATAGCCGGAATGCTATCACCAGAAATGGCAGCCTGAGGTCCATTCACTCTCTCTTTAAGGGTTTCAACATGATAATCTTGCACAACATTAGCAACCCCACCATTTGTGATATCTGGAGAGGATACCCCTAGACCCTGTGAATCCAATGCAACCACCTCAGAAAAACTCCTATGTTGCTTAGATTTCTTTACAACCGTATAATGTTGTTGAGAAACACCTTTCCACCATGTAGCCTTCATTGTTTTTTTCTCAAAACCACATTGTGCAGCCGCACAACCTGTTTTAAAGCATCTTCTACATTAGAAGGGAATCCCTTCATAGTCCAAAGATTAAACCCAAGAACCCTTAGAATATTTAAGTAAAATCTCAGCAAGCAACCCTTTTGAAACATCCATTTCAACCAGTTTGCGGGCAAAGGTGGAGTGAAAAATATCGGAGGATTCATCATCCACCAACAAAAAAATCTCCAAGGGCATCACCCACTTCCTCTAAAAGAAGATTAACCCATAAATGGAGGGGGAGATTAGGAAGCCGAACCCAAATCGAGATCTTATTAAACGTTTCAGAAGAAGGGTTGAAATTAGAATGCCAAGGCTTAATCATCAACAAAAATCTATCCTCCCAGCTAAAAAAATAATCACATAGGATTTTATTTCTATCCTGAGCATTCTCAAACTTAGCAACAAAAAACCCCTTAGCCATGGGGAAAATATGAACTTTACTAGTAATTAAAGGCTCCCACTGTTCTGAAATCTAGGTGTGCAACGAGGGAGGCTAGGCCAAAAACCCCTAAATCGACAGATCACCCCATGTAAGGAGAAGATAAAAGCATTATGATCAATTTCCTCTACCGTCTTTGCTTTCAGATTAACATAGATGACATTTGCAACAAGAACAAACCCACCAGACGAGAGTCTACCATGCCCTAATCTCGGTGCCCTTATCGTCGCCTTCACAGTAGGGCCTCTGCTCTTAAAATTGCTAAATCTTTCGCCCACCCCCGCTGCAAAGGAACAACCATTCTTTGCCATTGCATTCTCTTGTAGCATCGTCGAAACCTTGACGCCGCCATGGAGAACACTGTCGTCGGCGCCATTGCAAGTAGCTCAGGCTGTCGTAGTTTCCATCACGCTGCAATTTTGTTGATAATTTTAAGAGGCTATGTTGTGGTCTTGATAAAATGTACAAATAAGATAATTATTAATTAGGGTTTAGGCATTTGACCAATATTTTGTGAAATTTGGTTAACTTTTTAGTTGCTGAATTTTCTTTAAGAATACTCACTAAAATCCATATTATCTATTTTGATTGGAAAAACTTTTGGTTTTTCATTTTCTTAAAAATAATATAGAGTCAAATTAAAGACATTCTTTGTTCATTATGATTATTTTAGATTACAAAAACCTCTTTTATGTTGATTCTAATGTTAAGCTCTTGAAAATTCAAACAGCTCCCAAGTTATCCCATGAATCAAAATAAGAATTCTATAAGAAAACAAATAAATTCTATAAGAAATTTGTGTCGTCTTCTCGGACTCGGGCTCGTGGAGCCAGCCTTGACCCCTCTATGTCTGGGGCTGCTTAATTTCTTTGGGTTCCACAACTATCTAACATTTGTTTCTGGTTGTATTTATAGTTCAAGTTTGTTTTGAACTATGTTTTTCTCTTTGGCCCCCTTGAGCCCCTTGTGAAGGGTACGACACCCTAAAAATGCTGCTTAACTTTTCAAAAACAAATAAAATGTCAAACTAGATAGATTTTTATATAGATTTTTTTAGAGAGATATACAATCTTCATCATAAGAAAATACAGCTTTGTGTTTGATCTAGAAAGTTGTACAATTTTTTTTATTTTTTTTTGTAAAATTATGTGAATATTTTTGAATCAAGGTTTTGACTAATGCTATATGATCCATCTTAAGATGACTCAAATATTAGAATTGTGAATTAAAGCTCTTTATATGGATAATTCTAGTAAAATACAAGGTGTCATTTTCAATTTACTTTAGAAAAATAATAAATTCAAAAATTAGTTCTTATAAACATTTTAACTTTTCATTGACTAATTTGAAAATATTAAATGTAGACATCTTGAGTGAGGAAACCACCTTTAATTTGCTGGCGATGCTTATTCAAGTTTGATTTAAATCTCAACTACCATGTTTGTTCAAATTATGTGGATATTTTTTGATCTCTATTACTATCTTCAAATCATGTTTGAAGCAATGACTTTCTATTGCAACAACTTTGGCATCCTTTATGTGATTTCAATGTTTGATTTTAGATTAAGTGCTTTGCTAGAGGTGATTTTTCATTTCTCTCATGATGAATACCTGAAGCATGCTCTTTCATTCAAGTTTGAATGGGTCTAGCTATTTACCCAATGTAAGGGATTCCATGAGAGCATTCAATGTGATAAACACCACTTTTTAGACTTGGTTCCACATTGTCCTCCTTTGATTTTAAAGAATTTTATATATGTTAGTATGATATTTTCATAGTTGCTTGATGCTTAGTTTGCCTTAACTCCTAGGCTTTTCTTTTGGATAATTTTTTTTGTAATACATGCAATAGAGTGGTTTTGGGTATGGACTGCCACAATTAGGCAACACTACGAGGTAAGGTTGTTAAAACTATTTTCTTACTCAATTCCCTTATTGAAATGCCTTCCACACTTTTCCTTGATGTTTTTTGTACCCTTAGTATGTTTCTTTGGAGCTTGGACAATGCCTTTGAGCTCCTATGCATCAAGCATGGTAACTCATATGTATGATTTTGAACTCATCTACTTCAATCTATAATGAACCATTTCACATAATACCTTATCAATGAGAAGGTTTTTGGGTCTTCAAAATTTTAGTTACTGTAAAGACAAAACAATTGCTCTATGATAGCTCTCTAGTACTCGTTTTCATTACTTAATGTTGAGTCTTGCTTTCTCCTTTATATAAATATATCCAACTTTTATAGAGCTGCACATTCCTTCTATTTAGAACAAAGTTTTTAGTAGAAAGAAATAAATTCACTTCCTCTTCATCCAACATAAATGGATAAAAATATATATATATATATATATTCACATTAACAATTAGTTACATTCTCATTTAATTATCCAAGGGAGTGATTAAAAGGACAAAATGCTAAAGAGGGAAATAATGTGTTATGAGCAAAAATAGTTTATAGAGACTTCTACACATTTTCCATTGTACTAAGGATTACAAAGAAGACCTTTTTGTCTTCTATGACTATAATGGATATTTTCTTCCTCCTAGCCCAACCCACAATTGAAGGATATACCTTTATCAATGCCTATTGCACATTACATAACACAAATGAAAATGATGGAAATGATGATCATACTAAAATGCAAAGACATGCAATTGTTTAATTGTTGTAAACTTGATGGGATGGGAGCCCCTTAAATAGCCCTTTTAAAGAAAAAATGATGGCAACTTTATGGTGGACTATCTTGAACATAATTAGCCGATAGGCTACATATAGTGTGATATTTGAGCCTGAAACAAGTCTCACATCTACAAACCACTGTTGAGTCGTCGAAAAACATGTTTTCGCTGTTGTTTAATGGTAAATCAGTTGTCATTTAATGGTAAAAGCCTCCAAAATATCAATTAAAAGCTTCCAAAATCTCACTTATCGCATAAAAGCCAGATAAATATTGATTTGACAACTGGATAGGAACATTTTATTTCCATTTGTAGTGTTTTTTGTCAATTTGATGGAAAATTTCTTTTTTTATTTGCATTGCTTTATGTTTCAAATCCATATGCAAATATTTCATAATCAGATAATACTTAATTTATTTAAGGAAAAAAATCTAGATTTGTCTAAATTTATTTCATTCCATTATTTAGCACTTATTATTAATTGTTTAATCCAACCACATGCAACTAGAACTTGCACCACATCCATGCACAAACACATACTCTCTAACATATTAACATACATATAGTTTTCTATTGGTGTAATCCTTGAACTTCCTTTAGGTACAAGTGCTAGTTCTATTTACAATGACATTGTTCAAAGAAGGAAAAAGAAGAAGATAGAATTCAAAAATATTTTAAGAAATTTGTTAATGATTGATCATATTTATTATGCAATTATTAATGGTTGACTATATAATCATACAAATTTATAATTATAAAATAATATATTATGTTATTATTTATTTAAAATAAACTTAAGAGGATTCTAAAAGTGTGTGAAACATATATAATTTAGTATAAACATTTTATATTGGTTTAATACCAAAACATATTTAACTTCCATACATACATGATAATTATGTTGACCACCTCCTAATAGCAGACCTACTCATAAAAAATGTTCTCAGACCTAACTCTATACCGAAAACTTCTTTTGAACTATATGAAAACTGAAATTCAGCTCTATGTCAAACGCATTCAAGGAAAGGTTTTTGTCAATTCCTCTCATACCTTATCGAATCTTCTACTATAATTAAAGATAGGCCCCATCTGCAGCCCTTTCATTGGATGGTGTTGATTGCATCATTTTATTATTGACGGTGGAGCATTTAATAATAATGTTGTGTCATTTAGTGTCATGAATTTTCTACATTATCTTTCACCTAAATCACAGGAAGGCGTTATAAGTCAATACTGAAAACTTCTTCTTCCCATTTTCCAATTAAGGATGCACATGTAACATCCCAATGGAATAGGGAAGCTAATGACTATTGGTGGTTGACATACTTGCAAACTATTGGAGTACTATTGAGTCTAGTTTCTAGAAGGGTCCTCTTGATGAAATTCAGTTTGACTAAAAATGTCTTCAATTAAGCTGAATAACAGTTGGAATTCAGATAAATGTTATTTCAATATTCTCTATAGATTAATGGGATTTTGATTTATTGGTGAATTTGAATGGTTCTGAATGAGCTCACCAGAAATCAAGCACTGACTGAGTGCAATACCCTGACATCATAAGGGATGAGACACGATCATGTCCACGTGAATTTGGCGGAATGGGATTATATTTTTCAACTGTATATTTAAAATTACAATAAGATAGTATTCTATTTTCATAGCATCTACCATGCATGCATTAACTCCTCTTAACTGACAGATAAACTAAAGTCCAAAGACTATTTTCAGTTATTTCTATGCAAAACTATGGTTAACACTAACTATCCAAAAACTATAACTATGCATCATGGAGAAGGCACAGTGCATGACGTGGTCAACACATTGCATGGCGATGAGGCTCATGCATCACTTCCCAACATACCCCACAGTCTTTATGAATGATAAAAAATCTTCCAATTTTTATTTTCTATAGAACATTTATAGTTGTTTTTTCTGAAACAATAAAATTAAAAATAAAAATGATACTGAACTGTGGAATATACAAATTTATAGTAATTGTTTTTGAAAAGTTAAGCAACATTTATATGGTGTTGTACCCTTTACACAGGGCTCAAAGGCAAAAGAAAACATAGTTCAAGAAGAATCTTGAACTAGAGGAAAAACCAACAACAATTGACTAACAGCTGTAGAAACCCAAAGAAATTAAGCAAACCCAGAAACATAGGGGTCAAGGTTGGCTCCACGAGTCTGGGGCCGAGAAGCAGCAACAAAATGGGGGAGCCCCTTCTTCCGCAGGACAACTGACCAAGGGGGCTCAAAACAAGGAACTAACGAGGAACGAGAGAGGAGCGGCTCCACGCCTGACACCACAGGAGAGGAGACACCAAGCAAAGAAGGAGATGACAGCGGAGAAACAAAGATTGAGTCAACCACAGGGACCAGGGAGGTATTCTGCAAAGGGCAGACCAGGACTGACAGAGCAGCGACGACAACATCTAGAGAACAAATAGGCACAATTTGAACAACGTCAACAGAATGATCCGAAAGTGGATCCTCAGAAGGGAAGGTCGAGAGAGGAGCAACAAGATCATCCTCCTCAACAGAAGAAGAATCCAGAGAAGAGCCCACTATGAGGTGGTCCAAGAGAGCATCGTTCCACCAAGTCACAGTGCCCTTGCGGCGGACAGGAGGACATGCAGTAGCCAAATGACCCACATTAAAACACCTCTTGCACCGGAAGGGGAGACCCTCATATTTCAAGAGCTTTTTCCAAGGTCTGTCCTCCACTAGAAAAACCACATCCCCATGGAGAGGTTTGGAGATGTCCATATCAACCAACAACCGAGCAACCATAGTATGTCCAAACTCCCGAGTTGTAGAATCCACCATAAGGAATCGACCAATGGAGTTGCCAATGGCCTCAAAGAAAGATTCCTCCCAGAACTGGAGATGGAGATTAAGCAGAGGAACCCAAATCAGTCTAGTGTTCAACGGCTCCGTAAGGGGGTTGAAAGAATGAGACCAGGGCCTGATGGACAAAGAATGAATACCCCACATCCACCCCCTGTCCAAAACACTGTTCCGCTCAAGAGGGGAGGCAAAGTTGGCAATAAAGAAACCCCTAGTGCAAGGGTAGAGCTCGATTTCCCCCACAATGAAAGGCTTCTAAGAAATTGACACCCAATTGTGGAGATCCGGGAGGGAGGGCCAAAGGCCATTGAATCTGCAAACCACACCTATTTTCAAGTAATAATCCTCATTTTCAACGATCTCAGGACCACAAATGACCACAGGGGAATCCTGGGCGCAGGGTAGGGACCTATGAGCAAGAGAAGGAGGTCAAGCACCCCCCCTAGTAGCATCAGAAAAGGATCTGGTCTTCCCCGCAACAGTAGGAGGAACCAAGTGATGGGCAGGATCAGAGACCGCAAGTCCACATGCAAGCTCAGTCATAGATAACAGGGTAGTGGGGCCCCCAACGAACGAGAGACCAAGGTTAGGCACCGGGGCAGAGGGGCCCCCAATGGAAGAGAGTTCGAAACTAGGTACCGGGCCAGTGGATCCCCCAACGGAAACAAGGCCAGCGCTACCAATAGGAAAACCCAAACCAGGCGTGGAGGAGGATGCAGAGAACGAACCCTTAGAAGAACACAAAACACCCAAAGGGACTGGCACAACGTCCACGACAGGAGCAGAAACCCCATCCACATCCCCAGCCAGAGTCGAGGCCACAACTGCAGCCTTCCCATCTGCCCGAAGCAGAGCAAATTGATGAACCAGATGGTGGTGGCGAACACCAGACGCAAGAGCCGAGTCCACCGACGCAGCCTTCACTTTTTCCCGTTGTAGAGCCGACTTCCTCCTGCCCACACACATTTCAAAATTTATAGTAATTGTTATATTGGCACTAGATGTTTTGTTTTATTGATACAAATATTTATTTTTTCTCGATTTGGGCTTCAATTTGACTGCACTAGTAACATGATTGAGAAGGAAAAGACTTATGGAGATTGCCCAAGTGATCAATTTGCCTAGAGAAGAGTTACCAAAGTTTGTAATTTGAAAAGAAAA
This sequence comes from Sequoiadendron giganteum, assembly GCA_007115665.2. Classification (NCBI taxonomy): domain Eukaryota; kingdom Viridiplantae; phylum Streptophyta; class Pinopsida; order Cupressales; family Cupressaceae; genus Sequoiadendron; species Sequoiadendron giganteum. The sequence goes on from CM021102.1 coordinate 373,372,671, forward strand.
AAATTGCTTAAGGAAATTTGGATGGCAGCTTTCTGGGGTATATGCATAAAAGTAAAAAGATGGGATGGTTGAGTTCTCCTATGATAAATCTTTTTGGGTGAAAATTATCTACGCACGTGAATATATGGAAGGTGTCTACACTTTTATTTTATGTTGAAGAGGAAAATTTCCTTTGATTTTTTTCTTTTTTAATAACCATGGTGATGATTATTTATATTTTCTTGGTGTATTAGTTCTCAAACCACATCTAATGTTACACTTAAATATTTTTAAAATTTGATCATTCGTGACTATTTCAATCTCTAATTTTTCATTATTTAAACACTACAAGACTTGTGATATTGTCATCTAGATATGATTGCAAGCGGTCATATTTATACATTTAAAAGTTAATTTTTTAAATTTTAACGTCACATCTTTTTACTTGATATGTGTATTCTTTCTTGTTGGAGGATTCTAATAGTCTGATTTCAAGAGGTCAACACACCAAGAATAAACCATGTATGAACCACAATATGGAAAGTCTCATTAGGCAACAATGTTGTTCGATAATGAGGGTGATTCCCAATGAGATAGTCTCTAGGATGAGAAGGTCGACTCTCATCTATCTATGACTAAGCCTAACATTTTTTATGCAATGAGAAAAATAATGTAAATATGAAAGTAAATAAAATAAGTAGAGGCTCATGCTAGATAGATCAATTCTCTTATCCATCAGAGTAGAGCTTAGCAACTTATGATACAATATTCAACAAATATAAACATGTATGCAACCAATAAATATAAACAAAGACAAGTCAAAAGTCAATAAAAAATATACTTTCTTTTCATTAAGTTCACAAAAAAGTATACATTTGAACACAGACATGCTTGGGAAACACACATAGAGGTTCCCTTATTCAACAAAAAAGAGGAAGCAAACTTCACAAAAGCATCAGGCTCAAAATATCAACTGTAAAAGTGTCATATTTGCTTAAGCTTCTAGACTAGTATTTATAAAGTATTCTACCCAATCCACAATACCTTTCCCCCCAAAATTATTTCGAATTTGAATTTTTGTGGAGAGAGGACATTTCTACAAGTTTAACACATTGACAACCCTTCTTGATGATTGGAGTAGGTTGTACATTGTTTGGATAGCCTATTCTTTGAATTCTATAGCCTAGGTGGAACTAGTTGTTTGGTCACTAGTTGTAGGTCATGAATGCTTAGCCCTGCCGTTGTGCAAATTTTATATATTGGATCTATCCTTCCATGACTACTCTACTATAGTAGATTCCTTAAGATGATGCAAGGAAGTCACATGTGCTAGTATTGTGTAGCTCGGATGGAAAATGAAATGTTTCTAAGTTGCGATAGTGTATTGCACGTTGGTCATTAAATGAGATTACAATTAACAATTTATATAGTCTATGGAGTGTTTGAGAGATTTTACCTTTTGTATTTGTGAGAATCCTCAAGAGTGTGCCATATTTATTTGACCAAGCAATGACTTAAGTTGAGGACATAAGTGGGGCCCACCAATACTTGTACATTGTGCCTTTGCTTTATTAAACTATTTGCTTTGCCATGTGTTGTGACATCGGGGCTTCTTAGGGAAACCTATTTTGTTATCTTTGAAAAGTCCCATGCAACATTAGATTTTTTCTAACTTGGAGCATTAGATAGTGTACACATGTTGGGACTTAGCCTTTTTCGAAAATACAAGAAAAAGAAAAATACTAAAATTGGACCAAGAGGGGGCACCTTGTGGATGTTGTGGGGCATCTTTATTGACCAAACTTGAAGGCGTGGTGCATCCATTGCTTGTAGTGAATAGTTCATTATATTTCCCCCATCCAAATGACCATAAACAATCATATTTAGGTTATTAAATAAGTAATTAATTAGATGAATACATAACATAGTAATTATTAGAAATTGACAATAGGGATTGGAGAGCATAGTAAAATCCGTTAATGTACATTTTACAATTGCACTCATCTTTCACCTAACATTTTTACTTCACACATTTTCCAAGGCTTTTTTTCTTTGGTTTTGTCAAATCTTTGTAGTGTTTAAGTATTATTTATAAAATTCCGTTGGTTAACTACCTTGGGACAAACTCCCTCTCCTTTTTCCCTCCTACCCATCCCACCCCCTAATTTTCCTATGATACCACTCCATTCACCCATTAAGTTACCCATGACACTACCCCATTAAGATACCCATTTTTCATTACTAGTGTAGGTTATAGGATTGCAAAGGATGCTACTACAACCATAGATGATGCTTTCACAACAAAAGGAAAAGATAACAAACATATGAATGTCACCAAATGAAGTTAGAGAAAAACACACCTTGATTTTTTTTCTTTTGACATAGATATTAGAAGCAATGAAGCAAATAACATACTAAATGAAATGTGTGTGGGCAGGAGGAAGAACGCGTGTGGAAGGTAGAGTGCGAGCGCTTTTTCTCTGCAACGGTCTATTGGGGAGGTTGTGGGTGTGGTGGTTGTCTCTGTTGGGGACTATGTGCTTTCGGCTAGGGGCATTTACTCTCCTCTTGATGGCGTTGATGACTTTGCTGCCTGTCTGGGTGGTGTCTCCAGTGGCGTTCCAAGCTCTGCTACGGCTCCATGCCCTGCTTTCGCTCGCCCTACTTCGGGTCCGACCTCTTCGGAGCCCCAGGGTGCCTCTCTGCTCTGTGGTGTACCCGGTCTCTCTCTTGATGAGGGCTCCGATCCTTCCCCTCTGTCGGCGCCGGTGGTTGGTCCTATTGATAGGTTTGGGGGCTCTGCTCCTGCCCCTCATTCTCCTGCTGTTGGGTGTTATGCGGGGAAGGTCAAATTATTTTCTGATGCTGCTCAGGTGGGTGTTCGGCCTCCTTCTCACAGATCTCTATCCTGTGCCCAGGACTCCCCAGTGGTGGTTTGTGGTTCGGAGATCATAGAAAATGAAGAGTATTATTTGAAAACGGGGGTGGTTTGCAGATTCAATGGCCTATGGCCATCCCTTCCAAATATCCACGATTGGGTGGCGGCTTCTTGGAATCCCTTGGTTGCTGGGGAAATCGAACTCTACCCTAGCGCTAGGGGCTTCTTTATTGCTACCTTTGGCTCCCCACTTGAGCGAAACTGTGTTCTGGACAGAGGGTGGATGTGGGGTATCCATTCACTGGCCATTAGGCCTTGGTCTCATTCTTTCAACCCCCTTACGAAGCCATTGAACACCAAACCTGTCTGGGTTTGTCTACCAAACCTTCCTCTCCAGTTTTGGGAGGAATCATGCTTCAAGGCCATTGGCAATACCATTGGTTGATTTCTAATGGTGGATTATACAACTAGGGAGTTTGGGCATACCACAGTCACTCGGTTGTTAGTTGATCTTGACATTTCCAAGCCTCTCCATGGGGATGTTGTTTTGCTGGTGGTGGAAAAACTGTGGAAGCAATTCCTTGACTATGAGGGTCTCCCCTTTCGGTGTCGGAGTTTTTTTTCGATGGGTCATCTGGCCTTTTCCTGTCCTCATGTCCACCGCAAGGGTGCTACGACTTGGTGGAAGAATGCTCTCTTGGATCACCTCACGATGGGCTCTCCTTCGGATGCTTCTTCGGTGGGGGGTGATGAACATATTTTCGATCCTCTCCCGGTTTTCCCTTCCATGGATCCTCTTTTGGAGTGTTTTTTTGACGTTGGTGGGACTGTGCCTGTCCGCTCTGTTGACGCTGGTGGGACTGTGACTACTGAAGTCTTTGTCCACCCTCTGTTGAATGCCTCTTTTGTTCCTTTGGATGTTCCGTATTCTGCTGCTCTTCTTCCGTTGCTTGGTGGTGACTCTCCTGTGGTGCCTGGGGTGGAGCCGCTCCTCTCTCCTTCCCCGGTGGTTGTTGACTCTGGGCCTCCCTGGTCGGTTGTCCTTCAGAAGAAGAAGGGACCCCCCCTTTTTGTTGCTGCTCCCTGGCCCAGGTCTCGTGGAGTCAACCTAGACCCCTTTGGTTCTGGGGTTGTTTAATGTCCTTGTTTTTCGACAGCTGTCTGATAGCCGTTTTTGGTTGTGCCTATAGTTCAAGTTATGTTTGAACTATGTTTTCCTTTGGCATTTTTGGCCCTTTGTGAAGGGTACAACACCCTGTAAATGCTTCTTAACTTTTCAAAAACATACTAATGATTCCATAACCCTCCTATTCATTTAAAACATACAACAAACAAACATTGAATGCCAAACAAACTAGATTATTCTATCCCTTCTCTGTTGTTTTGTTTATTTAATATGGGCCACCTCTTCTAACTTCTCTGGTTTATAATAATACACATTTTAAACATTTCCTTTTATTATTATTTATATTCTAAAAGAAAAGAGAACCTATTACTTAAAAATAGAGAGCTAAATGGAGAATGACATTTCTTATCTACTATTATTTAATAGTACAAATTTGCTTGAAGGGCCATTCAAGCACAATATTATACATTGATTATGTTAAAATATGTTCAAAAGTGGGTTTCTTAGTATCAAGCTTACCAACATTTATAGGAAGACTAAATCTTTTTTTGCTTTCTTTAAACAGAGTAGTAATTGATGCCTATTTTAGAAATAGACCTTGAGTTAATTTGTATCTTAAATCCTAATTTAAACAAAGGTCACGTGGATTGAAAAATCCTTAGAGCTCCTTTCGGGTTGATATTGATATTTTTGCATAAACCTCGTCCCACACCTAGTATGTTAAGCATCATCGACCCCTTTTGTATCGCCCTTGTGCACTTTCTCCACGTGCCCACCACACGCTCATTGAAGGGTATTCTTCCCTTGCTTCTCTTTTGAGCTTCATCACTTCGCCACGTGTCAGAAACACGCACTTTGGGAGCCCTCTCTCCTTTGTTTCTCCTCTGAGTGCCACCAGTGTGCCACACCGAATCATTCCACAGACAACTTTTTGGCAATCCCCACAACCAATGTTCGAATGCAAACCTCTCCACGTGTCAACTCCATGAGGATTTTAATCGAAAGGTTGGAACGAACGAGCGAGAAGCTCTGTCTCTTTGCCACGTGTCCTAACCAACTCTATGGGTGAGTGACACGTGTGGCCCAGAGAGATTCATTGCTTCTTCCTTGGGATCACAACCATCATTTGTTGGGAAGTGAATCTTGTTTGAAGACGATTGTGTGCGATGAATCAAATCTTTTTGTTGCAACGGTTTTGGGAAATCATGGTGACATATATCATTACTCGTATTTGGGAATATTTTCAGTTATTAGCTCAATGGCGGTGGGCGATCTATATATACTGCTCTTGCTCTCTGAGAAAGGGTTGTTAAGAAATTACAAAAAAGAGACTGAAAAGCTCTAAGCCTTTGTAGCATTTTCTGATTATTGTATTGAGATTTACAAAGTGTGCCAATTGTTCGGCCTCTCTATTTCTCAGTTGATATAAGACATTATACTGTGCTACTTGTTGTATTAAGTAGTTTATTTGCAACTTTTATAACTTCAATAGAAATTTACTATTTGGATCATGTCTCAGACTCTTCTTATTCAGTAGATGTATGTGGAAGTTATACTATGTCATTTGATTAACTACTTAAGATTTTCATCTCTATTTTTATGTCATTCTCGAGCATGTAGATTGCTAAACGGGCCCTCAAACCTCATCCGAAAGGAAGGTTTCCCCTGCCCACATAAGTAAACCTTGGTGCATCGCCTTAGGTTAGAATTTATTTTTATATCTGCTTCCTTTTCCCTTTCCAAACTCCCAATTATAGGAAGAGTCGGCTTCTTTAAAAACCTGGAGGTTACTCAGTTTAGCACAATTGGCCCCCCATTTATTGAGTTTCCCATAAGGCTATTTTCCTAGCAATTTTAGGTGTCAACAAGTCACATCCATATTTTAAATATATATTACTTCATCAAGTGTCCTAGATTTCCATAGTGCCAGTAATCCATTCTTCCTCTGGATTTAGATTTTCCTTTTTTCAACTTCTCTTGTGACTTCCCACGATTTGTTGGGTTTTTTCCCCTCCTTTGTTCTTCCCTTGTTCTCTACAGTCAAAGCATTACTTGATGTTGAACTCTCATCTATTCTTTTCCATCACATTTCATTGCTAAGGATAACACCAACAACATCATCAAATTTTAATGTATTTGAACCATAGATAAAGTACTTACACCCATTACCAAACTATTCCAACTTTCTGGCAAAGAACATAAAACCAAGAGACCCCTCACCTCTTCATCAAAATTCAATTTCATAGAAGTTAACTAACTGGTAATCGTATTAAACTCATTTAAATGATTTGTCACAAATCCACCTTCAATCATTTTCAGATTAAACAAATGCTTCATGAGAAATACCTTATTTGAGGTTGAGGGTTTTTCATATAATTTAGCCAAAGCTTCCATTGAAGATCCTTTGTTGTCTTTGCTTATGATATATTGAATGCCATAAATGGTGCCAAGCACAACTGAATGGTTCCTAGTGCCTTTCTATCCAGAATCTCCCATTCTTCATTGGATATTGTAGCCTCTTTCTTTGCTTTTCCTTGCAATGGCCGCCATAGATCTTTTTGAAACAAATAATCTTTCATCTGCATCTTGCATAATTGATAATTTTGGCCATTGAACTTCTCAACCTTGAATTTTCCTTCCTCCATTTCTCTCGCTCAAATCTAGAGGTTTCTTGCCAATCAACCGAAATAAACGTGGCTCTGATACTAGTTTTTAGGGTTCAGGCATATTGGAACAATAAACATTGACAATTCTATGTAGATTTATCCATGGACTATCCAGGCATTTACCCATTCATATTTGGGCTCCTATGAGGAATATTCTTTTGACTACAGCTGATAAAAAACCGTTGTTTTGGACGGTGCATATGTAGAAAGCCTCTTTTTTTTTTCTTTTCCGTAGTTTGAAACAAATTCATTCTATAGTACAGATAGCCGCACGTAATGATAGATCAAGGCCGTATTATTAAGAGCTTGTGGTAAAGACGGGTTTCCTTCTAATGCCTGGAAATAATATTCCAAAGCCTTAGTATGTTCCCCATTACTCGTGTGGATAAGACCTATATTATATAGTATATAACTTCGATCATAGGGGTCAATTTCCAGTCGCATGGCTTCATAATAATTTTGTAAAGCTTCCGCGTATTCCCCTTCGGATTGAGCTGACATTCATTACGGTCGTTCATTCAATTGAAATGATCTCCGCTTCAAAACCGTACATGAGAATTTCACCTCATACGGCTCCTCCTTTTTTTATAGAATAAGGGGAGTAATCCCTTTAATTGACAAAAAAAAAGGATTTTCCTATATTATGAATTAACAGGAACTAGTGTATTTCTGATGAATCGCTAGCCATCCTTCTTGCAAAGATTTTTTTTCTAAATACCAAGTATTTTAGCTCAGCACGACAAACGTAATCTCTAACAATTTCTTTGTTCTTAACGCATTGTATTTTACAGGGATTATTCACTTCAACAGTCTTCGATGGTTCTAGTGGTATCCGAAGTACAAACGAGATGGATGTTTGTTGCCTCAACCATTCTAACTAGACCTTCATAAAAAGGTCATGTGTATTATCACGAAGCATTTGTGTTGTCGGGTTTAACGCGTAGTGCTTTTTCCCCTATGCGTACCTATCATATAGGTTTGGCCATTAACATCTATGTAATAGGTATAACCTTTCGCTTGATACTAGAATCTCAAAAGATCAAAGCATCTAAGGCTGCATAAATTGGGGATACACGACAGAAAGAATTGTTCTATTTCTAAAACTCACCTTCACTAAATGTAAGTTTTCTTTAACTTAACTTAATCAATATCCCACCATTCCACGATAATGAGAAAAAGCAGAAAGAAAAAAAAATATCAAATCACACCAATGAATTACCTTTTGGAAATCCGACAAAAGTGTCGTCCTTTTGGCAACCCATTGGCGAATTGATTTTGAATTATATGTCCCATCGGGCAAAAGTTATTATCGAGAGGATAAACCCTATTATTGAATGGATGAAACCTATTATCCAATGGATAGAACTGCTTTGCTCACAAAAGACCCTAAAGATAAATATTCGACCAGATATTGAGAGTACAAAAAAAAATGATCAGCTTCCCATAATAATTCGGACCAGGCCTACGTCAAATATTAAATTCTCTTTAGAAATTGTACAAGATCCATTAGAACCATTTTCAATGTAGGTCGAACCAGATTTGGATCTGGAAGATACAAAGGATTGGATAACCACGATGGATGATCGAATCAAGCAGATGAATGAAGAGTATTTGGTGAATTTAGAGATTTATAAAAAGTTGCAAGCTGATTTTAAAAACAAAATGGATCAGCCTTCTCCTGACATAAAATCCAGATTCAAAAAAGAGTTGGTTCGAATCAAATCTGTTCCAATAAGGAATCTTCGGAACCCAATTTGTTGAAAGGGATGACGGATGAAAAATTGTCCATAAATATACAAATCAGCGTATACCCTTTGATTCTATTAGATAGGGTGCTCGGAAAAGGTTGGAATAGTTAAATAGGAGGATCACTATGACTATAGCCCTTGGAAAGTCTTCCAAAGAGGAACAAACTTTATTTGATATTATGGATGAAGGGCTACGCAGAGACCGTTTTGTCTTTGTGGGTTTGTTCGGTCTATTGCTTTTTCCTTGTGCTTATTTTGCGCTAGGTGGATGGTTCACAGGTACAAATTTTGTGACTTCATGGTATACTCACGGATTGGCTAGCTCCTATTTGGAAGGTTGTAATTTTTTAACTGCTGCAGTTTCTACGCTTGCTAATAGTTTAGCACATTCTTTGTTGCTATTATGGGGTCCTGAAGCACAAGGAGATTTTACTCATTGGTGTCAATTAGGTGGTCTATGGACTTTTGTTGCTCTTCATGGTGCTTTTGGTCTAATAGGCTTCATGTTACGCCAATTTGAACTTGCTCGATCTATACAATTACGACCTTATAATGCAATTGCGTCTCTATTAATTGTAAACTACGATCGAATTTATGGAAGCATTGGTTTATACATTCCTTTTGGTGTCGACCTTAGGGATCATTTTTTTTGCTATTTTCTTCTGAGAACCCCCCAAACTTTCGGATAGAGGGGGAAAATAATTTATTTTTCAAATCCTCCTTCTTACTTATGATAAAAAAGTGACCTTCCCCATCGGGAAGGTCATTTTTTTCAACTAATCCTCGTGCTCTTCAAAAGGATCTCGAAGTTGTTCAGAAGGTTGCCCAAAGGCGGTGTATAGGGCATAACCAGTAAAACTAACAAGTAAACAAGATATGGAGATAGCGACTAAGGTTGCAGTTTCCATTGGTAGGTAATCCTATGTATGTATATATGCATAATAGTATACAAAGTTAATTAGATCTCAACCAATACTATTATTTTTATGGCTACATAGACCATTGAAATAACAATGAAGAATAACACAAAAGATATCAACACAGAATTTAATGTGGTTCACCCAATATGTGCTACATCCATAGAAATTTAGCCATCCAATGATTTTATTATTCAGTGCAAAATAAATTAAAATCTCATGAAATTACTACCGCAACATACACCCCAACCGCTTATAACAAGCTTTTTGGAACCTTCTAGAATTAGATTTTTACAAGGTCATTTTTCATTTGGCATGTTAGTGGGAAAACCTTGACGTATTAATGATTTTTTTTCGGGGTGATGCCCCAAACCCCACGATACGTTACGAGTGTATATTATTTGCATGACCAGTCACCACATATCAACACTTTTTCCTTATTTCTATTCCTCCTCTTGTTTTCTTTCCTTTGAGTAGCTTATCAGGATTCAAGAAATTAGGCTTCTTCATATAGGCATACTTTGAATGTTGGGCCCAATCCCTGACCCCTGTCTCAGTACTCTGTGTTTTATTCTTTGTCCTATTGGACTTTGGGTGTTGGGAGTTTCCTATACCAAATGCTTGACCCATGAAGCCCGATGGTGGTGACGTCTTGTCACCTCGAGCCCCGTGTTGGTCTAATCAATCATGTGAATTAATTGCACTGAAAATGTTTTAAATGAAAAATTTAATTAATGAGGTCATCGAGAGGTATTATCAAGGGTTTTTCTGCTCATTTTTACCACTTACCTTTCGATATTTGTGTTTGAGCTCTTCAACCTTGTGGGAAAACCTCTATTGTTGGTGCATTTGTTGGTTTGTACTTGTGCTTTCACATGCTTGTTTATCGTTGGTTTGTGTTTGTGTGCTTGCATGTTCGTGTTGGTTGTTGTTGTGTGTACTCAAGAATTGTTTGTTCATTCTATTGTATTTTTATTTTTATTTCACTTCACCCACTTGTTTGTTCTAGGTTGGATAAATCCTTTTGTCCATTTCTTGTCATTTGATCGTCGTCTCCTGGTTTTTTCTCGTGGGTTTTCCTTTGTGGGTTGTGTTGTGTGTTTTAAATCAGTTTGGGTTTCATTCACTTATGTTTGTTTGTTGTTGTTTCCTTCTTTATTTTGTGTTTCTCTTTCTCTTTCTCTTTCACTTTTTTATTTTTTTTGCTCTCCCAAATCAAAATTTCCTCTTGATGCATTGATTGAGGACACTTATGACGTCATCCGATTGCGCATCGAGCCTCATCCTACTAAGGTTTTTTGCCTTGAATGTTTTTGAACCAACCTTTCAAGTGTTTAGTATTAGATGTTCATATTACTTGTTAAGACAATGATATGACAAGTGATACAATAAACGTCTAATCCCCAATCCCTGATCAATTCTAAATAATCACAAGTCTTGATGGCCAAAAGATTTAGATTGCAGATTTCGGTCATGTACCCTATTAAACAAGTGAATAAATGAAATCTTGAAACTTCGAACCCAAAATTTTATTTAAAGTCAAAGTAGAAATCCTTACTTTGAGAACCCCCTTTTGGGTATCATTGATTGGGCGTATCGATTACATAGCTTCTTATTGAGGTAGAAGGTAATTAGTATCCCCGATCCCTGATCCTCGATATCTTATACAAAGACTTAGCAAAGTTCCTTGTTTTTAAGAGCCAATTGAGCATCGCTAATTGGGCATATCATTTGGATACTTTCTTATTAAGGTAGAAGATATTTTGAAATCCCAATCTCTAACACTTGAAACCATAATGAAAAATCACCTTTTCCTTAATAAAATGAATGATTTTGAAGAGTATAATTTGAGCGATCTTTGAAAATTTGAACCAAGTTAAAAATAATGGCTTTCAGATATCAAGCCTTGGGGATCTGCCTTACCAAGTGCTAAAAATCATAATGATAATTTTTAAATGATAGGTCTAACCCCTGAATCCCGATGACCTCAAAAGTTTTCGGATTTTGCTTCATGTATCGACCTTACCTCTTAAACCCATCGGAGTATGACAAACAAGAAGTAAATGATGAATCTAACTCTTGACTCTTGAAATAATCTTCAGATGTTGCTACTTGGAAATGTTGCTTAGGTGATGATATTGTTAGAAACAAGAGACACACGGTAAAACCGATTCCCAATCTTTGAAGGACCAAAAACATGACTTAGACTAATGAAGGGTATTTGAACCATTTTATAAGAGGGATGTGGTAGACCTGATCGTTGATTCCCGATGGATCAAAACATGAAAATTAAACTCTTAAATAATTCTATAACCTCTTGGTATGAGGTAAAAGGGAGGCTTGTGGCCCGACCCCCGAAATATTATTTGGCTTATTACCTTCTTTTAAAAACGAGTTATTATTTTATAATGTGGGATATATCTAGACTAATATAACTTGTTTTTTGAAGGTTTTCTTTATTCTGAGCTAAATGAATGGTAACACATGATGTTTTTATATGCAAGATATATGCCACCAAAGGATCCTATAGAGATGAAATACCGGTACAAAGTATATCATCCAACATCGAAGATGTTCTCTCCATACATAGAAATTGGAGACACTGAACTCAATTATGTCGACATGGAGGAGTTCAAGAGGAGAATAAATGATGAAGAAATAAGAACATGTGATGCTACAAAACCAGAAAAATCTAGATTGGTACATGTTGTTGCCTTCTTGATTACCATTCAATCTCTAGAGTTGGTCTTGACATGTGCCCATTACAACAATCAGTAAACTAGGAAGGTGATGGAGTCATTAGGAGAAGTGGCACTCAATGTGAGCCCATATATGATTGAGAAGATCTTCAAGATTCCTATATACCCTCACTAAGAGGTAAAAGATATTAAGAAGGTAATCAAGTAATTTGATGACAATGAGGAAAATAACCTCACTTATATTAACAATAAGATGTTGGTTACCCCAAGGAAAGTAGCTCTCAAGATAGATAGGGTGCAGCATAGAAGTAAGTTCAAAGAAGACATCAAAGGCATGGTTGTCATATTGAGTAGGGTATTTGGATATCCCCATGCTAGGGATTTTTATCCATGGGTGCTCCAGTTCATCGTGACCATAAATGATTCTAGGAAAGATAAAATTGATTGGGCCACTCTTGTAAGTGACACCATTCATGAGAATTTGAAGACTTTTCTTGCAACATAAAAATTATACATGACCTCATACTTGGTCTATTTGTTAGCATCTCAAGCCTCCTAATTCCCAAGATTAGATAGAGTGGGTTCCTTCAAACTCAGAGAAGTTACTATTTATGAACATTATCCTCAATTGAAGTTGGAGGAAAGTTATACACATTTCTACGTTGTCAATGTCAATTTCATTTATGTTGTGATCAAAGGATTGGAGGGAAATTTCTCTAGTAGGATATCCAATGAATACATGGAAGAACTATAAATTTGGGGAAACTGGTTATCGAGTTCAAAACTTTTATGTATATCTGAGTGGCATACTTTCATAAGATGCCATATAAGCTCCTAAGGTACCCCTCAATCAAAATGATCCTACTAGAAGTCTGATTTAAAATAAAGTTTTATGTCTAAAAATCTTTTTTTCCAAGTTTGAATTTCTCTCCTAAATTTATAATTCAGTTGTTTTTCATTGTTTTCTAATCCTATTTTTCCTACAATTTTTTGTTTCTAATTTCAATGTTTTCTGGAAAAATTACAGTTTGATTGTTTGAAAGTTTCTACAGAATGTAATGGAATAGTGATATTTTTAATAGATTTACAATCAAAATCTAGAGATTATTCTTTTCTAAATTAATAAAACATAGATTCTCTTTTGAATTCTAAACTAAATACAAGATTTAGAGAAGAAATTTTAACACTTCTACAAAATTTGTGAATTGGTTTTCAATTTGTACCTGGTAATTTTGCAAATTGATTATTGCTTCCTCTGTCAGATCTTTTGTAGCTGCTCTGTCTAATCTTCTTATTCTCTTCCCTTAATTTCCTTTCTATATTCTTCCTGTTGCCTTATCTTATTTGTTGCTTCTGTGAGATAGAGATATATTTATGTTTTTTATTTATCTGATGCCTCTTCCCTCTTCTTGCGCACCCCTTCTTCACTATACATGGGGTGGATGGAGGGTCTTTTTGGCTGTAGACAACAACCTCCTCTCTTTTTGTGCGCCAAGCCTCTCCTCTACAGGCTGCGTGTGGTGAGTGGGGGGTGAGATTCTCCTCCCTGCCCGCGCCTCTTCTTCCTTGCCTCTCCCTGCGGTCTCCCTATGTCTTCTTTCCCTCACACAGGTCACCCCTCTCCTCCTCTTTGTTGGATGTGTAGGGAGTGGAGAGATGGTAGATGTTTTTTGGGCCTGCGTGGAGGATGAGAAGACTATCTTCTTAGCCACATGTGGAGGTTGAGAAGGCTGATTGGATAGAAATCTTAGCAACAACAAAACAATTCGCAACCTCGTCTGTCTCCTATGAATTTCAATTTAATTCCCTCTCCCTTACATCATGCTGAGTCTCCTTTTTCTGTTAAATCTCAAAACAGATTTTTACACACCTTTTTAATTTCAAAATCCTTCACTACTTATTTATGTGTTTTCTCTCATGCAATTCATGGAGTTATTCACAAAGCAAGATCCTCTTTCTTAGCTTTGATCTCCAGTTCCATTTTCCAAAACTCCAAATTTCAAAATTTGATTGCCTTCAATTGATTGAAGATATTTTCTTCAATCTGTTCAACTGCTTGTTTGAAATCAATTTCCAATTTATTTTCAATAACTCAATTTAGATCTTTGTTTAATTTCTTCAATAAATCTTCTCTTCCATATTTTTAAATAAGAAATAAATAAAAACAATTAAATTTACAACACAATATAAATAATATTTTTATAAATTTCGTAATAAAAAGTCTATTTCATTAATTTAATAATAAAGCATCATTATTTTAAAACAATGATAAAATATTGACATAAATAATTTAGTTATTTAAATAAGATCCATTTTGTCTCAAAATAATAACATCGTCATTTAAAGCAACCTATTTTTTTCACATTTTGGAGAAATCAGTTAAGCTCAATTTTAAATTTGCAAACACAATAATCACAAAAAATGCATTAAAATATCAACTAAGTGAGTGTGTGTGATTCCATCATCCTTGTAAATGTCTAATGGCTAAAACGAGTCTACCTGATCGATATTCTCGCCTTCAATCACGTTCACCTGTTCTTGCGTTCACTTGCACTCGAATTTTCATCAACAATGACAAACCCCAATTTTAAATAAAAATGCATTTCAAATCATTGTAATTGCATTTCAATTTCAATTTCAATTTAACTTCAATTTAAATAACAATATCATGATATATAATTGAATTTAAATAATCAATAAAATCTATACATGACAATCGGGTTTTGAACCAGAACCGAAACCAAGAATCTTTCTGAGGTTCTTATTCATGGTTCCATCTTGATCCCAATTCTCACGTTCCTCTCTCTTTTTGCTTGTCAGGTTTGAATTTCAAAACTTTCTTGAAACTTTGCACTCGTTGAAGGTTCTGGTGTCAGGTTCCTTTCTAATCCTGACTCTCGCCTATATTTTTTTTCATGATGGTTCATTTATTATCTCTGCTATGATCCCGAGGCCTAAACTATTGCACATTAATGGATACCTATTTGCACATGCAAGCCATTTTATATTCCCACTGCTCCTCGGTTTTTTCTCATTATTGACTTTGCATTCTTGACTAAGGAAACAGAGCGAAGCGAGGGATTCATAAATTTTGAGTTGCAGATTTCTTGTTGGGGGTTGTTGGATTCTGTATCACATTTCTCAAGGTAGACATTCTCATTTTTTGCATTCTTCTTTTTCTTTCTTTCCTATGTGTGGTTTTCTCATTATTTTCATTGGTTTGCACTTTATCTTTTGTTTCTTGGTTTGGTGGGTTTTTTGTTGCTCATTTCTTGTTTTCCTCAAACCCTTTGCTTCGTTGGCATCTCATTTGTTTTGGGTTTTCTTGGTTTTTGTTTTTCTTGTCTTTCACTTCATCTTTTTGGTGTGGGTTTCTTGTTCCCGCAATGCCCTAGTTTTGCTAGGGTTTCCATACTGTTGAGTCGACTACGTTTGAATTTTCAAAATTAAATTAAATTGTAGATCGTTGGAAACAAGACCCAACACATTTCCCGTGTCCAATATCCGAGGTCAAATAAAGTTTGGTTTAGTTATAAATTGTTGATGTTAGGGTTTTGTATCTGAGAATTTATTGATTCCAACCTCAAATGGTGTTTGGTGAGAAGTATTGAAAAATATTCTTGTCACCTTCCATTGATCGTTCCTCGATCTTGATTTCCACATAAGCTTTGGAATCGGGTTTCGCATTGAAACCAAATGCGCATCATCACTTGGTGTCAAGTTCCTCTCTTTTTTTATACTCCGACTTCAG
This sequence comes from Sequoiadendron giganteum, assembly GCA_007115665.2. Classification (NCBI taxonomy): domain Eukaryota; kingdom Viridiplantae; phylum Streptophyta; class Pinopsida; order Cupressales; family Cupressaceae; genus Sequoiadendron; species Sequoiadendron giganteum. Next base: position 373,388,435 of record CM021102.1, read on the forward strand.
ACCTTTGGTTGGGATCGGACATCAAAATGGAACCCAACATTTACCCCAGCGATTGGTCTAGTGTTGGGTTCCAACCCGAATCTAACTCTTGACTCTTTGTTAGAGGTTAAAATTGGAAGGGAACCCTAACCTTGATTTTGAGTGAGTTTCCATTCCCAACTTTTGGTTTGACTCCGATCTCCAAATGCTCTTCCGAATCAGAGTTCAGAAATGAACCTAACTCTCGACCTCATGTTAAGTTCTGATACCTGATGTTATCCTGACTCTGAATTTTGACCTTTGGTTGGGATCAGAACTTGGGGTGAAACTTGAACTAATCCCATTTGTAGAAGGTTGGTGTTGGGTGTTGACTTGATCTCCCTCTCTGATAAGTTCTCTTCTAGGGTTTCAATGTAGAACATGATCCTAATCCTAATTTATGATAGGCCTATTTGTAGACTTCAAATGCTTAACCCGATCCTAATCCCGATGTTCGATAGTATTATAAGGGTTAGTAGTGGTCACATTCCAGGTGCAATCTCAATCCTAACTTTAAAAAGTACAAATGTATTTTTAGGGAAAGTGCTTCATTCAAATTATAGGCTTTTAATGTAAAATATATATGATGTCTAACCTTGTTTGTTGCTTCTATTGTCTGATGAATGTCATTATTTGCAGGTTTAATTAAATATCTTCATCATAAGAGAATATTGGAACTGAAGAGGTGTAAGAGGTGTGAGAGGTGAAAGAAGAGCAAGGAGGACAAAGGCGACAAAGACCTTAGAGGTTAAAGCTAGAACAATTGCCCCTCACTATGAAGTAAAAATATCAAGGAAATCTAGTTGCTTCTAAGTTTGGGTCAGAAGTAATGGAGGTAACAAACACATTGGTTGGTCATATTGACCTAGAACAGTTTGTTAAGGATACTTTTGCAGAGGATTCCAGTCCAAGAGAAAATAAAATTTCTAACTTAGGGTTAGCACACATAGCTTCATTTACCATTGCTATACAGTGCATTGAGTTTATATTAGCAACTGTAAATGCCTATAATTGAACTCAAATAAAATGCATTGATTCTTGGGGCAATGATATCATTTATTTGTCACTGGGGATGATGTGACTACTGTTTGATTTTCCTCCTTACCCTAACCTTAGAATCATGACCGAGGCCCAAGCACTGGCACAATATCAGAAATATGTAGAGGGAAACAAGTCATATATCAACAAGAGATGGTTAAAATTTGAGAAGTTTGTAAAGAAACTACCCACAAAGCTTAAGATGTATTATTTCTCAGCTGAGGTAGGTGAAATTATTACACTATTATCCAGGGCATTTGGAAAGAGAGACTCACATGCCTTTGAGGACTAGATGTTCCCATTCATTTAGATCATTTTTGATGGAAAATAGTATTTGGACTGGGGGCAGATGGTATCAAATGCAATTCACGATCAAATTACTAAAGTGAAGGATACCAAAATATTCTATATGAGCTCTTATGTTATATATTGTTCTACTAGGATGGGGAATTTCCCAGGATTGACTCCATTAGGTGTGCTTGGAGAGACAGAAGGACATAATGAGGTCTGAAAATACTATGATCAATTAGAACTCGAGAAGGTAGAAAGACATTTCAAAAGAGTAAACAATTCCTTCTTGTATGTGGTAATCAACCGAATGACTAGAGATGTAGGTTTCAAACTTTCTAAAGAAGCCATGGATTTTTTTGAGGAATGGGGAAGTTGGTTCATTCAATACCCCAGAACTACTTATATTAGGCTATTTGGTTTTGATAAGGCTCCTTTCAAATTTCCAAAGTGTTGTAATGATAAGATGATATTAATGGAATTCTCCAGGAAGACAATTGAGATAAATACCAAGTTCTCAGAGAAACACAAAGCAGGCTACCATTCTTTCCCTATGGAGTTAGGATTTTATTTGTGCCAATCAAAAATAGGGGCTAAGGTTGCAACAAAAGAGTTTTAGGCCCGCAACCTGAAGTTTTATGAACAGAGAACTTTGATCTTAAGGGGAAGATGAATGAGATATATGCTTCAGTGTTTCCTTATCGTGAATACCACCTTAAGGATTTTTCGGCCAACTTGAAAGACCAATTTGAGGTCAAAAAAAGCGGATATGAAAGGTTGACTATTCCTCAAATGAGGGATTTTGGTATTAAATAAGATATACCATAAGGGGTTTCAGATGATGGAATTCTTCTTGATGCTTAGTATGAAATGAATCAAGTGGCTAAAAATTATTTGGATCTAATTGATTGGATGGAGGAAGAAGAAACAAACATTAATAAAATTTTATAGGTAGTTGTTGAGAGGAGTCTAAAATAGGTTAATCTTCATCTCAAATAGCCAAGGGTTAAGGTCTTGAGGAAGAAGAAAGATTCCAAAAGTGAGCCTACTTCTTCAACTTAAACAAGGAGATAAAAGAGGTTGAAGAAAGGTGTTCCACAAATAGAAGAACCTACCCCAACAACGGAAGAGATCACAATGAAGAAGGTTTTGGAAGTCTTGGAACAAGCTAAAGTCACTTATCAAGCCACTACTGTAGGGGTTGTTGCAGGTCTTGGTGTTAAAACCCTAGCTACTGTGTACCCCGTAGAGGAAACTTCCCATGAATTTCTTGCTACCATTCCTCTACAAAATAAGGATAGTCCTTCCATTGTACCTTAAATTGTAGAGGTTGCCCCAGTATTGATGTCATAGAGTCTCCCCTCTCGTCTGATTCTGAAGAGACTCCCCTTCAGGAAGATTTGCCTAAGGGAGAGGGAGGAGATGAATATCTTGAGGAGGAGCCCGAGGCAAGAGATGCTGAGTTTGAGGAGGGGAACCTTTGGAATGAGGCACAAATGAATGATGTTTTAACAAAGGAAGAGCATAAAAAAATACTGGAAAGTGATCAAAAGCAAGATGTTGAGGAGCTAGCTCGTAAAGAAGAGGAAGTTGGAAAAGCACAAAAGAAAGTTGAACAGGACAAAGCAACAAAAGAAGAAGCTCATGTAATGGAGTTGGAACATCAAAAGAAGGATGAGGAAGAGGCTATGCGGAAGGAATTAGAGATAAATAAGATGGAGGAAATAAAACCTCAGAACGAAAGATGGAACAAGAAATATTTCTGAAAGAAAATGATGAGCAACAAAAGAATTCTTCTGAGAAAACATTAGAGACGGTTCCTCCTACACCTCCTTCATCAAAACCTCCCAGTACTCAATTGATAACACCTCAGCCAACTTCTCCTACATGGTTAAAGTTGAATTTGGAGAAAAGGCAACAAGTTCTAGATCAACTAGTGAGTTTGGATAGTATGGTAAAGGAGGTAGATAAGGTCAAACCTAAGAAGAAACCCCAAACTATTCATTCCACAAAGCTCACTAATGATGGGGACTTAGTGGTAGACATTGCAACTCCAATGGTTGACAAAGATGATAGGGAGTTGCAGGCCTCAAATTACCAAATTAGTACTATCAATTTGGGTAAGAAAACAAGGACACAATAGATGAATATTATTGACATTGCAACCACCTCAACAAAGTAAAGAATGATCAAAGACAAGAAGGCCAAGAATGAGCTTAAGGCTCAGGTGGGGCAGATGAAAATATTTTTAAAGGAATTCACCACCTCTACTTCCGAAAAGGCAACACCATCAGAAGTTCATGTACTAATGAGCCGAAAAGAAGTTGATGAGCTAAGCGAGATGAAAAGAAAAGCTCAAATGATGGATAAGTGGGTTGGTACTCTCAAGACAAGTGGAAGATCTATTCACTATAGTCCATAAGTGATACACTTTGGTACATAAGAGAAGAAGACAAATATGGGGAATATATGTGAAAGTTGAGAATTTTAAAGAAGGAACCCAAAGGAGATATAATTGAGTATAAAATTTGGAGGATCAAAATTTGAGTTATATTGATAAATGTATGAACATATCAATCTTAAAAATAGAGGTTCTCATGGAACATAGAAGGATCTTTCTTCAAGCTCAATGAGATATATTTGATCAAGTGAATGTGCTTAAGGGAATTGTTGCTAAAATCACTAATAAGGAAGCTACATCAGGGTTTGGATATGCTTCCTGCAAGAAATAAAAGATCACTGGAATACCCACTTTGAGGGATTAATAAAAGAAGGAGATAATGATGAGGGGAGTCTGTTGGATAGATTAATGGAGATAAATTATAATCTACGAGATGTTGCTAAAGAGATTAGTAGGTTTCCAGATATGTACACTGCCACCACCAAGGAGTTTGAAAGGGCGATGTTCAAGGTGGAATGGGTAGATGGACTTGAAGAGGATACCTTGCAAAAAAAATTCAACAATACTGAAGATTATTTCACACAAGTCAAAGCAACCAAAACAACTAAAGCCGTCAAGTAAAAGAAAGTATATTCCATTTTTGAAAAATATTTTTTTCAAGCAAAAGCAACAACTCCAGATCGGTTTTTGATAAGAAGTTGACTTTGGGTTAATTTTGACAGGCCATGAAGGAGACACATTTTTTCAGCACGAACAAAATTCGACTCCAAATCAATTTTGACTATGTATGAATGAGGTGTACTTCTCCAGTTTCAGCAATTTCAGCAAAGTGAAGACTCTTGTTCAGCTAGAAGCGTCCTCTATAATTGTGATTTTGGTCCTCGATTGATGGATCATGATTTTTGAAAGGAGAAATTAGTGTTTAATTCTTTCTATAAGTTAGAAAATTCTCCTAATCATAAAGGTCAGCAAATTGAAGTCAGATTTGCTGCCTAAGACTAGACATTTTAGTTTTACAACTTTTTATGCAAACAGTTAAACATTTCTATAGTTTTTAATGCAAATAGTTAAATTTCAGAAGTTTATTAGTTTAATGATGATGACAATAGACAATGGTTTTCCGTACAATAGTGAATCTTGTTGTGTGTAAATGTTTCTTAAATTGGTGAAGATCAATAAGAAGAGGCCAAATTCAAACTATCTATTGTATTATCTATGGCTGATATTTTCTTATTGTTTATTGATCTGTGAATTTTGTGATGAGCTTGTGATGTTTGTTTAAAAAAATTAATTCTAAAAAAAGTGATGGTGAATGGTGTTATGTATATTAAATTTGCATTGTGGATGAATATAATTACATGAGATTTTTATGAATTATTTCATTCTATAGTTTTAATAGATTAGGAAATGCTCGTTACAAAAATTACATGTCTGAATTTAAGGAAATTTTTGTTCACATATTGTTGTTCCAAAGCCTTGATCTATCTTTTCCTGTTTATTTGAAAACCCCTTGTTAGAATACTTTGTAATATCTACTTTGTACCATTTTACTAGCAAAGGTCCCTTGAATATTATAGTTGCATGAATCACTGAATGATGACAACACAGTTGAGAACCAACTATCGAGACCTTGGAAGATATGTGATTTAATATTAGCTATCTTTTTTAGGAGAAATATAATTTAGAGATATTTTGTTTAACGTTGTTGTGTTACTTTGACCATCAACACTTCCCCTACTTAAGAAACTACAAGAAAGTCACCTCCAAAGGTAGCAATGAAGAAGAGAAAGGAAAAGGAACCAATAAATATTGGTACAAGTGAGGAAGAATCTGAGGGAGAAACTCTAGTAATGAGAAAGAAAACCAGAGAAGCAATTACAGAAAGAGTTTCCCAAAGGGAAGCTCAAAAAACATACTCTTCCTCTCCTCCACATGAATCCCCCTACCTTCGCCTCCTCCATAACCACATCATCCACCACCATCACCACATGACAAAGCTCCATCTCCACCTCCTTCTCCTCCTCTAGTTCCTAAAGAGGAGCCACCTTCTAGAGAGGAAGAAATTATTGCTAAGACTATTGAATAAGAAGTTGCACAAGAAGGAAGATAGAAAGTGAGCTTCCTAATGAAGAGGAAGCATAGAGAGAACCTCATATTGAAGAAGAGGTTCATGCTGAGGAAAATGTAATAGAAGAGTATATTATGCAGTAAGTGGACCAACTAGAATAGGTCCATGATGAACAGACTCATGAAGAATAATGGATTCATGAGGAAAGAATCCAGGAAGAAGAAGAGGTAAGAGCCAAACCTGAGAAGAGGGAGATTGAACAAGATGATGTAGAAGGCTCCCACAATAATAAAATCCTCTCTTCTCCCCTTAGAGAAGCATATACTATTGTTCCCATCTGTCTTAATCATACTATCCAGAGAAGACAACAAACATATGTGGAAAGCAACTTAGAACAAATTCTGAGCATTTTTTCAGAAGCTTTCCAATCTCCGGTTAGAAGAAGAGAGCATAGATAATATGAACTATCACAATAGATGAGAAAGAAAAAAAAAAATAGAAATATCCATTCCATTAGTTGATAAGTTTGAACCAAAAATAAGGCCAAAGGTCTACACGATTAGGCAAGTTGATTTGGGAGTCTAGACTAGATAAGGAGAGAAGCAGTATCTATAGATGTATGTTTCTATAATTTTGAAGAGAATGTAGAAAGATGAGAGCATAAAAGGGGAGTTAAAAGCTTAGGTGGCCCAATTAATGGCTTGTATACATAATTTTATTGGGCCAGTAGATATTGTTGCTTTTGATTTCACATTGCAAGTTTCCCCGAAAGGTTTGTGCAAGTTTCATTAAATGTGCAGATCTTTGAATAGGAACACCCTCCTAAGTTTTGTGGAGCTCAAAGTGAAAAAGTATAATTATAGCCTTGTTCATTGGTCTTTCTTGTCCCTGATGTGTTGATAGTGCAAGGCTTTTGTCTTAACCTCTTGATCCTTTAGTTTAGGCATTTTGGTTTTCCTTAGGATTGGGGATTGCAAGGAAAAACACCAACAAATTGGCGACTATTTTGGGGAGATAAGAGGAGTATCCATTTGGAAAGAGTCAAAGCATTTAATGAATCTGAACATTCGGTTCAAATATTTAAATTTTCAAACTTGGAAGAGGTTTTCTTGTGGCTGGTTTAAATAAGTTATGTGTGACTCTACTGTTGGAGGAGACCCAAAATGAAATTCACCTTTGAAAGAGCTTCATATTTTTTAAAGTTTAGTCCTCTATGAAGAGAGGCGGTGAATCTATAAAAAGAACCTAATGAAATTATGAATAATGTTTCAGAGCTATAAAGATTTTTAGTCAGGAAGGAAAATTTGTAGTAGTTGCAACATATCCAGGTATTTTTCATATATTGGTTTTCAAGAAGGATAATCTTGTGTATGAAAACCATATTTGAAAGTATTGAAAAAAATTGGTTCCCTATTGAGTGAAACTGAGCACTAAGAAAGGGAAATAGTAGTGATTATTTCTACATACTTCTGAGTTATATAATTTGCAGCCTCTATATTATTATTTTGAAGAAGTATGCTTGTTATGTGCATTGTAATATTTTAAGGTCATGATGAAATCAAGAGATAGGGCAATGATTGATTGTAGAGTTGATATTTGAAATTTGTGAAAGGTGTAAGGAAATGCATCATCCACCTATATATCCTTGTGGGGTATCAAATGTAAACATGAAAAGTGTGGAGCCCCTGTCATGTAATCAAAGAAATTTCTCTGTGGAAAGATACATACCATTAAATTTTAATGGTATTCAAGGTTTCCCAAACCTTGTTCCTAATGATGTCAGGGAACACTTGCAAAATTTCAAAGGGAAAAGCTTAGAATCAACATCTGCAAGATTTTTTTGATTTGATGGGAGATTATGAGATAATCCATGAAGATGTTGTCATGAAGTTCTTTGTTCAATCTTTGAAGGAAGATGCTAGAGATTGGTTTTAATATTTTCCAGTATGTTCTATCTCTTCGTGGAATGAGTTTGTGGAAACATTTGTAGAATAGTTTGGTGAAAGAATCGATCCAAGATCAATGAGACAAAAATTCATGGAAATTCATAAAGATGAAGAAGAGTTAGTCCCAACTTTCAACTTAAGATTTTCAAAGGAAATAAGGGATATTCCAAAAAATATAAGACCAGCTGATGAATTGTCCTTGGCTGTTTACCTTGGTGCATTTGATGATGAAAAAACCTATATGTTAAGAGATAAAGATCCTACAACACTTCATTAGGCATATCAAAGTGCCATGGATATTGAAAATAACTCAAAATATTCAATGGTGAAGGGATAAATGGCCGCAAGTGTTGGCTATCCCAAAACATCTTATATATACATCTAATGCAAGGAAAAAAATGAAAACTATTGTCAAGATAGTTATATCTTCGTTGCTCTAATTTTTCCATCATTACAACATACAAATCACAATGAACTCCAAGTTGGACATCGAAAAACTTTGATCAGTGTTGATCAGATGTCTTTTGTTGAAGAATTATTTGTCATGAAGAGGCGCAAGGGAGAATAACTATATGATTTGTTTGCAAGGTTTTTGGATGTGTTGTTGGAGGTCCCCAAAAATTTTAGACATGAGGATTCAATATGCATTGATTTGTTTTGTGAAATCTATGAGTTAGTGCTAAGTACCTTTCCAAAATAATTGAAACCTCATAGTTTTGATCAAGTATTCAATTGGATAGGGATTGTGGAGAAAGATAGATGTGATCATGAAAAGAGTATCATGTCCCAAAATGTTGATAGCAACTGTCATATTGTTAAATGTGAGAAAAATCAGAACATGGTACACATAATTGAGAAAATTATATTACAAAATGAACATCCATCTTGTCTGAATGAGGATAATGATTGTACTCAGCTCACAAGCAACATATATACAGATTACTATAGTAGTGATAAAGATAAACATACATGGTATGATGACCAAATTGATATGCATGAAATCTCTCCTTATAATATCTTGGTTAATGAAGAATTAAAAGAGATGCAAGAAATCATTCCATGTCATGTTTTGATTAGTGAAAATGGTGAAAATTATGCAAATATCTCATTGCAAATCAATGGTCATGATATTGAAAGTGAAATTTTAAGCATTCCTTCTGAGGATTTTGAGCAAACATGTAGTGAAGAGTTTTCTTGTGATGGAGGTCATGATGATAGTGAACCTGCTTATTTTTATGAGGATTATGAATGCTTCTATGAGAGTGATATAAAGGTTTTTTCTTCACATAAAGGATTTACTGATATGAATTTTGATGAAGTCACTTGTTCTCAAGTGAATGAAAAAATTTCATTGGATGAATACTTGGAATGTATTTCAGGTTTTCTATCAATGGAGCATATTGAATCTATGGATGATGATGACTTTGAAGATCAAAAATTGTGTGTTCAGTATCTTGATCCTAAGAACAATTTCAAATGTGATGAAGATGTTGATGAGGTTGAGTACGCTGCTAATGAACATGATTATGTCCCTGTTACTTGTGATTGTTTATGTGAAGAAGATATAGAACTGTTTGTGACACATGAAGATGATCTTGATGTGCAACATATTGGAAAATGGGTTGATTCAGATTTGTATGTGAAGCCACTAGCTCATGGAAATAATGATGAGATGGAATATGCTTGTTTCTTTGTAGAAATGGACATAATTTCATTCAATAAGAAGTGCATTGATGTGAAAGACAATGAAGATTCTTGTTCAATTGTTAATGAACAAACCTCAGATAACAATGAATCTGTGGAATATAGGTCAACATGCCTATCCATTGATAATGCACACGAAGTTGTGAACACAAGTGAATGTATTTCTATTGACCCTATTAGTTTTCAAATGTTTGAGGCTTTATTTGAAGAATTTCATTTGGAATTGCATAATGGTTTGAAGAATGAGTTTGGTATCATGTAAAAACTTGAAATGGAAGTGTTTTTTGATGAATGGGATGTTGATAGGAATTATGCATCTTGTGATAACCTTGATCTAAATGATGGAAATGATGTTATCGATTTGGATAAATATTATTTTCAAACCACTGGAGTATGTAATAGTATGACTAATTTGGAGCGCTCAAATGAGTGTGAATGTCAATATAATGCAAGTCACTTTGACAAAATTCTTGTGTATGAACACTTTTTGTTTATCACACACAATGAATGCATGTTAGATATGGGGAAAATATCAAAGAATGACTCCAAGGTTTTATATGAGTCTTTTATTCAATCTAATTTTTCAAACTTGGAGCTACAATTTGACTTCAATAAATCAGGGCATATATTTCTTTATGGGACTATTGAACAAACTGTTTATGAAAGTTTTATGGCTGCCATGCAAACTAAATTTGATGTCAACATTTATGATGCTCACTATCATATGGCCTATGAGTGTTTCTAATTTTCAGTTCAATCGGGTGAGCATTTAGTGGAACATGACAATGAGCTGGATAAGGTAAAATGTCACAATGATTATGGATTTTAGTTAGTATTTGATTGTAGATTTCAAATTGAAAGAATTAATGGTGGCATTGGAAAGCACTGTGATATGGTTAAGCATGAAAGTGTTGATGTTGATGTTGATCGACTTGGCCTATTGTAGATAGCAGAGAATAGAGTTTTTTACAGGGGTAAATAATGGTTTTACATTTTTGGGGGCCTAGGGCCACCAAATGAAGTTTGAAAAATGGTTTTTAATGCAACATAAGGGAGTTCTAGAGCACCCAATGGATTTGGCACTTGGTCTACTCCCTAGAGATCTAAAATATTTCCATTCCCATAAGGGGCATGTGTCCCCAAACATGAGCCACTGATGGCACTTTCAAATTTTGCAAATTTGAAGTGCATGTCCTTTCAATGTGTTGACAAAGGCTAGGTTAGCATACTGCTCAATCTACCCCGGGTCTCATCTCCGTCGATTAAAATTTTGCAATTTAGAGGTCATCTTGCAAATCCACATGCTAGAATTTTTTTGGTACATATGGTAATACACTTGCTCAGTTTCGTGCTCCCTAGATGAGTTTTGATAGGCTATTTAATTCTTTTATGACTGCAATTGGGCTAAAATTGGTGTTCCAAAAATTTGCAAATTTCACAATTTTGAAGGCAACCTATTTCTTGTTTTGATCTAAAACATCTTCACTTCCATTTTCATAAAACCTGGAGTCATATCATACATTGTTTTAATGTATTTCGATTGCGACGAACACGTTTGACGGGCCAGTTTATAAAGGAGGTACCTAAATTATAATTGTTGGGTGAAATATAACTTAAAGCCCATGTTTTAAATAATTGATTATGGCCACACACAAAAAATCATGGCTCTAGGGGTCCTCGTTTGCGCATAGTGAATTTTTCCCATTTGGGTGGTAGGCGAAATTAAACTTTACATATTTCCTAATATTGTAAAGGCTAATATTTAAAATATTCCAAATATTTTAAATATTATTCAAAGGTGAATATGCACGTGAGTGGCATTTTAGGGAAAATTTTAATTATTTTCCAAACTTAATATTTAGTTAAACTTTATAATTTTTTCTTAGGGCAAAATTTAATGATTTGCCAAAATTTATAAAGTTAAACTTTATAATTTTTGCTTTCCTCGCCAACCCGCAATAGTGAAAGCTCACCACAACAAAAGTGAGCGGGAAAGTGGGCAAGCTTGCAGGGATTTTAATATTTAAAAAGTGACGTCACTGTAGCTATTGAGGGTAGATTAAATTTTAATACTTTGTAAAGTTCAACTATAAACTCACGATATCCTTGCCCACTGCACGGTGAGTTTATGTGAGGAAATCAAAGTATTCAAAATATTTTATTAAATATTAACAATAGATTTTTAAATTTTTCAAAGGTACTTTTTGGCTTTGTAAATGCTTTCCCCGCAACCCGCTACATCAAATGTTGTTGTCAATGAATGAAGTGAGGAAGCAGGCAAGCATTAAATGGCTTTTCTTGGGCATTAATATTGTTCTCCATCACGTGTATATTTTATGTGGGCTATTTTGGGGCTGTTGGATGAGTGTAAACTATTGTTTTAACCTATAAAAGGATGTCTGAGGCATTTATCAGACCCAAACAACATTTTATGCAATTTTTTGTTGCTAGTAACATTTAAAATGCCCAGAAATGATTCCTCACGCCATGGAAATTATTTTGTTTATGTTTTGAGGGGTTTTGTTGCCCACCATTGCCAAGAATGATTTGCAATGAACATCTCTTGGAGCTGAAAATGAAATGTGATCACGTTTTTGGGTTTTAAGCAAAGTTGTAATGCCATTTTTGAGTTGCACACGATATTTTTTATTTCCAAAATGTGCCTGGACCTTTTCTCACACATGGATAATGGTTTTGACCATGTTTTACATATTTTGAGCATCTATAAGCTGAAATGACCTGTGTAAAGTTCATAAATTGCCTAGCAGCCAAAGAAATGTATGGATTTACATTCTCAGATGTAATGTGAATGTTTTTCACTACCAAATGCCCAAGTTAAAATAAAGCTCAGTCTTCAGTTGAAGGTAAAATGAAATTGGTAATTACAGGTGAAGGTGAGTCAGTTGCAATCAAAATGCATAGGTTGAGGGATTGAAAACAACTGTTTGACAAAATGTCAAACTAGATGCAGGGAACAATGAAGGTTTTAAAGATTAAGATGCAAGATGAAAGCACATTTTAACTGCGAGTAAATGGGTTTTGACCCAGATGTAATATTTTTCACTTGCAAAGTGAAAATAGAGTGGTAAATATGTTTTTATAGGCAAGGTAAAATGTTGCACAAACTTCAATTGCAAATAAGGAGGGAAAATGGAGAGTAAAGAGGCATTCTCTAAATGCCAATTGTTGCAGATCTAAAGGTTTAGATAGTAACACGTTTCAGATAGAGATTCAATCTGGGTTTATTCTCTTCTTTATATTGTAATTTTTGTCTCATTTGTAGGGGTTCTAGTTCTCCAGGTTGAGAAGATATTGTAATTTTGTACAGGGTTGTCTCTAGGTTAGGAGTTCTTGAAATTTCAGAGTGCAATGTTGTAATCCATTTGTTAATGGCAAGAAAATCAATTTGTAGCTTGGGACGAGTCATGTCATACTATAATGTCAAAAAAATGTATGCATTTATATTTTCAATCAAAATAATCAAGGATTATGATGGTTTTTGTTGCACATTTGTTGTAATAGGTGTTTGGATTGATGGCTCCTATTCAAAGAATAGGTTAAATTGTGCTCTTATTTAAATGTTGAATATATTATATTGCATTCAAGATCTATAAGAATGTTGTAGATATGTCCTAAAGAGACCTCATTATTGTAATGCGGTAATGATTTAATGGTTACTGGTTTTGTGTTTAGGCTATTACCAGATAGGTTAATTCATCTTGAATCCATTATGGACAAGGCACTAGTCTAGTGTATTACTTTTGCACAAACCCAGGAAGGAATCACCATTGAAAAAATTAATGAATCTTTTCCATTTTCAAGTTTAATTTATTGTTTTTTGTATCTTCATGGAGGTTAACGAACACGAGGGTTATGATTGAGAAT